>CAKNXH010000956.1:58134-120438 GCA_932178445.1 Andricus quercusramuli
TAAAATTTGTTGGAATTTCGGAACTTTCCAAATCTCTTGAGGAATCTTTGGAATTTTCAAAAGTACCCTAAAATCGTTGAAATTCTTTGGAATAACTTCAAATTTTTGAAATCCATTGAAAATACCCAAAGATATTTTGAAATGTCGTAAATCTTCTGATATTCCATGAAAATTCTTAAAGCTTCAAAAAATTTCTTCGATCTTTTGAAATACCTCGAGAGAACTTAAATTGCCTTTCAAAATCATTAAAATTCTTGAAAGTTACTTGTACATTTTTAAATCTCTTGATAATACCTTCAAATCTTTCAAAATCTCCTCAAATATTTAAACTCCTTTGAAATTTTTTGAAACCTCTTGAAAAAAATTAAAAGCTCTTAAAAAAATTATCGATATTTTGAAAATGCCCTAGAATCTTTGAAATCTGTTGGAATCCCTTCAAATTATTCAAATACATTAAAAATGTCTTGCAATCTTTGAAATGGCGTAAAATATTTTGAATCCTTCCCTCGAAAAAGTTTCAAAAGAATTTAGGAAAATTCAGAAATAGGTCTAGACCCTTTAATAGTGGTTAACTCAAATTAAAAAGGGGGTGGGGTGAGAAAAAAAAAATTTATTTTCTTGTGGTAAATTTGCATTTGAATAATGGAATTTTGAACCAAAAAGATAAATTATCAATCAATAGGATTAATTTTTTACCCAAAAAAAGATGAATTTGAAAAAAAAATAACATACATTTTTTATCAAATAGTTGAATTTTTATACTTAAGAGACCAATGTTCAAACAATAATGGACGAGTTGCATCATCATTAAAAAAATTGATGTTCAATTTTAAATAATGCCAAACTGTTGACATTTCTACCAGATAGTTTCAGTTTTCACCGAATTGTCGAATTTTTTACATTGAAAATGAGTTCAACTTTCAACCAAGTAGTTAAATTGTTGACTTAGAAGATGAATTATTAACAACAAATATAACAGTTGATATTTCAAAAAAAATAATATTCCATTTTCAAATCGAAGACAATTGCATTTTACCCAATGAGATGAATTTTGAAAAAATGCTTAAATCCTCAACTAAAGCAAATAAAAATAAAAATGAACAATAGGTAAGACTTCTAGCCAAAATTAAGAATTTTCTACAAAACAGTTGAATTTTCAAATCGGAAATATGAATTTCTAACAACCGAAAGAAATTAATTTTCAATTAGACACTTGCATTTTCAACCTACATTTATAAATTTTCTACAGAAATAAATGAATTTTCAAAACCAAAAATTTCAATTAAATGCTAGCCAGAAATACATGAAGGACCCTTCAGAAATGATAAAATTTTACATTCGTTAAATCATATTATTTTTTAAAACTAATTTCATTGAGCTTCTAGGGCTGACTTTGGACAAGAAATAAAACTTGTATGAAATAGGTGGAATATTTATGAAAATATAGAAATATTTTATTTGCAACGATGCAGGTTTTGGCTTACAGACTTTTTTTAAATTTGCTTCGTTTCCGTTCTATGTTCGTTACAAACGAATTCTTTGATCATTGCCTTCAAAGCGTTTCACGTTTAGCTGTATTTCAGAATATTGAGTACTTTATTTATGCTCGACATATAAAACTTTGATTACTGATAAGCTGCAGAGAGAAATTTTCCCTTTTCCAACATATCGACATTTCGAACTTGAATATATTATGAATGAAATTGAGTTCTCTGATAAGCAAGTAACAGCATTGACACTCATAAATGACAGGTACATTCCTGTTTATCATTTAACGTCAAACTAATATTTAGAATAATTTGTTTCATTGAAATTTCATGAATTATACCGATGTATATAATAAATTACTGAAAACTGTATGCATAATATATTCAAGAATTGATTAAAAATAATAATAATTAATGGAACAATGCAATTTAGCTACAAAATTTTATGTCTTTTGTTTAAAAAACATGACATAGAATCCAAGTGGACTCAGTTAGTTAAAATACTTTTTTTGAACTAAATTCTTCACAAACATTGATCATATTTCCTCAATAATATAGAATGTCTAATTTTTTTAAATGCTGATAAATTTGTGACGCAGGCTTGGTTATAAAAAATATGTTTGTCATAAACTCGATTAAAATTTGAAACTAGATTAAACGTCGATAATTAAATTTTCTTTTTATTGAATAAGTCTTCTCAATTTTTATAACTTTGTCAAAATTAAAAATCTTCAGCTCAAAAACTTTTGGTAATAATTTTCCTGGAACAGGAGATTTTTTATGTTTTAAGTAGATATCTGCAAAAATCCTTTTTTCTCTACTAATTCAATTGAAAAGGCTGGACTTAATATGAAAATTTTATTCGAGAGTTAAAAAAAAACAAGTTCCTTCAACTTTTCCTTATATTTTAATTTCTTGAAAATTCAGGTTACTTGATAAATTATTTCAAATTTTCTCAAAAGAATGATAAAGTAAATTTTTAAGATATAGAAAAATATTTCATCTTATATTTCTGCTCTGAGCAAAATATATGAAGCTTCTATAGAATGACAATATTTGTTAATTGCAGAATTTTTAGAAATTTCAAATGACAATGTTTTTTGATAATTTAAATAATATGCTCAAAAATATATTTTGGAAACCCCGTAAATCACCTCAAAAGCTTTTTAGTAAATTGAAATGTTTTCATGTTGGAAATACAGAATGCATCTGAAAATCCATATAAAAAGTTCAATTTTTACAAGTGCTGATGAATTTGTGAAGTTGGTTCAGATATGTAAAAAAGTTTTTTTTATATCATATATTATTCATATATTGTTAATATGTTATGCTTTAATATTAAATTGAATTGAATTGTAGAAATGAATAATATTGAAAATTGAATATTATACCCAGAATGTTAAACGAAACCTCGTTTGAATATGTACATGTATGATTATCCAAAATTTTACAATTGTCACATTCTCAAACTTATTTTGGCTTAATGTAATCTCCGGGTATCAAAAGATTAATGGAAAATTGAATAAGGGACCAAAAATGAAAACTATTTCGAAATCGAGATCACTATTCAAAGATGAAAAAATGTCCGCTTCCGAGCCAGAGTGTTGCTGATTCGAAACCAAAAAAGTTTGATCAAAAAAAGTTATCCAGCTTCGAGGAAATGGTTGTGGAATTTGACAATTTGAAAGTGACTCCAGCCTAAGATGACAATAGGCTTGACTGCGGATTATGATACAAATTAATTTTCAGTTTGGAAATTCTCCAAAAAAATTTCAAATTGGCTTTCCATAGCTATTATCAAACGAGATTTAATTTTTTAAAACAATCATAAATTACTTCCGAGATATGAGGATATGAATCTGTTCCTAGAAAGTCAAAATTGAAGATAGCGACATCACAGTACGACATAATGTTTGCTAAAAATCCGGATGAATATTTCTCTTTCACTCAATGCTGATGATTGTCACAGATGTCAATGTGAAAAGTTTGAAAAAACTGCTGTACTTAAATATTAATTCAATTGTAACTAATATGGTAGCAATTATTGAATCATATGCCATAGATATGTCTACTGTTCTGTTTTGTTAGATGCAAAGTCAGAACTATATTGATGAATGTAAAACGATGAACACGTCAAAGTTGAATAAACTTTTGATTTATATAATACAAACATGTCACTCGCATCTATCAAAACATTAAGTTACTACAGTATCAGAAGCAAGATATGAGCTAGGGTATTGGTCATCAATAATTAAAGTCGCTAATCAAAATGAAAAATTCGAATCTCCTGTCCACGTATCTGGATCGAGAAAAGCTGCGTACCACAGCAATTCAAAACCTTGTTAGAGAAGTTTAATTGAGGCTGTTTGCAAGGCGTCTGTTTGAAGCAGAAATAAATTTCTGTGTTCCTTGTTATTGATCTGTCGAGTACGTTCAATGTCTTATTGCTGTGTGCCTTAACGTAGTTCCTGTCGTTAAAATACGGAGGACTGTTGTGTACAGGAAGTTTTTTCCTCAGGATCATGGATGGAAATGGATACAACTGTGATTATTCCGTATCAGAACCTTCTAAATACCAACTCTATTTTTCCATCGCTACCACTGAATTCATCAACGAATTTTACTTTGATGGAACAAGTTCAACAGGTTCATTAAGCTGTCGGTTCATCATAAATATTAGCGCTGTCAGTGATTTATTAAACGCATTCAGTGCAACTTATGAATTGATAACCTTGTAAAAATGTTGCTGAGTTTGAAGTAGAGTAGCAATGCTTTAGAATGGTTTCGTGCTAAACCGATGCATATCAAAATTAGTAAGGAAGACTTCCTCAAGGATATGAAAACGATGCTATCTCATCGACTTAACAGTTCAGAACGACTAAGGCTGTTTGAAGAAATATAGTGGAAATTCAATCAATGATTTTGCGAATATTATCACAAAAAATTAATCTTAGCTAATCAAGTGCCAGTGTCACAGTTATCCAAATCTGGCACATGCTTCAAATGAATGTCAGCAGCCGAAAAACACCAATTGCTTAATCTGCAATGAACCGGCTGACATCGCTAAAAAGTGTTCCGAAAATGATTATGTTATCAATTTGGTCTCTGAAACTACTTCAATAAATAGGCCATTTTTTGAGAAAGTCGCCTGGATATTGGTAATGAAAAGGGTATTGAATTTGACTGTGTTATGTTCTGGTAGTTCGATGAGTATTATAGAAACGAAATACATGGATGATCATTATGTTGAAATCACTTTCTCAGATCCAGATTGGGGAAAAATTAATTGTTCTGATGAAATTGTTCTAGGAAAACTGAGATTTAGTATCATACTTGATGACGATACGTGAGATAATATTACATTGCTTGTAGTTCCTGATAGTATGATACGATTGCCGTTAACTTCAGACATGAAATAAATTGGAGAATTAATGAATATCGGATTTTTCCGGAAGATGAGAGAGAATCGATGGATTTAAGCCTCAATTATGAGGCAAACTGAGCAGAAAAGGAGAAGGAATTTAATAATTTTAAAGCAAATAATGATCGTTTAAAGAAGGGACTCGCAGATGCTCAAGCTAAGGTGGAATATTCAAAAGATCAGCCAAAGAATGCTGCGAATGATAAAGCAAAATGAGAAGCAGAAGTTGTAGATTTAAAATCACAGGCGGGAAAGTTAATGCAAGATTTGTTGGTTAAAAAGGGCATAAAGAAGCTGCTATAGGAAAAAATTCGAGGCTTTGAAAAATACTTTAGCTGATTCGAGAAACGAAATAGGAAAGTTGAAGGATGAAAATGATAAGTTAGTGCATATGAATAATTTGAATTCAGAACTAAAGAAAACAAGAGAAAACAATGTGAAATAAAAAAATAAAATGGATTCTTTAAGTAACGAAAATTCGAACCTTAAAGTAGAAGGATAGTCAAAATGAGGAAAAGAATAAAGCAAATGAAGAGATGAGGTCACTTAAAGATCAAAATGAAAAGTTTTCTAGTTAATTGGATAATGCTGAATTAGCTGTTGATTTTTTGAAAAGGGAGATCAATGAATTGAAATCTGATTAGGAATCCTTCAAAAGCGGAAAGAAATCAGCTGAAGATAAATTATATGCTTCGAAAAATAAGTTGAAACATTTTCTCACAAAGTTTGACGAACTCAAGGATGAGAATAATCATCTTCAGTCAGAAAGTGATAGTCTTTGGAAGCAATTAAACGATATCAAGAACGATTTATCGAGATTAGAGGCAGAAAATTCTGATGTGGAAATAGAACTCGTTAAATTGATATTAGGATTATCAAAGATTACAACTAAAAATTGTAATTTGAAAGCACAACCTGCTGAAATGTCAGAGAATATTGATAAGTATCAATTTATCAATGTCAGGCAGATGGTTGCATACTGAAAAGTGAAATTGATAAGTTGAAGGCAGCAGTTGCGAATATTAAGAAAGAAGAAAATCTGAAGCGAAGATGAAAGAACTTGAAGATCAAGTTTTGCCTGAAAAGGGCGAGAAAAATAGCCATGAAGAATAAATTAAAGATTTGAAGAGCAAATTAGCATCTGAGAAAGATGAGAAGGGAGCAGCTTTGCAAAAAGTAGGAGAAATCAATAAAGAAATAAAGTTTTCAAAAGCGAAATTGGAGAGGCCGAGATCTGAAAATGATCAGCTCAGGTCAGAAACCGATGACGAAGAAACAATTAGTATTGAGTAAAGATAAATTGACTAAACCTGAAAGAAAAATTTCATCTTTTAAAGAAGATAATAAATTGAAGGGTTCAAAAATACATTAATGGTTAATAATACCTTAACAGTGGTTAACAATAGATGATGTTAATAAATGATGGATATCTAGTTCTGTACTGCAACCTTTCACTTCTTTCAATTTTGTTGATTTAGTAGGCCGTGAATTATTAGATATTGGCAGAAAAAAGGTCAACATTTTGTTCTGTATCAGAACAAAGGCTGAAACGCTTTGACTGAATGATATTTTTCCAGCTTTTGAGAACTTTCATATACAATCTAGAAAATCGTAGACGTCGAGGTTGATGTTTCGTTTCTATATAACGTTCTGCGGTTGAGCTTAGGAGTTTAAAAAGCCTCGAGGAAGTTTGCACAAAGCATCGAGCAAAGTGACATGAAGCCTTTTTGTTTTTACCACTGGCGCGGCATCGTCGGCAAGAACACTTTGCAACAACCGAAATTCCAGAAAATGTTTTATGATCCCTAAGAATATTCTCAAACAGCACAAATGTGCTAAAAAGCTTCAAGTCACCTCCAAGTTTCATGCAATTATAACTACTCCTTTGTTGTCTTAAATTCACTCTAAAAAGTGAGAGAAAAAAAATCGATTATAAATGAGCATTCGTATTGAATGCAATGAAAAATTGCAATGAATGAAACTATAATACTATGAAAAATAGGATAATAATTTATCATTTATATTTGTATAATCATTTATGGTAATTAATAATTATTATATCATGCATCAACTAGAATTAATTCTACTTTGATAAAGTAAATTTAGACCTGAGTTTTTGCTAGAATAAGCGGTTCAAAGTCACCCTCGAATCCTGGTGAAGAAACTTTACATGTACATATGCTATTCAGAATCAGGAACTCAGCCTGCAGAATGACAGATATCCTTCAGAAAAAAACATATCTGCGCACATTTGTTCTTTTATCAGGATCTGAGATTTCAGACTGACCCAAATCCTGAAATTCGTCGGGACATGCTACAGTTTAGTGCGGACGTATTTCTTCATCACAGATTCTTGAAAATTGTTTCAGATATGCTAATCAGGACCTAATTATTTCAGAATTCAATTACAATCTTTTATAATGACGAGCATAGGTATATTCGCATTTTCATGATAAATCAAACCATATAAAAAACTAGCTTATGATGAAAATGCAGTTGTATACTTTCTTCATCAGGCCGGCAGTATGATGGAAAGGGATGATCGATTCTAGTGTGTATTTAGTGTCGCAAAATTGTAATATTTAGCTCAAGTTGGAAAAATCTTGCAGAAAAATATATTTCGGTGTGGCTGAAATTTGCTGGGCTAGAAAATAATAACCTGGAAAGAAATGCACGAGCTGTATACATAATGTCATTATGTATAATTGGATAAAGAACTAAAAAGATGATTATAAGAGAAGAAAGTAAAGATTATAAAATAACGACCTTAATTATATTTTCCATTAAAAATAATGCGTATTCTGGAAGAAGAGTAAGTCGATTATTAAAAACGAGTTAGAGCATTAAAGCATTATTTGAAGGGTCTGGGGTGGCATGCATCGATGAGACACTTTGCACGCTGATGCTGCTGGTGAACGGTTACTCGGTGGTTAACGATACAACCTCTTTTGTCGCACTCCATTGCCTCCACAAGAGGCATCTTATCGACACTCAACCCCTACAACCTACTGACTCTTCGACTCACCGACTTTGTATTCCTACCTATACATACATTGTTCCTGTCCTCAGTGCAGCAAATAAGCACACTGTTTACAGCAGCTCATCCAGCTTCAAATTTCATGCTCTGTTGTCTTCATTTTAAGAAAAAGGGGATGAAAAATCAGCCTCAAGATTTCATAATTCAGAGAGAATGAAATACCATTTTTTTAATTTGAATCCCAATTAGAAAAAAAAGTTCTTCTGCCAGAATAGTCTGAAAATAAGCTGCTAGTTATGATGATATATTGTCCGGAGGTGATCATGTCGGGTTGACGCTTTTTGACACTGTCCGAGTCGAATTGAGACAATGTTAAAAAATGAAATACTCGATTGAAAAATTAACTGATGATCTATTCTCGAGATGTTGACTACTAAATACGGGGGCGAAAGTTTCTTAAGAAAAAAATCATTCAGTTTCAACAAAATTTCAGTTTTGATGTTTTGGAATTTCATGGGTTCTGAAAAGTGTCTTAAAATCATGACAAAAATTATAATATTGTTTTGTTCGAATGAGGACACATTCAAGATGTTGAGTTGATGAACACGAAGAAAAATAGTTTCATCAAAAAAAGTTTTTCAACCAAATATATGGATGCTCAACCAAGAACATTATTTTTCAACTAGAGCAAGATGAATTTTTAACAAACTAGTTAAATTTTCAACGTGAAAAGATACATTTTTAACCAAATAGCTGAATTGTCAACCAGAAAAAAAAAAATTTTCCACCTATCAGAATAGGTGAGTTTTCAGTTAAACAATTAATTTTCAACAAAAGAGAAAGAATTTCAACAAAATATTTTAATTTTCCGAAGAAGGGATGGTTCTTCAACTACAATAGTTTAACGAAATAGTTAAATTCTCAACGGAAAGGCAAATTTTCAACAAAAAAATCGACTTTTCTACCAAAGAGGACAGATTTCAAGATTAATTTTCGACCGAAAAAGACTAATTTTAACTCAAAAGATAAACTTTTTACCAAAAATTTAGTAGTGAAATTTCGGGTCCAAAAATCATTTTTCAACTAAGAAATAACGATATTTCAACAAAACAGTACAATTTTCAAACGAAGAGATGACTAATCAACTAAGAAGAATTATCTTCAACCAAAAATATGAATTTTCAAGAAAGAGGAACACTTCTGTACCAAAAAAGACAACTTTTAACAAAATAAATAATTTTTTTAACCGAATAAATTAATTTCAAAACTAGACGAATAAATTTACAATCAAAAATGAAACAGTTAAATTTTATTTAGTAATATTCATTTTCATCAGACAAAAAAAATCAGCAAAATAGTTAATCTTGTTACCGAAATAATTTAAATTTTAACCAAATAGATAAATTTTCTACCCAGCAAGAACAAATTTCCAACAAAATAGTTAAATTTTATACGCTAATAGTTCAATCTTCAACGAAATAAATAAATTTTCAAATAAGAAGATTAATTTACTACAAAAAAACATCCGAAAAATGCATGCATTTCAAGCAAAAAAGTTAAGGTTTTACCAAATTAGTCCAGTTTACAATCCAAAGGATTAATTTCTAGCAAGAATATTAATTTTTTACACACAAAGAAAAACGTAATTTCAAGAAAATACATAAATTTCAACTAAGGAAGACAAACTTTCACGGAAAATAAAATAGTTGAATTTTTAGTTGAAAAATTTAATTTTCAACCAAAAAAATTTTAACTGAAATCAAAGATCTGGAACCAGAAATATGAATTTTTGACTAAACAAGCTAAATTTCAATTATGTAAGAAACTGAATAGTTACTTTTTTAACAAAAAAAAAATAAATTTAACGAAACTGTTGAATTTCCTACTGTAGATTAAATTTTCACCAAATATACTCTGAAAAAAATGTTCTTGTACCAAAGGAACTATTTTTTTGTATATAAATTAAAATTCGGTTGAATCCACCAAAGTTTGGTTGTTTAAACAAAATATTTGATTGACCCAACAACATTTTTCTGTTGGATCAAACAAATAAATGGGTTCATTCCTCACCAAAAAGGATTTACAAACTTGAACATTTTTTGATTATTTCAGTTTTTTTAGTCGGAAATTCGAAAACTACGTGAAGCTGCCACTATTATATGTTTGTTCCAGAATTCATCTCTTTTGATTGAAAATTTCACTATTTGGTTACAGATGTAACTATTTTGTTAAAAATTATTTTTTCTTAATTGAAAATTAATTTTTTCAACTGAAAATTTAACTATTCGATTTTCGGTTGAAAATTAGTAGTTTTCATTTAAAACTTCAACAACTTGCTTGAACATTTTTAATATAAATTATTATATATAAGATTTCACTAATAAACAAATATTTTTCTGTTTCAGGTGAGTTTCTTTTGAGGATCCTTTAAACCAAAGGCGTGAGTACAGCGTTTTTCCTTTTTTTACCATTTATTGATTTAGTGACAGGTTTTGTAACAATTTGTGACATAGAGGGGGGGGGGCGGTTCAATGCACAATTTAAATGTTCATACAATTTTTTTTAAGTGCTGGAAAAAATAAAATGTATTGAATTTATTTTACAATTGAAGGATCTAGATACAGACTTCACACTCTTTCTCCTATTCCCTTCTTCACCCCTTTTTTAAATCATTCTTCTTTTTTCCCCTTCTTACAAGAAATTCTCCCTTTTCCTTATTTTTTTGCTTGAATACGAACTGAATTGATAGAATCCAATAAGAATATTCAAATTTTTTGGTTTAAACCTAATTATTTTTCATTTTAAAGTATTCGATTCTATTTTTGGTTCAGAATACATATTTTTTGGTCAAAAATTGTCTTTCAGTTTGGAAATTCAATTATATGTTGAAAAGGCGTTTTTGTAGATGAAAACTTATTTCCTTCACTGGAAATTTAACTAGTTTACTTCTGGCTGATAATTCCTAGTTTTTAGTTTAAAATTCAGCTATTGAAATTTTCATTGATTATTTATCTTTTTTGATCGGAAATTGAACTGGTTAAGTTAAAGTTGAACTACTTTGAAAAAAATTCATTCTATTGGTTAAAGGTTAAGCTATTCTGTGAACAAACGATTTTTTCCTTGAAAATTAATTTTTCAAACCATAAGTTTGGCTGTTCCATTTTTTATTAAAAATTGATCGTTTTTAGTCAAAAATTGAACAGTTGATTTTCTTACTGAGAATACATCTTCTTTGGTTGATAATCCAAATACTTGGTTGAAAGTTTGTTATTACGTTAAGCATCAATTTAATTTTTTTAAACCTAATTTTTTCAACTGGAAATTGTAACCAGTCCATTTTTTTTGAAAATTGATACTTTGTAGTTGAAAAATCAACTATTTGGTTCAAAATTTATGCAATTTGTTGTAGGTTGAGCCTTGTTGGAAAATTACATTTTTTGGTTGAAAATTTAATTACTTGTTCAATATTCTTTTTTTTAGTTAAAAATTTATTTTCGTCACTGAAAACTTAACTAATCTACTTCTACCTGGAAATTCATTGTTTTCAATTAAAACTCCACCTGTTAAAAGTTTTGTGAAAAATTCATCTTGTTTAGTTAAAAAAACTACTTGAACAAAAGTTTAACCACTTTTTTCATAACTAATTTCATTCCTTCGAGGCTTTGGTATTAATTCAAAAATTCTATTCTTTGCTGGAAATTAATTTTCCATTTGGAAATTTAATTATTGCATTGGCTGAAAATTGATTTTTTGTTGTTGAAAAAACGACTGTTTGGTTGAAAATTTATCTTCTTACGTTCTGGCTTAAAAATTTAGTTGTGTAATGAAAAATTTATCTTTTTAGGTCAAAGGGTCTATTATTTTTCTTGGAAATCAAAATATTTGGCTTAAAACTAACTTTTTGTTTGAAAATTCATATTGTATGGTTGAAAATGAAGTCTTTTATGAAAAATTCATCTTTCTGGCTTAAAAATTCAACATTTTTATAAAAAATTTGTGTTTTACGTTGGAAATTCTATTATTCTCGCTGAAAATTTATCAATTCTTCTCCTGACATAGATATGTTTCCTGTTTGAAAATTGGCCGTTCTGCTTTGAAAATACACCACTTTTGGTAGAAATTTTATCTTCGTAGAGGATTGATTTTTTAGATGAAAATCAAAGTAATTTATTAAGAATTTATTTTGTTGAAAATCAAACACAGAAAAGTTCCCTTGTTTCTTGTCTTCTTTCTTGAATGCTAGCGGAATTAATAGAGGTCAATAAGAAAATCAAACTATTTTTCCTTGGAAGTTAATTTTTTTTTTAATTCAAAAATCTACTGTTACATTTTTTTCGAAATTAATCTCTCGCGGTATAAAATTCTACTGTTTTGTTGAAGTTTCAACTATTTTGTTGAAAATTCATATTTTCTGGTCAAAGATTTAACAGTTTGGTTTGGTTTTTCTAAACATCATAGTTTTTGGTCGAAAATCTGACTTTTCGGTTACAACTTCGTGTTTTAGACAGAAAATTGGTCCCTTGGAAAATTGGATCATTTGATTAAAAATTCGTCTTGGCAGGTTCAAAATTCATTTTGCTTGAAAGTTCCACTTTTTGGTTTGAAAAATAACATTCGAAATTGCAAATTTTTCAAATTTAAAAGCATTCTTGAATTTTTCTTTAAATCAATTTTAAACCTACAAATGAAAATTGAGTTAGAAGTGTAAAGTACACCTTATTAGAATTTCATAAAAAAAATTTGAATTCACTGCTACAAAAATGAGTTTTCCTCCCAAAAGCTCCATGACAAAGTGACTGTACTTAGCGATATCTCGTCAGAACGTAAGCTCTACTCATTTTTCACGTTATAAATCACCTACTACATGCAAACTCTGTTCCACCTTAATGTCGATTCAAGAAATCGTCTGGGGCTTTGCGGACTTTTCAGCAGTATAATTTTGCCTAAACTTAAGAACACTCATTTATTTGGTAGACTTAAGGGAACTTTCATAATATTGTCAAAAAGCCAAATTCAAATTTCATCAGGTTTAAATAAATGATTAATACACATATTATACATAAGAGAGTTCAAGAGCGTGATCCAATTTTTTAAAATTTTCATGCATATCGCCCGTGAATTTGTTCGAATCCACAAAAAAATAAATCCATTTCTTTTGTTTGAAAAAATGATATTTCAAGGTGGCACAAGTCCCATGAAGTTCATTTTCAAAATTCTTTGATTTTTCTTTGACCAATTTTTTATTTTCCCTAATCATTAGCATTCAAATACCAGAATTTCATCCTAGTAATATTTTTAACACACGGTCTTTTATAGCCGGAGCTGAACAATATTTCAGATGCAAATTTAAGATTTTCAAATTGATTTATTTATTTTAAACCCAAAAATGACTTTTCTGCCATGTAAAATGATTTTCAACAAAATACTTGTATTTTGAACTAAATATTTGAATTGTCAATGAAATAACAAAATTCTCAACAAAATACTGGAATTTTCAACCTAAAAACATGAACTTTTAACAAAAAAGTGCAATAGTTGATATTTCAACCAGAAAATATGAAATTTCGTTTGAAAAATAGATTACAATTTTTGTCTATATATCTTTTTTCGTATCTTTTTTAGTTTGACCGCAAAATGAAACTCTTATTTTTTCATTATTTCTTGTGCGATGAAAATTTGAATTTTGGATTTTCCAAGAAAATCGAAGAAAGTCTCATAATAATATTTTAGGGTGTTCAAAAAGGAACCTTTTGCTTCTCTTGACTTTTTCTTCATATCTTGCGTTTTTTGGCTTGAAATGTTAATTTTCGTTTGTTTTTTGGAATTTTGTAAATGCTATAACTCCGGTAAACTTTCATCTATCAAAAAAAGTCATTAGCTTTGTTCGCTTTTTTGGGTACTATTAATAAACGTGCATAGAATTTTTAAATATTAAAAAGAAGTTTTCTCAAAAATTTTCAAAATGTGCTCACTTTTTGAGTTTTTTTTCAAAATAACTGGCTAACGAACTTGACCTTCATTTCAGGACACTAAAAAAGTATACCAAAGCCCAATTCAGCACGGTAATTCTTTTGAAAGTTATCGTGTTAAGAAGCTAAAAATCTGCAGACTAACAGACAAACAGACAGACAAACAGACAGACATACATTTTGTAAAAACCTGTTTTTTGGGTTCAGAGATGAATTGACAACTAAAAATTTCTATCCAAGAAATGAATTGTTAAATCACAAAGAAAAATTTGAAAAAGATTGAGTTTTTATCCAAAAATTATTTTAATTTGACTTTTCAAGATTGAAATATGAGTTTTAAACAAGAAGTAAATTTGCTTTAAAGATACTTGAATTTTCAACAAAACAGTTGAATTTTTAACCAAAAAGAATTACTTTTTAACAAAATTATTGAATCTGCAAACAAATAGTTGCATTTTTATCCAAGAAGTTTAAAATTTCTACTAAAAAAGATAAATTTTCAAATAAAAAAATCAAATTCAAGAAGATTTGAATCCTCATCCAAAAAAAGATTTTAGTTTTACCATTCAGCATTAAAATACGATTTTGAAGAAGAAGTCAATTTCCTACGAGCATACTGATTTTCTAACCCAAAAAGACAAATTTTCAACAAAACTGGTGTATTTTTGAACTAAAAGGATGACTTTTTAACAAACTTATTGAATCTTCAACCAAATAGTTGCATTCTTATCAAAAAAACATGAAAATTGTTAACAGATGAATTTTTAAATAAAAAAATCAGGTTCAAAAAAATTAGAATTTTCATAAAAAAAAGATTTTAGTTGGACTATTCATCATTAAAATATGACCCCCCCTAGTGTCCAATAAAAATATAAATTTTTGAATTTCGAAAACGCTATCTTCTAAATTTCTTCCTCTTCGTGTAAAAATGCTGCCATAATTTTTTTTTACAACTTTTTTTTTAAGGTCCCGCTATGCCGTTTGTGATCCAGCGATGATATTTCTCAGTTTCTGATTTACAAAAAAAATACCAACCAAGGGCTTAAAATTTCTTTCACTCTGATAAATTATTTTTTCTTTATTGAGGAATAGTACTAAAATTTATAAAATTGACTTAAAAATTTAATGATATTATTAAGTCTATAATAGAAAAGTTAATTTCATTACGATTAATATAATTGATCTAGAATTGGGTCATAATTACTAAAAGTAATACTAAAAATATACTAAAAGTATTTATGTTACTTTTCTGAAACATTTTTTATGATTATCACAAGAAACTAGGCGTTTGATTAGGAAGCAATTTCGAAAAAATTTGTAGATCTTTTTTGAGGTAAACAATTTTCATTCCCAACATTTTTTCATATCTTGCTTAGTTTGACCGAAAAATGGAATTTTTTATTTAAAACTAGAATTTTTAACGATTGAAAAAAAGACTCTGCGTCCTATGAAAAAATGGGCAAAAGACAATTTGTAGTTCTTTTCGAGGTAAATAATTTCGCGGATAATTTTTCACATCTTGCATATTTTGACCAGAAAATATAACTTTTTATTTTTAATAAGATGGGGATATCTCCCATCTTCAAATTTTTTTCTTTTTTTTAATATAACTGCTTGTAACATGATTTGCACGACTGGAAGAAATTCTATGCATATAATGAAACAAGAAAAATGTTTAGGGGCCATTTCGGACCATAATAATTGTAATGAAACATAAGATTTTTGTATTCTAAGCCAGATAATAACTTCAAAATTTTTGGTCTTTTTAAAATTTTGGGGCTTATTTTTCAATCAACGAAAAATACATCTTGGGGGTGATAACATTTTTCAGCCATAAATTTGTATCAAACAAAAATTTTAAACTAAAGAAAAATTAATTTGCAGACCTAAAAATGCCCAGCGGAATCTCTAAACAATTTTCTAATAATAAAATAATATTAATGGCAGTATGTTTAGGAAGCAGTGCTTGAAAAATTTAAATTTGTTGCACTATATTTTACTCTGAATAGTAAAATATTACGTAATATATTTTGAGTCTTAAAAATAAATAATAATAAAATACATTTTGATATTTTCTTGTTATTTGAGAAGAAAAGTGAGGTTAAATAGTAACATTCTGCACAGAAAATTAAATATTGGGAGAAATTCTTTTAGCCTGGAGATGAAACAAAAAATTTTTTTTCTCTTATCTTAACTTATTCTATATAAGCTATTTTCAGCGATCTAATTTCCTCCGAGCTATTCTGCAGAAAGGATTTTACTCGTAATGTGATGAGGTAGTCTGAAAATACAAAGCCACTGAGGAGTTTGCGTAAAAAGTAATTTCGGATTTACATCAGAGAATTGCAAATGAATTTCGAAACGAGTTAATTAGCATTGAATCACGTTTCTTTCATAAATGAAATAATTCATAAATCTTTTTAAAAATAATTGTTCAATATCCTACGAAAAACACGACGTGTGAAAAAATTCTGCAGTTAACAATAACATTTTGAACATCATGCTATTTATCATTGTTGCTAATTTATATAATTTTTATTAAACAAATGCTGATTTTGCCGTGTTTTATACACGAAGTATTTTAGAAATGCTCAGCATTAAATTCTTTGGAAAATCGTGGATTGCGGTTTTTGAATATTTGTCACAGAGTAACAATATATAAAAAAGATAAAGTAACAAAATTGTCCATGTCGGCTTTGCGAATTTTTATATAGAGAAAAATTATTTTCTAAAACGTACTATAAGCTGTAGTGATTGCCTCTGCACTGATAGACCAGAAGTCATCCCTAACAATATTTATGTTGATCATTATAAACAATTTTTATTAACAAATTATCACTAGTTTTTCTTTCTCATAAAAAATTGTTCATTTCACGTTAGTTGCTAGGATTCATCATAAAATTCATTATTTATAACGAAAAATAAGCAAAAGTTATAATTGATTATATGATATTCCTGAAATTTAATGAAGAATAAAATGTTTTTGGCAAGATACTTTTTTCAATAATTGTTAATATTGTAGCAAGAACTAGCATTTTTCCATACGATTCCAGCGAAAAAAGGTATTCTCTATGTGTAAAAATGATAAATTCAAGTTTTTGTTAAAAAGACTGTTTAGAGCGATCAGATCAATTATTTTTAAAACGATTTCGTTGGTTAATCATCGCAAGCAATATCATTCCAATAATAGCTGAAGATAAAAATTTCGCTTTTCCACGATAAAACAGTCATTTGGAACATTTGTTTGAGTACATGAATTGTTATTAACAATCAATATTATTCAAGTATTGTGAAATGAAAAATTTGAGTTTCTCTCTGCATTTATTCTTAACATAAAAATTCATAAAGCTGAAATGGCCGATTTCGTCACTTCGTTGTTTTATGTATTGTTGCTCTGTGGCAAGAATTGGAAAATCACAGAGCACAATTCTCTTTGAAATTTATTGTTGAATATTTCTGAAGAAAAAAACGATATTATTTACAATACTGAAAAAACTGTAAGCAAAACAATATTATTTATCATTGATCCGAAGAGCATCACTACATGACATTTTTTTCAAATTTTTTGTGTGAAACAGGGCAAAATCGGCATTTGTTTATTGAAAAATGATATGAATCACCAAGAATCACAAATAGCGCAATGCTGAGAATGTCAAGTCGAACATTGTGATTGAACAAATGCATTCTTTTTAAGAAAATTTATAATCTGACTCAATACTGATGAGCAGATTATTTTTCAATAATTCGTTTCAATTTTCCTATTAACGTCAAAAATCGCAGAATCACATGGGAAATTTCTGCTCAGTTGTGAAATAAAAAAATAAGGCCAAGCTGAAGAGGGGAAAGATTAAACATTTATTCAGACATATAAAAACGAAAACATAAACTTTCATAAAAAGTTATACAGTTTTTAAATAATGGTAAATGTTTTTCAAATTATTTACGCAATTAAATAATTCATTTTTTTTCAAATTGGATGTACTTGGTTTCTTTAAAAATCCATTTACGATTATATAAAAAGTCTAAGAAAACATAAAATTTGTTAAGTGAACAATTTTCAAATATATTAAATCATGATAAAGAATATTTTTTATCCATTTCAACATTTTTAAACGTACAAGGTAAAGCTGAAAGACTCAAATATGAACATATTTAAATTAAACCCTGAGTGATAGAAGAATTTCAAACAGAAAGTTGTTTCAATTTGTAAATGAAAAATGTCTATTTTTTGCACATATTTGGAGATCAGAGGTAAACGTAGATTTCTTCATTTAGGAAAAAGTAAGAGAAAGAAGTTTGTTTGAAATCTTTAATTTATTTGAAATGATTAAATATTATATGAAATATAATAATTATATGAAATGAATTTTGTTTAAACTCAAGAAATTATCAAATTTATGTTCAATCAAAAAATTTCGTAAAGATCAGTTGTAAAATTTCCAATTCTTGTGTAAATTTATTGTGCAAATTCATTAAGAATCGTTTAGCTTTTCTGCCACTGTAAAATATTTTTCAGTTCTGAGTAATTACATTTTTAGAATCTTAAATAAATAAATAATTCATAAAATAATTGTCATATTGAAAGGCTTGGATTTACGACGATACTTCAGAAATTATTCATTCAAGGAAATTTCAATTTGAAATTGTCTGGCTATGAAATTTTTACTTATATATTACTCGATTTGGAATATTATCAAAAGGAAATGTTTGATTTGCGCATACGCATGATTTGAAGATATCTGATGTAACCATTACAAAATTTTAGTTCTGATTAATTGAAAATCAAATTTTTCTTCTATTATTCTAGTTTAAACAAAAAATTTAATTTTAGCATTCTGTGCATTATTTTAGCTACTTTTGAATCATCCTAAAGTAATCAAAATTGTAATATAATCGTACTTTACAATAGCTAATTCCAAAAATATAGAGTGGCAGTATAGTATAGTCGACCTTTTTAATTTTCAATAACTATTTTAGCAAATTTCAGCAAATATATTCAGTCTTCCTGTTAATGTTTAATTCAAAATAAAGCATAAAAAACATGTCTTTTTAAATTTTATTTTCACTTCATCATTGACCGTAAGGCCGAATATATTTGCCGTAGTTTTCTAAAATACTCATTAAATATCTTATTAGTATAGATTCATCAGAAAAATATTTTAGCTTTAAAGTTTGATTTAAGTCCAAAATTGTTCAGTTTGAAATTAGTCAAATTCCACTTTTAGTAATGGAAATCATTTATATCAAACATAATAGCGACTTTTTTCTTTTTCGCATTTCGTCCTCCATGGCAGATTTTTTCTCATATGTATCTAGAATCTTTTTTTAGCTTTCACTCTATTTTATGATTGCTATCGTAATGTAATTTAAAGTTAATATAAACATAACTATAACCGCATACTTATAGCATATTTTGTGAAATTAAATTTAAAAAAAAATATTACATTCTCTCAATCAAAGTAAAGCCTTTTGGCTCTTGTGATCCAATATTTGGCTTGGATTTTAACCCGAGAATTCGGATTTTGAAACCAGTCTGGGCGGAGACCTCACCATTCGATTGTATCCATTCTGCGCTATCGACCACTTGCAATTTTCATTATGTGCCAATTGTCCTTAAAGTAATGTTCAGTAGAATCAAATAAAGATTTAGCCAAGAGCCAAAGCTAATGGAGTTTATACCTTGCTGGATTTTTATCAGATAAAATCAATTACTTATATGCAGATTAAATTCAAAAATAGGTCCTAGCCATCAAAATGTTTAATCTTTGTGCTGCTGCATCCTAAAATCATATATATACTTATTAATAGCGAGATCCCTCTTTTTTGTATATGGTTTATCATACCCTACAGATTATCCGATTTTCTTTGAAGATAGCTCAAATTAAAGGTCTGAGCATGTAGATGTGCGAAGAAAAATAAAATTTATTATGTCATACTGATGTGTTTTTGTTATCAAAGATTGAAAAATAGGGAAATTTCGTTTTTAGACTACTATACTGAAAGCTTTTCTATTATTCCGATTTATTTTAAAGGTGGCCTGAATTCAAGGTCTTGACATGTATATGTGTAAAAAAATGAAATTTGGTATATGCTTGTGATATTTTTTTTTGTTATCAAAGATTGGAAAATAAGAGCATTCCATTTCTTAGACCACTATGCTGAAATCTTTTCTTATAGGTCGATTGTCTTCGAAGATGGCCCCAATTGAAGCATTGGGAATGTTAATGTAGATTACAGAATACAAATTTTATATTTTAAAGTGTCGTTTTTTGCTATTAGTGATTGGAAAATATAAGCTAGCTGTGAATTCGATCTTGGGTGTTGCCACTTTGTTTTTATTTACAAATTTATGATGCTCTTTTGATAAGTAATTTGCTTCCTCATAGACGAAGCCCAAATAAGAAAATACAAGCAGGTCAATCAAATCGGCTCAAATCAAAAAATCTTTGTTGTTCTTGCATCAATTTGGAATTACGTAAATAAAAAAAGGTTGACTATAAGAATTCAATTCTTCAAATATTATAAATGACCATAACATTAGTCTCCAGTCGAATCGATTATCATTATAGATCACTCGATTCGTCTCGAATCAACGAATATTTTGTGTTCTTGCATCAACTTAACATTATATAAGTGACACGATTTTAACTATGAAAATCGATTTTTTAAATATAATAAATGACCATAACTTCCTTACTGTTTAATAATATGTATCAATATTGGTCAATCGATTCGTGTCAAGAATCTCTTATGTTACAGCATCAACTTTGAATCATGTATGTTAATAAAAAAAGTTTTACTATAAAAAACCGATTTTCAAAATAATATATAGTGCTGAAAAAATGTAATAAATATTTTTAGACATCCTTCGGCTAGTTTCTAGATATCATTGGTGAAAATAAGCCCTCAAAATTACATCAACTTATCTATACATACACACACAGAAATCCAGACTATTGCTTAGATTGTTTCACACATTTTTGAATTGAGGAACATTCAATTGAATGCATTGAAAGAATTTCAAAATAATTGTTACCACCATCAAGCTTTCTCTATGAGGAATCAAAATTAAAAAATTTTTTCAGGTATGGCTGAAATTGAAGATCTTGAAATGAAGATATGTATTGGAAAATGAAATTTGCTACCGAATAGATTCAATTTTTCTTTATGAGTGTGTGAAAAATTACAAAAATTAGGAAAGTTGCTTTCATTAGATCACTATGATGGATATTTTTTTGGTTTGATTTTTTTGTAGGATGGCTGAAACTTAAGGTCTTGGCAAGTAGTTATGCATTCAGAAGTAAAATCTTCTATTTTGTGGTACTGCTTTTTTTATCGGAGGGTAAATAATTAGAAAAATAAAAAAATTTCATTTAATCAGATCGCTATGCTGGAATCTCTTCTTTTAGTTAAATTTTCTTCGAAGATGGCTCAAGTTGAAGTTCTTAGCATGTAGATGTTCACTAAAAAATCAAATTTCTTGACTAATCAAATTCTTGCTGAAATTATATTCTCAAAGAATGTATTCCGTTAATGTAATTCAGGATTTTGAAGAAAAAAAATAGTTTTTGTACAATGACATTTACGGGTAGTTTCACGGCCATTTTTTTTTAAATGTAAGCATCAATACATAACTAAATAATAAAAACATATGCACATGTCATTTTAAAAATTGAATTCAAATCCTGATTTCACCGCCATTTTTGTAAATCTGTGAATCAAGAAACATCGCTAAATCATTAAATAATTATCATATTATAACGTTCAAGTAATTCAGAAAAACAACAGCGTACGACAAAATGTTAAAAATATATCCACATATAATTTTGAAAATTGAATTAAGAAAAATGCCTCTCTTTTTTCGTGCTTATCTCAGCGATATATTAAGTTCCACTCCTCCATGCCTCAGGGAAGTGAATTTAAAAAATTCAAACTTCGACATATTAAAGCTTGGAATCTCCTCTTTAAAATGAGACCAAGAGCATACATGAAATATTTACTTGTTCTCGACTTATGATAAAAAAATGTGGAGGCATGTCCAAGACGAGAATCAGTTGGTTATACTTCCACATTTTCCATGACAATTTTGAGAATCAGTCGATATTTTATCATGTTGCTAATCTCATTTTAAAGATGATATTTTCAACTTTGATTCCGGCAACCTTCCATTTTTTTCCATTTCCTTCTCTGAAACGTGCAAAAAGTTGACTTTGATAATCAAGAATTGGTGACAAACATTTAAAATAATTATATGATTAACTATTCGAGTTATACGTCACAACCATGATAGGATGGGTGCAAATGTCATGAAGATTAGCATAGTTAGTACATCCTTACATGGTAATGCATACGATTTTTTGTAAAAAAATATTCTAAACGTAAAAGTAAGTTATAAATGTATAAATAGTAATATTTTTTAAGTGTAACATGCATTCGCGCAATTATCTCTTATCCTTTTATCGGTTGAAGGTCTCTCAGTTTCACGAAATGGAATCAACTATCCAAAATTTTAAGTTAATGTGCTCGATTCTGATCAAATCGATCCAATACACCATCCTGAAATTTTGGCATATCTTATTTTATTGTAAATATGTACCAACTATGGTAACCTTCCTGACATTTCCACTTATCCTGTCATAACCATGACGTCATGCTAGATTACTCAATTGTAATACAGGTATGAAACATAAATGAACTTTTATTGCACAGATCATAGCCAATATCAAATGATATGATATTATTGTCAGTAATCAATTCCTGCTACCACCCAAAATAAAAATGAAAATTCGATAATTATATGGCTCAATATTGGAAAAATTAATCAGTTTACAACGTAAAAATTAATGAACAAATATTTACATTGAGTCATTCAAGTGAACAATAAACAAATCTATTAATGCTCCTTAATATAGAAAAATTATAGTTCAATCTTTATATAATTTAATATCGTAAAAACACTAATCAGCTGATAATTAATTATTCGTTCTCGAACATAAAAATCAATAAACAATTGTTGTCATTCAAACAATTAAATAATGTTCATTTCATATTTTTGGAAGAATTCTCATTCTTATCAACCTTTTAAACTAATTTCAGAAAAAATTAAAACCTTATTTTGAAAATTGAATCCAGATAATCATTTCACAACATCACGAAAACTTGAAAAAATGACATAATTGGAATAGAGTTATTTTGGGAATAAATAAACTTTTATCATATGAATGATAGTCAATATTCAATTAAATCACCCTCAAGTAAATAATAAATTTATGTTAGTTGATATCAAAAAATTGAAATTCAATCTTTAAGTAATTTAATATTGTGCAAAAAATTAATCAGCTAATAAATAATCAATTAGTTCAGAACATGAAAAACATTAATTCATTGTTTTCATTGAAACATTCAAATAATGTTGATTTTCTATTTTTCTGACAAGTTCAGTCATCAATAACCTTTTAAACTAATTCCAGAAAAAATGAAAACATGTGTACATATAATCTTGAAAATTGAATTCAGATAGAATCATGTCAGGTCACAAGCATTTGAAACTATTATATAATTGTAATAGAGGTATTTCAAAGAAAAAATAAACTTTTATTGTGAAAATAATAGCTAATCAATTTATAATACTTAATGTAAAGTGTTTATAATATTATGTTTTATTCAAATTGAAGAAAATTGAAATGAGCGCTATTTCGAAATATTTTTGAAATAATTGGAATCTTTGTGAATGTGAACAGCGAGCTTCAATTCCCTTATTCTAAATCGGAATCGAAATCATTTAAAAAAATTCTTACTTCATGTCAAAAATTCTCTTTTTCAAATAAAAAAATAATTCTTCAAGAAGTTTCTTGTACCAACTCAGAATTGAAATTCTTTTAGAAAAATGCAACATTCTAACTCAGAATTAGAAAAGTGTCTTTTTCATATCTCCGTTTCTTTTTGGGAAAAACTGGGTATTTCTATTCTTTCAAATTAGGAATGGATTTTTCTCAGAAACGGCACCAGCGTAGATTTTTTCTTTTAATTTTGAAAAATAGTTTTAAAATATCCCAGATACGAAATCAAGAGAAACATTATTAGTTTTTGAACCTTTGGGTTGAAGTGATTTCAACTGAACCGTGATAGGGGTTTCTTGGGTGACTGCTTTCAAATATGGGGTCCAAAATTTGAGAATCGATATAGCGAAACCAATATGGCGACCTTCGTTATGAAAATTTGATCTGTAGGGATTCTTGGGTCACTGATTTCAAAAACGATGCTCAAAACAGAAAATTCAATATCTAGGAACCAATGTGGCGAAATTTGACGCGAACATTTTATTGGAAAAAATTGTATCAATAGGGTTCTTCATATTGCATATTTCAAATATGATGTAGAAAATTCGAAATTCATGATGATATCGTTCTTTACGCCTATATTTTCATTTATCACATTCAACCTCATAGAAAAGTAATTAGTCTTTGCTAAAACATGTCTTAGAATAATTTTTGGCATTATTTTTATTATATTAACGCCTGTCATTAGCCTACAAAGTTTATTTTCCGACAAAAAATGATTTTCAAAATAATTTTTTTTTCTTAATCGCGCACGTAAACGCACACAACCGTAGTTTGACTTTAAAGTATATATAAGTATCAATAATACCTATATGGTCATTGGTCACTAAATGGAAATATATGGAAGACTCAAAAGAATCGATTTAAAAAATATTAATATTCTTCAGATTATGCTTCATGTGGCACTAATTCAGAGTAATCATATGCTATCAATTCAATTTCATTTAAAAAATCTAGTTTTTAATCTAGAACATTGTTTTGTACAAGAACAAAGTCTCATATTAATTTTTGAAGATGTTATTGCCATTTAAAGATGTTAGCGTCCCAATTTTTGAAAATTTTGATCAATTTCGGATAAATATTTTCTGAAGAACAAGAATAAAATCGGCTCCGACTCGGATTTGAACCAGAAACGCGACTATCCATTAGTGGAACGTTAAAGAATTGGAACTATGAGGCTCCACTCACGGATAGTGGCGTTTTTGGTTCATATAGGGGTCGAGGTAGATTTTTTTTGTTCTTAAAAAATTATTTCTCGGATGTCATCACTTCAATATCAAAATTGGTTTCAATTAAAGCCTCATAATCCATTTGTAATCCAAATAATTGTCCGAACAGTTTCTAACTATTTTGTTGAAATTTTCCTGTTATTTCTTGTTGAAAATGAATTTTCTCAACTGAATATTTAACTATTCTATTGTTAGGCTGGCTAATTTTTTAACGAGAAATTAATGTTCGCAACTGACAATTTAAATACTTTAATTTTAGGAAAAATTTGTCTTCCTTAGTTGAAAATTCATGTATCATGTTCAAATGTTGTTTTATGTGGAAAATTAAGATTCTTGTTTGAAAATTCATCTTTCCGCTGAAATCGGAACTATTTTGTCGAAAATTCGTGTCATATTGTTTGAAAATTAATTCCTTTGACTGAAAATTCAAATATTTTATTTTTAATTTGGTTAAACAATTATGTTTTTTTTAATTCGTCTTGCTTGTTGAAAATATAATCACCTGGTTAGAAACTCTAACTTTTTGGTTGAAAATTCGTTTTTTCGGCTGAAAATTAATTTTTTTAACTGAAAATTTTACTATTCTGTTTTCAATTCTAAATTCGTCTTCGTAGTTGGAGATTTGTCTATTTTGTTAACAATTTATTTTCTAGCTGGAATTTAACTATTTACCTGGAAGATTCATCATTTTAGCTCAAAATTGAAGCATTTTGTGGAGAAAATTTTTCGTATAAAATTAAATTTGCAATTGAACATGTAAGTATTGTATTTTTGATTCAAAAGTCATCGTTTTTAGTTGAAAATGCAATTATTTGGCCGAAAATTGATATTCATAGTTAAAAATTTAAATACTTCGTTGAAAATTCTTTTTCTTGTTTGTTGAAAATTCAATTATTTGTTTGAATATGAATCTATTTTGTGAAAAATTCAACAATTTTATGAAAAAGTCATCTTTTTGTTTGAAAATTTTTTTTGAAGTCTCGTCTGTCTGTGCTGAAAGTTCAACTAATTTTTTTAGTGAAGGAATTTTTTTGAAAAAAATTATTTTCTGGATAATTAGCTGTTTTTGTTGTGTTAAAGATTCATGCGTTTTGTCGCAAAATAGACTTCTTTGGTAGAAAATAAACCAATTTTTTTATAATTCTTGTTGTATTTTTTGCTGTAAAAGTTTAATGTTTTTATTGAAAATATAATTATTCCATTCTGGGTGATAATTATTCTATCTTCTTGAGTTAAAGATTCCACTGTTTGGTTGAAAATTTGTTTATTTAATATAAAATTATTCTTGCGTTGACTAACAATTATTTTTGTGGCGAAAAATTCAATTGTTTGGTCAAAACCTAATTTTATTTGTTAGAAATTAAACAATTTTGTTACAAAATATACCCGTTGGTTGAGAAGTCAACTGGTTCATTGGAAAGTCGTCTTTTTCGATTAAAAATGAATCTATTGTAGTAGAAAATTTACTTTCTGTTGAAGATTCATATTTTGGTGTTGAAAGTTTTACTTAAAGTTTCCTTGTATTTTTTTATGGAATATCTGCTAGTACATTTTTAATTGAAAAATCATCTTTTCTGTCGAAAACTCAACTACTTCATTTAAGGAATTTGTTAAGAAAATAATATTCTCGTTGAAAATTTATCATTGTAGTTGGAAAATTCAACAATTTTGTTAGAAAGTCCATTTTCAGGTGCGAAGTTCATCCTTTTAATTGAAATTTCTTCGCTTTAGTGGAAAATTTACCTTTTTTTTGGAAAGCTTTTTTTTGTTAAAAATAAATTTTTCACTCGAAAATCGAACTATTCCATTTCTGGTGGGGAATTGATCTTTATTAATTGAAAATTGAACTATTTGGTTGGAAATTCATATTTCTCAGTTGAAAATCCATGTATTTTTTCGAAAATTCGTCTTTCTCGAAAATTGAACAATTTTGTCAAAAAGTAATCCTTATACAAAAAGTAATTATGGTGTAAAGTGATGCACCGTAATTTCATGTAATCTGAAGAAATTCTACGCAATCCAAGTAGAAAGGCAAGTGCGCTTTTGGATACAAATTCCTACCTTATCGACTTCGAGGCCACTCTACAGCTCAAGTGGTTCACGTCCATACTAAATTTCTGAAATCTTCTCTAAACTTCCCGGTGGCGTCACAGAATTATATTGCGCAATTGTCGGAAAGTAATTCTGCGTAAACAGCTTCAAGGTTATTCATATTTTTAATTATGCATTTCTCGTAAACATTTCCAAGGTTTTATTTTGATTCGTTCTTGCATTTTGTAATACAAAATGTACCTGATAGAAAAAAGGATGATTTCTACCAGCCATATGGAGTGGAAAATGCAAGAACAAATCTAAATAAAAATTTGGAAATGTTTACGAGAAATGCGTAATTGAAATTATGAATAACCTTGAAGTTGTTTACGCACGTAATCATATTGCGCGATTGTGAGAAACTGATTTTGCGTAAACAGCTTCAATGTTATTTATCATATCAATGATGCACTTCTCGTAAACATCTTCAAGGTTTTATTTTGATTTGTTCTTGCATTTTGTACTACAAAATATAGTCGATAGAAAACAAGGATGATTTCGACCAGCTATATTAAGTAGAAAATGCAAAAACAAATCTATATAAAAGCTTCAAAATGTTTACGAGAAGCGCATCATTGATATGATAAATAACCTTAAAGCTGTTTACGCTAAATTGGTTTCTCACAATTGCGCAATATAATTACGTGACGTCATCGCGTGCTTTCAAGAAGATGTCAGAAATTTAGCACGGACACGAACCACTCGATCTATAAAATGGGTTTCAAGTCGGTAAGGTAGGGAATCGTATCCAGAATTGGAGTAATTCTATGCAATTCAGAGTGATCTAGGTAATCCAGTTATACCGCATTTTCAAGAGTTGTTTCCCCTTTTTTTTCTCCGTTCTTCTGGTCCGCTAGACATACTGCATTTTAATTAAAAGTACCTGGAATGTATTAAAACAGAAGGTTAAAAAAAGCTCGAGTTTCTCGAGGAGTTTTTCCACTTGAAAAGTGTTACAAGTGGGTATACATTGTGAACTTATATTGTACCTCATGTGTGAGGAAATAATTGCGAGAATCGTTTGTGGGGAGCATTCTGTTGATGGTGACCTCGAAAAAAAAGAGAAATGGCAGGAAAACGAGGGGCGTTCAAAGGAAGTTTGCAGAATTGCATGTTTCCTTTGTCACTAATGTGACAAAAAGGTGTAAGTGGTGATTACGAGAAACGTTGGAGCGGTCTCGTTTTCAAGATGTTGTTATCAAAAAATGGGATAAGTAGAGATAAAAGAGAAAAATAAGGAAGGAAGTGCCATGATAAAGTATGTGAGAAGATGGAAGAGTAAGGAAAAGAAAAGCTTGAAAAATTCTTTTTGTGCTCCTTAGGGCATAAGAGCGCCAGGTACTCACGGGAGCTTATTTAAAACAGAGACAATGAAGGATAACTCATTGTCCACCAACGGAGTAGTTAAAATTTGTCCCATAATTACTCTCATTTAGCGCCATCCACCTCCGCATCCCTGGGGACTCCGCTCTCGCCTCGCTAATCCACGCTAACGGCTACTTCCTAATAAAACACACCGCGAAATGTGTAACATTCATTCACTTCTCAGAGTTGAACTTTTTTCTGTTTGTTTGAAAAAAATTAAAATTTTATCAAATTTTCATTTTCGGTTAAATATAGAAAATTGGTCAGGGGAAATCCAGGGGGTTATGGATTTATCGACCTCCTTATTGTAAAGGGTGGTCGTAAAACCTAATTTCGAAAATTTCCTGCCTTTTTCCTGACTTTTGTCTGACCAATTTTTATTTTGTCTTACCAATAATAACTAAAGACAAGCATATGTAATATGTAACTTGTGTGAAGAAATATTATATAAAATATCAACTTATAATAGGTAGTATACATGAATTGAGTGAAAGGAGCCAAACAAAATGGCCTTTTGTTGACTGAGTTCGTGTTTCTTACAATGTGGTACATTTCTTTGAAATTTCTCCTTCTTTTATTAGTTTCATAGCTAAGAATCTTAGTTTTCGAAAAATCAAAGTTATGGTCATATTTATGTGAATGTGCAACTAGCTCTGTACCTCTATCGTTTTTTTTTACAATCGTTTGAAAGTTCTTCAATTCTAGACATAATGTATCTTTTTGTTTGTCCTACATAAATTTTTTTACATTCACATCATATACTATAAATAACGTATGTTCTTAAGTTGAAGGATGTGCTATCTTTATTCTTAGAAAAACATTTTAACGGATCCATTCCATTTGTAAATACCACTTTTATATTGAAGGTGTTAAAACTATTCTCATAGAATCTCGAAAGTTCTTTTGAGAAAGGTAGTACTAAGATTTTTTCATAGTCAAAAGTTCGTAGAATATTATTTTGATTATTATTAATTTTTTTATAAAATCAACCCTTTTATTGATATATTCATTTATGAGTCTGATTGGGTAATCGTTTTGTTTTAAAGTTTCAGTGACTTTATCTAGATTTTCTTTTATAAATTTTGGATTAGACAATTTTACTACTCTATCGACAAGTCCATAAAGCATTGAAACTTTATCTTCAACACACATGTAAGAGTTGAAATTGATATTTTCAAACGAAATGATGAATCTTTCATAAAAAATATATGATTTATCTACACAAAATGCAATAGTTGATATTTCCATCAAAAAATATTTTCACTAAAAAAAACGGCTAAGCTAAAAAATACGGATTTACGACATGAGAGTTGAATCTTCACCCAAAAAAGATTGTTCAATCAACAAAGAAAAAAATCAAAATAACTGAATTAACTAAAAAAAAGGTTTTTAATAAAACAAGTGAATGTTCAAGTAAGAAAGATCAATTTTATAATAAAAATGGAATTCCTGCATTTTTATTAAAAAAAGGAATTTTCAACATTATTTCTTAAATCTTTAACACAAGTAATGAACTTTTTACTCAAATGATACATCTACAATCAAAAAAATAAGCATGTAGTGGAATAGTTGACTTTTCAACCCAGAAGTTGAATTTTCTACCAAAAAAGAAAAATTATCAACAAATTAGATGAATTTTTAACTAAAAAAACATAAATATTTAAAAAAAATAGAATAGTTCAATTTTCAACTGGGAAAACTAGGAACCAAAAAACAATAATTTCTCTGACAAAATAGAATTCAACAAAAGCTTCAGTTAAATTTATAATTACAAGAAGAAATTTTGAATGAAAAAAACTAATTTTCAACAAAATAAATGAATTTTTAACCAAAAGGAATGATTTTCTAACAAAAAAGAATAATTTTCAACAAAATACATGAATTTTCAACAAAATATTTCATTTTTTAATGGCATTTGTAACCTAATCGTTGAATTTTCGAGCAGCAAGTGAATTGCTCACCAAGAAGATGAACATTCTACCACAAAATACAAAGTGTTAACAAAATACGTAAATTTTCAAAGTGATGGATTCTCAACTGAAGAAGATTAATGCTCAACCAAACATTAAATAGTTAAGTTTTCAGTAAAGAATCAATCTGGCATAAAAAATAAAATTTCAAGCCATAGAAATAAAGTTTGAATCTAAAAGATTGAACTTTTTACCAGAAAGAGATTAATTTTCAAAGAAATCCAAGAACTCTCAACCAAAAAGGTGAATTGGATACCAATAAGATTAATTTCCTACAGCTTTGAAACGATTAAAAAATAATGAAAACTTATAAGATATTTTAGGAATTCTGATTTCAAAAGATTTCCTCAAATTTCGAAAGAGAGTAGATTTCAAAGAAACATGTTTCAATTTGGCATGATTGAAAAATATTTAAACATCCAGTAAATTCAAGAAATGTGTAAAAGATTTTAAGAGATTGAAAAAGAATTCCAAACTGTGAAAGATTTTTAAAGATGCAAATTTTGTATAATAATTCCAAAACAAAACTTTAGAAGGTTTGAAAGAATTTTGAACGCTTTTCGGTGAATAAACAAACATTCTTAAAATTCCTAAGAGAATTTAGAAGATTTTAAGGCAATTTCTTTATATTCTTAATGATTTTTCAAAATATTAAGAAAGATTCTAGTTATCTGAAAATATTTCAAAGAATTTGAGAGGTTTCAGATATTCAAAATTTTTTAATAATTTTCCAAGAATATTATAAAATTTATATTTATATAAATTTAAAAACAAACTGATAATACTTCTTCTCTTGTAAGTAATTTCAATATTTGTGTGACTAAAAAAATATCCAAAAAGCCTTCAGTCTTACATACAAATATTGATTTATTCATTTCTATACAGTGCTCCATCTGGAAAAACTTTTTATTTATCTAGAAAACGTCTATTATGTTTTTAAACATAATAAAAAAAATGTTACGCAGCTGCGTTTAGGGATCAGGGGTAAACGTTACATAATAAGTGAACGCTCCCTTAGCGTACAAATCGAGGTATCAACGAACATCGTTGATCTTCAAAATTTTAGTACGTAACACTTGAAACACATAAAGCACGTAAAACAAATGCAATATAATATTAAAATTGTTAAATAATAGCGATGTTATAAGCAAAGTTGCCTTTGCCCCACCGGTTGGCGCTGCCCCTCCTCACATTTTTCTAGTTTTTCTAAAAATAAATCAGCATTAACTCCTGATGATGGAGAACCCATTGGAGTGCCAAAAATTTGTTTAAAATATTCATTTTGGAAGACACAGTATGAATTTTCGATGCAAAATTCAACTAATTTAGCAAATTCATTTACTGGTAGTTTTGTATTATTTCTCATTTTTTGCCAATTTAATGTACTTTATTTATACTCCTCCCTTTTACGGATTTTGGAGTCTTCAAAACCATTAAATAATCCAATACAGCAACAAAAATTTGCTACTTAACCTATGCAGTCTCAAACGGAAGCCCTCACCCCTTCTTATCCATCCAAAATAATCTCCACTCCCAGCCAACTTCAACCCTCACAATACCCGTCAGTTACAAAATTATACATCAGAAAAAGATTGTTACTTAAACTATGCAGACTCAAACGGAAGCCCTCTCCCCTTCTTACCCATCCACAATAATCTCCACTCTCAGCCAACTTCAACCCTCACAATACCCGTCAGCTCCAAAATTACAGATTTGCCTTCTCATTCATCCCACTTCTTACCGTCCTTAACTTCTGTTTCTCTTTCTCTTTCCCCACTGGTTCACTCACTTCTCAGACCGACCCCTCTCCTTCATCCCGTTTTACACCATCACTTTACTCCCTTTCACGCACATTATTCTTCTCGGGTTTCTCTCTCTAAGTTCTTATTTTCTTCTTCTCCGTCTCTTCCCTCTATTCCTGTCGCCACCATTTCTCCCTTGTCCTCGCTCCATCGCCAGTACGTTTCTCCCACCTTCACCTCTAGTTTCCTTACTGCCACCTTCAAGCCTGTTGCTTCGATCCTCTTCTTCTCCTTCCCCAGCCAAAATTGAATCTCCTCCTCTCTCTCTGTTGCATCCTCCTCCAGCCATAGACCTGATCCCTTCAATTTGCTACCGCTCCTTACTATCTCCAGTTTATTATCCGCCGTCTTCAGCCTTATGGCTCTTCCTCTCTCAATCCTCCATGAACTCTCAATTCTCGGGATCTTTTGCTTCCAGGCTGCTAGCGTTCCCGCCACATTTGTCACTTCGTTCTCATCAGCCTTTACCCCTAGCACTCTAAGATTCCTCCCTCTCCATAATCTCTCTTCTCTCTCTGTCTGCAGTTCCACTTCGTTCAACTTTCTTGACTGGTCTCTCCAAGTCCCCTGTTCCTCCCCCGTTTGACATCCCACCTCACAGAACTCTTTTGCTCCCATCTCCATCCTTTGGCACACGCTCAGCTTCTTAATCTCCTCTCTCATCTTCTCCAAAATCACCTCCATATCAGCCCTGTCCCGTCCTCTTTCTCGCCTTGCCTGCGCAGTTTCCTTTTCCCACTCTTCTCTCATCTTCTTCCTGAATTCTCTCAACTCTTTGCGCATCTCCTTCTTCCAGCTCTCTCCGACGCCTTCTTTCCCTTCGTTACTCACTATATCGCTCATCCTCACTTTTTCTCACAGGCCCGTCACTTTCACTTGCTTTCGCTGCCTGTTGTCAGTACCACTGCTCTTCTTCAACTAGCCCTCTCTGCTTCTCCCCACCAGCCTCTCGCTCCTTACCACTCTAGTCAAAACTCCGTGGCCAGTTCACCACTTTATATTTCTCTCCACTAGGCGTCGCTGCCTTCCCGACTTTCCGGTTCGGTTTCCTAACCTAGAATTCCACACGTGCCTTCTTTCTTTTTCCAAATTCTCCTTAACTACCTTTTCCTTTTCCTTGCCTTCACTTCCACAATACCTTTACCTTTTTCCTCACCCTTCTTTCAACCTTTCCACACTTCACCTCAACTTTCCTCAACTTTAGACCTTCACTTTTATTCCGGCACTCCCAACGCGTCTACCTCAGCCTCTCACCGAACCGGAAGCCCAATGTTTGTTTAAGTATTTTCTACTAGTTTGACTTTATTGTAATTGTTAGTATAGAATTTTCTACCTGAACGCAAAAAATATCCAATATCTGTTTGGAATTCGTTTTTCTGTTAAGTTGACTAGCCACTTGTTGTCTGGAGTTTTAGTTGGAGTATTATAACTATAATATTTTTTGGAAAGCCATTCAAATTTAGGAATGGATTTTTCAATTAAATCTTCCTCTAAATTTATAATTATTTTGTTTTGACATTCAAAGAATAATTCAATGAGATTGTCTGTAGCAAGATTCCCAAGTTTTTCTTCTAACTTACAAATATTTCTATTAAGCTCTCCAATTTTTTAAATTCAGATCAGTGGTTTCAATTCTTAATGTTTTTATTTTATATTTAAAACAAGCTTTATTGAAAGAATTGGACCAAATAGGATGAGTGAAAAAAATTGAAGGAACCAAATATTTACACCTGAATGAAAAAAAAATTGTAAACAAAATAATTTTAAACAAACAGTTGAATCTTAAAAATCAGACAGACTAATTTTCAACAAAACAGGTGAGTTTTTGTATGTATAGTTTAATATTTAACTAGAAAAGATAAGATTAATTTTCTACCAAGAAGGGCGAGGTTTCAATAACAAAAAAACAGTTTTGAGCCCTGTCATAATTTACTTTTGAAAATAAACCAAATGTAAAATTAAAGCAAAAAAAAAGTAATCAAAGAAAATGTAACATCCTTCTCCATTCTTGAACAAAAAATTCACGAGAAGATGCTATACGTATAAAAAATTCAATCAAAAGGAAAGGATAATACAATTATGAATTGAAGTTTTTCAAAATCATCTTTTAGATGGTTTTCTTAGAATTTATTGATTCTTTTCATTTAGTTTCTTTTATGAAAAGTAACTTCGTAAAAAATATAAAGATTTTAAGGGTAGAAACAAAAGAATCACTATAAAATAATGAATAAGCTGATATAGTGTATAATGTATAATTTTTTTAATTGATAGTTTGTGCCGTTAAAAATTTGGAAACAGAAGAATACCTCCTTTGTTTTTAAATTTTTAACCAAAAAAGATCATGCTATAGTTTAATAATTTCTTCACGAATTGAAAATGAATCTTCAAAGTAGTTCATAGTGTAGCACTTCAGATTTCTCACGCAAAATAACTGTTTTTTAAAACATCAATTTTTCATTTTCAGAATGTAAATTTTCCACATTCGTCGTCAAGGGGATTTTTTTTTTTGTTCCATGATGTCTTCACATCGAATCAGTTTTCATAATTTAAACAAAAAATTCTGTGAGGCAGTCAACTATTTTTTGTCATTTTATTACTTTCCAATAATGATTTTTTGAAAAAGTAAGCCGTTATTAACAAGGAAATTAAAACTACAATTTCCATGAATATTGGAAAATGAAAACCGTGCTCTTTATAAGCCAAACCGAAAGTTCCATCGTCTTTTTCAAGATTGCCAATTACTTCTTCTCTTCTCATCAACTTTTTCAGTTACTCTTTCTACTGCTTTTTGAAAAAATCTAGAGCAGAGCCTTTACTTAACTGAAAAATATTGTCCTGGAAGGTAACTTTTACAGGACTCGGGCTAATTTGAGAAATTGAAAATAGTGTAAATAGTAGCAGAAATTTAGAAAAATAGTGAAAAAATAGTTTCATCCCTAAACCTTTTAAGATCCTTTAAAATAGATAAAATCCCTTCAATATCTGTCTGTACAATTTTTATCTGGAAAATTCTTTCAAATCAACAAAAAATAATTAAATCTTTGAAAGCCCAAAATGCTGTGAAATCCCATAAAGTCAGATAAATTCCTTTAAAATTCCTTAAAATCTTAGGTACTTTTTGAAATTCCTGAAAATATTCTCAAATACACTGAAAGTTTTAAAATCCATTGAGATCTTTAAAATCGACACAAAATGATTTGAAACTCTTCAATTCTGTTAAATTTCTCAGAAATCCCTCAAAAACTATTGCATTTTTGTTATTCCCTTAAAATCTGTGGAAATATCTTATAATCTTATGGAATTTTTTTTTTTTTGAAATTCTACTAATCTTTTAAGTATTGTACAATTATTTGAAATCTTTGGAATCTTCGAAATCTTTCGAAATCTCGCAAAAAAGTTATAAATTTTGAATAAATTATTGAATATCTTGAAGTTTATATAATGTTACGAAATTTTTTAAAATCTGAATAAATGCTTTGTAATATTTCAAGATAAATTATATTATTCAAAATCCTTTACAATTTCAAATAACTCCTCCAAGAAAAACAATTACTTGAATAAAAGAAATTTTGTGCTGAAGACAACTAATCAAATATGTTTTTGATGAAAAAAAATCTTTCTTGTTATAAGAAATAACGTTGTTGAATAGAAAAAATCTTTCTCGAAAAAAAAATAATTTGTTTATTTCTTTATTTTGAAATCTTTGAAATCTTTTGATATCTTTTAATCCGTGATAACCTTTTGAAATCTTAAAATTTTCGGGATCTTTCAAATACTTCAAATCTTTCAAATCTTTTGAAATTTTTCTTTAAATTTTTGAATTCTTCAGGGTTCCTTTAAAATCGTCTACGCCTGGTGAAATTCTTACAAATTTCTTAAATACTTTAAAATCCCGTGAATTATCTTGGAATTGCAAAATTTATAGAACTTTAAAATCCATGGACATCAGATAAAACTGCTTGAAATCTTTAAAAATATGCAAAAGAAAATTTATTCATTGTAATAAAAAGAGGATTGGGAATAATTATATTATTTCAACGATTCCAAGGAATTTTTAGATATTAAAGAAATGAAGTGGGATTTCATAGAATTTCCGAAAAACTTTATATGCGATTTTAAAGTTTTTTTTTTTTTAATGAAGGGCCTTAGTAGAATTTCTAAGATTTCAAGTCATTTTAGAATATTTTGGAAAATATTAAGAAATTTACGGAGAATTTTCAAGAGCTTCGAAAATTTCAAGGGCAATTAAAAAAAAATGTAGAGGGATTTTTAAAGGACTACAATGTTCTTGGTCAGATTCCAGAGATCTTCAATGATAAAACATTATGTTAATGCTGCAATAAAATATAATAATAGTAAAATATTATCTTTAATTTATTTAGAATCATACCTTTGAAAATATTTGAAAATCCACTAAAATCCTTGAATTCTGTTGAAATCTGTTGTAATACATTGCAATTTTTAAAATCCTCAAAAATCCTCGAAATAGTTGTAGCTCCTCATTTATTGAAGATCTCTAGAAATAAATATTGAAATCCCTTGAAATCTCTAGAAATTCAATTAAAATCTTTGTTTCTTGTATCCTTCAGAATGCCTTAAAATCCCTTCTAATCTTTAGAGGAAATTAAAAAACCATTTAAAAAAGTATAAATCAGATGAAACCCCTTGGAAATTTTTGAAATTATACTCATTCATTATATTGAAAAAAAAATTTGATGAAAACCTTGAATTTTGTTAAATTCCTTGAAATACGTTAAAATCTTTGAAATCGCTAAAAATCCCTCACAATTTTTGGAAATACTACATTTTTTGAAATCCCTTGACATCTTCGAAAAACGTAAAAATGATATAAAAGCCCTTCACATGTTTCGAAATACCTTGAAATTCATAGAAATATTTTTAGTTCCTCAAAGATCGATGAAATATTCTAAAATTACTTGAAATATTTTGAAAATCACCAAAATTATTTTAAAAGCCTTTAAATCCGTGGAAATCTCTTAAAATATTTTTTTGTTTTTTTTTGAATCGATTAAAACCTCCAGACGTGTTTGGAAATCTTTAAAATTCTGTGAAACTTCTAGAGAATCTGACGAAATTTCTTGAAATCTATGGATTCCCTGGAATTTAAATTAAATTCTCTCAAATATTATATTTAATAAAATATTATAATTAATATTTAATACTATGATGAAAATCTTTTAAAAACGTTGATTTTGTGAAATTCTTCGAAATTTGAGTTAATTTATATCCTCGCCAAACATTATGTCTTGAAATCCTGAGAAATCCGACAAAATTTGTTTGAAAACGTCAAGATTTCTCTAATCTTTTTAAATTCCGAAACTCCTTGAAAACCATAGAAATATGTTCAGTATCTTGAAAATCGATGAAATCTTTTTAAATTTTAGAAATATTTACCCATGGAAATTTTCTGCAATTCAAAATAAATCAAACTTATTCATCAGATTTCTCTGAAAAACCTCTATATACATTGAAATCTTTGAAATCGCTAGGAAATCATTTGAAAATTTCGTGAAATCCCTCGGAATTTTTTTGAAATGCTTAGAAGTCCATCAAAAGTCGAAATTCTTAAAAATCCCGTAATACCTGCCGATATGTTTGGAAATCTTTGAAATGACGTAACATTTTCTTGAAACTTGAGTAAATCGCCTAGAATCTGGAATTCCTTGAAATTCTTTAAAAAATTTCGAAATTCTACGATAAATAAATAAACCATTCTTTGTACTTTCGCCATTTTAGCGCATAAACTCTGTCGATATTTTAACATTATTTATTTCTATCGTGAAAAAATGATAATGAATTCATTATAGGAAAATCATTACAGGCCTCTACTGAATTCCCTATAATATTCATTCCTCAGGATGTATCAAAAGGTTTTGTGAAAGTTTGCAGAGAGTGTATACACCAGATTGCAGGAGTAATTAACCGCTCGAAATTTACTCATATTAAATCGAAATATATATTGATACGGCGTAAAGGAAAAATAATTAAAAGATAGAATACTATTGGCGGAAAATAAGTTAAATAAAACCCTGTATTAATGAAATGTATTCCTTCTAACACAAGCATATACTATTCCAGGATCATGATATTGAGAACTTTTTTATTTTTACTCATATCGGTATTTGTTTGATAGCAAGTCAGTTTATTATAAGAAATTTTCCAACTTTCAGCACCTTATTGGAAAAATTTCATTGATATAGTTATATATTTGTGCAAGGATTGATAAATGGTGCACACATGTTACCACTGGCAATCTGATGAGAGCGGCACCTGCCTCCCTCATAAACTCAAAGAACACTCTCGAAATACACCGTAAATAAAGTTTAGTGACTCGTCGCTTTTGGGACAATGACATTTATTTCAATTCGCTCAACTGCCAACTGCAAAACCTTCAGTACCTTCATGTACCAAGGTACATTTTTATATTTTTGAATTCCTTATGAAAAATGGAATTGAAAATAATAATAAAAATTTGTTGTGAAGTTCATAATTAACGAGTAATTAACAAGTAAAGATTAACCAATCGGAAGCATGCGTTAGATGGACGACAGTCCATGTGTCACTCATGAGGATGTATGCGCTAAAGAGTAATTTTAAATTTGCAGGAGGTTGTGAATGTCAATGGTGCAACTTCACACGGCAACTGAGCGACGAGATATTAAATCTTAGAAAATATCTTTTCCTTTAGAATAAACGTTGTAATAGTTTTGTGAATTGTCATTATTCTCGCCGTCGAGCTGCCTCTCCGGATTGTGAGTCATAAGGGCGAAGAGTTGATAGCCGTTCAAAATTGTGTTACTCACCGTCGTGCTGACGCTCCGGATTGTGACCGGAGGATGAGTCACGAGGGCGCGGACGATTACGCCACCTCGAGGGGGTTCTTGGAATGGAAGCTTCTAATGTGTCCCCTAAGTGTTTACATTGTTCTTGTATCTCTTCCCTATTCCTTCACACATCTCCCACACACATACTTGGTGGTGGAAGGGGGACCTACAGTTTAAGGTGGGTTCCGAACCACCAAGAGCAACAGCCTTAAGTACTTAGAGAACCTTTTTCTCTAGAGGTACCGGTCCCACGCCTCTCCGGAGATGAACGACTCCCTTGTCAGGCAAGTGTTAACCGCATGGGCCACCGAGACTCTTACAGAGTGCGAGGCGGGAATCGAACCTGCAAGCCGACGGAGTGGGTCCAAAGCCCATGCCTAAGGCAGGGTAATGCGGAGTGAGAACACAGCTTGTATGCGTAAACTTGTATAAAAATCTGTATTTTTAAATTTCTTTCTCTACTTTACACGAAATAAAACGATAATCTCTCTTTTACCGAGATTGTCATTATTGTGCTCTACAATTTTAATCTATTTATTAAATTTCCACGAATGGAACAATCCGTTCCCTTAACTCGATATTACAATAATTGAGTTTTGTTTTTATTTACAATTTTAATATATTGATTACTTTTCTACGAGGAAAGCAGAGCTTACCGAGAAGCTTGTGGAATAAGGAGAAGAAGGTTGGCAATCTAACCGTTTGGGAACGACGAGCTACCAGAAAACTGGTATTTTTAAAATTTTTGCCTATGAGCCAATCAGAAGACTGGTGGATGCCACAGTAACACTCCAAATAATTGAATGGTCTTTGCAGCCGGTAACCCGGCGCTCAGGCTGGGTCAACTCCTATAGGCAAATACAGCAACGTAACGAACTAGGGCGCGCGGTCCGAGAGGCAGAAAGGGGTACAGAAATAGTTCACTGACCGACACAGATGGCGTTCGCGCATTTCTGAAATCGGGGTGCGGAGTGCAGAGGGAGGTAATGCCGCATACATAGCGGCCATATTGCAAAAGTGTTTGACAGTTATTCAAAACAGTTGAAAACAGTGTTGCTGTTTCATGCAACATGCAGTGTCATGCATTTATTTCAAATGAATGCAAATTAAAGCAAGTGAAAAATCTTAAATAAGGATTGAAATTAAAATAAACTATCATTCATCATTTCATGTTATTCATTTTGCATTTATTATCTCCTTTTTACTTAAAATAGTAAAATACTGACGCACACAAGAGCAATATATGCATGTACATGTGCACAAACACATGGACGCTGACTTAGTTTCGCCGCCCGACACAGATAGCGCTAAAAACGGCACCATTTTTCCCCCACGTAGTTGACCCAGCCTGCCGGCGCTGGTCTGTCTCGTTTCTCTCGTGCGCCAGCTTTTATAGGGTCCTTCCCACCTCAGCGAGCGCTGGATGGTGGTGGGGGCTCCGCGGCGGGGACCGACGGTCCATCCCATTGGCCGCTTCGGCTCACGTGGCTTTCCGCCTTGACTGAGTGGGGATCGTTGAACGCGTTCAGCGGTGACTGACCGTCTTTCCACGCGCTTTTCCGTGTTAACGACTATATCTACAGTGAAGTGCATGTTACAGCGTTGAATTATTTTTTCGAATTCTGTGATATATTTTGAATCCTATGAATTCTTTTTTAGTGTCTTTTTTTTTTAATTATCGGAATTCTTTTGAAATTTTCTGAATTATTTGAACTGTTCTGATTTTTTTCATTCTTTTGAGACCCCTGAATTCTTTTAATGATTTTTAATTATCTTCAAATTATAAGAATACATTTTAAGTTACTTTGAACTCGTTCAGATCATTAGAATTTTCTGAGTTCTCTTGAAATCTTCAGAATACACGTAGAATTCAAAATACTTGAAGTAATTCAAAATAATTCAACGCGTATTCTAAAGATATCAAAAAATTCAGGAAACTGAAAAAGAATTAAGAAGACTATTTGAATAAAAAATATTTCGGGGAATTCAGATGATGCAAAAAATTGTACAAATTCAAAATAATTCATGGTGTATTGTAAAGGTTTTAAGAGAGTTAAAAAACTTCAAAAATAGTAAAAGGAGTACATGTGGATGCAAGGAATTCGTTTGAATTCCACAGAATGCAAAATACTCGATGGAATTTGAAGATAATTGTAAATCACTAAAAGAATTCAGTGGTCTCAAAAGAAAGAAAAAATTCAGAACAGTCCGAATAATTCAGAAAATTTTAAAAGACTTCAGATAATTCAAAAAGAAGAAAATACGAAAGAATTTATAGAATTAAAAATATTTAAGAGAATTCGAAAGAATTCAGACAATCCAGAATTTAGCAGAGAATTAAAAATAATGCAGGAGAGCTCAAAGAATACAAAAGACTTGGAGAAATTTAGAACAATTCGTGGTGTATTGTGAAAATTTAAAGAAAATTCAAGAGAATTTAACTCTAAAGAATTAGTTTGGATTCTACAGGATCCAAAATATTCGAAGAAAGTAATAGTAATTCAACTTTTATTCTAAAGTTTTCAAGAGAATTAAGAATATTCAAAAGAAGGAATTCAAAATAACTCAAGGTGTATTCTAATGATTTCAAGATAATTAAAAACCATTTTTTTTTCTTCACATTTAGTGATATCGTGAGGATTCAGCAAATTTAGAGCAGTTTGAAGAGTTCATAAAATTTTGAAACAATTCAGAAAATTCAGAAGAATTTATATATCTTAAAAGAATTCAGAGAATTCCGAAGAATTCACAGATTTCAACAAAATTCACAGAATTCAAAATAAATTTACATAATCTGAAAAAAATTAAGATAACACAAAATAATTCATAGAATTCAAGATGTGTCAGAGGATTCAGAAGAATTCAGACAATTAAAAAATTATCAGAGGATTGAGAATAATTCAGGAGAGTTCACAGAAAATAAAAGCTTGCATAATTTCAGATCAATTCATGGTGTTTTATAAAGATTTCATGGAAATTAAGAAAAAAAAACTTTAAAATTCCTGCAGAATTCGTGTGAATTCTACAAAATCAAAAATATTCAAAGAAAGTTAAAATAGTTCATATTTCATACTTCATATTTTGTTCAAAATCCATTTTCTTATCTGAAAATTTGACTATTCTATTTTTAGATTGAAAACACAACTCTTTTGTTGGAAATTCGTCTTTTTTGGGTACAAAATTTTATAGACATCTTATGCTACTTTGCTTCTTATACTTCTGAATTCAAATACCCATACTACTTGAAATCCCTTATCTTTCTTAAAATTTATCTATTTGTTTGAGGATTCAATTATTTTGTCAAATATTTGTCTTACTACCGTAGAGGTTCAACTTCTTCAAAATGTTTTTTTGAAAATAATGTTTTGAACTGAATGTTACGCTATTCCATTTTTGTTTAACTATTCGACTTTTTGTAGAAAAATGATCGTTTCAATTTGAAAATTCAACCATTTGGTTCAAAATTCATGTATTTTGTTGAAAATTCGTCTTTTTTTGTAGCAAATTAATCTTCCGGGTTGAAAAATTATCTTCTTGGTTAAAAATGTAACTACTTGGCTGAATGTTGAAAATATTTTTGTTTTAATTTACCATTTTAGTTGAAAATTTATCTCTTGAGTTGAAAATTGAAATATTTTTTTATTATTTAGTTTTTTTTTTGTTGAAAAGTAATTTTTCAACTGAAGATGTAACTATTCTATTTTTGGTTGAAAATTGATCTTTTCTAGTTGAAAATTTAACTATTTGCTTGAAAATTAAACTGTTTTGTTCGAGGATTAAACCATTTTGTTGGATAATAATCTGTAAATTTAATCAAGCTTGTAATATTTTTATAAACTAACTATTTCCAAATAACTTCAGGTATTTTGTTTGAAAGAATTTTTCGTCTTCACTTCCGTCTATATAACAATTGATTCTTGAATCATCTCAAATAATGTTATTGTCTTCATTTGCGTCTTCAAAAAATTAGATTTTTATCATAAAAAATTTTTTCACTATATAATTACATCCATGTGAAAAATCAAAAATTTTTTGTACCAATATTTCAGAAATGAACCACTGATAAGGACACATAATTGAGGCCGAAACGTCTGATTCAATGTTAAATTTATTTTAATTTTTGTGACCCTAAAGCCAATTTCACCATCAAAATCCAAATATTATTTTAACTGAGGGTCGATACAACTCCTGCCGTAAGCATTTTGTTAAGTTTTCGTACTTTTTAATTAAATAAGCAATTGCTACATATTTTGTTGAGAACTGAACTATTTGTCTGTTAATTAATTTTTTTCAAATACATGTTGGCTAAAAATTAATTGTTTTATCTAAAAATTAAACTATTCCATTTTTGGTGGGAAACTAATCATTTTTTGGTAGAAAATTATTCTTCTGGGTTGAAATATAATTGTTTTGGTTAGAAATTCAACTATTAGGTTGAATTTCAAAAATTCATTTTTTTGTTTGAAAATTCATCACGTCTAGTTGAAAATTAAACTATCTGGTTGAATTTTAAACATTTTTATCTGAAAATTCTACCATTTTGTTGAAAATGGATCTTTATAGGTTAAAAATTCAACTATTTGTTTGAAAATGAAACCTTCCGTTGAAAATTTAATTATTACGCCTAAAATTCCACTATTTTGTTGATGTCATGTTTTTTGGTTGAAAATTCATATTTCTTGCTTGAAATTAAAAGATAATTTTCTTGTTGAAAATTGAACTGCCTCCTGAAAAAATTCTTCTTCTTGGCTCAAAAACTCAACTCTTTGGTTGAAAATTCGCTTTTTTGGGCTGAAAATTCATCTCTTTTGGTAGAAAATCTGTTTTTTTTCGAAAATTCAACTATTCAACTAATTTAATTTAAAAGATTTCATTCCCCAATTTATTCCCCTATTATTCTCCGAGTTTTGTGAAAAATTATCTAATCTCCCCTGTTTTGTGTTTTCTAACCAATGGCTACGTTATTTTGCGTTTGTGGGAAAGGGGGGGGGGGGGGCACGGCTATCAACAAGTGGGTCCAAAATAGCCCAAAATTGGTAACGCAGCTTGTGGACGGCTTGTTATAAGAAAATATTTTTTTTAATGGTCTAGCTTAAAATGACTTGTACTACTTATTACTCCTGATGGTTCACTTAAAATGAATTATTTCACTGAAATCGAACATGTTTGACCTTAAACTGCGTACGAGTATACTATTCGATATATCGCATGTCTGACTTGAAACACCTTACACTACTTTTCATCTTATGAGACTGACTTTAAATTACCTATACTACTTGAAATCCCTTATCAATGTATTAACATCATTTAAATTACTTCAAACCACGTACACTAAATGCATTATGGCTGACTTTAAACTACTTACACTACTTGAAACCCTATATTACTTGACATCAATTCTGGCGGACTTAAAACGACTAATACTACTTGAAACTCCTTATGTCGGCACAAATTATAGGAGTTTGAAGTTTGTAGATACTTAGAAACCAAAGTTACAGGTGAGCACAAAATTTATTTCCTATTTTCAAAAAATGGTGTAAAAATCCTTTAATTACCCAAAAAAATATTATACTAAGAGGATATTTTCAATCTTAAATTACAGATTTTTTGTAATTAATTTAAACATTCTTTGTTCAATTTTCACGAAATTTCCCAGAAATACTCTTGAAGTCGTACAGAATTTTTGTGGCACAGTTTTTGTGTGAGCAGCTTTAACAAAAGAGAATTCACAATCACCAAGTAAAAAGACCGAGCGAAGCGCGAGATTCAAAAGATGCGCGTCGTAGCGGCAAAAAATTTAATTTTGAATTAAAAAAAGCTGAATTCTACCAAGAAGAAACGAATTTTCAACAGAATAGGCAAATTTTCAAATAGCTTGATTTTCCACCAAAGTAGTAGTTCAATTTCTAACCAAAAATATTAATTTTAAACTAAGAACGACCAATTCTGAAGAACAGAAATCGATTTCAATCAAATTCAACCAAAAAGGAACGAAATTACAACAGAATAAGAAATTTTATCAACGAATAATTCAACTTTCTACAAAAGTAGTTTGATTTTCAACCAAAAATATAAGTTTTCCACCAAAAAGTAATTTTCTACATTATCGCGCTCGATGATATGCACCTCGCGCTTTACGCTCGGTTTCCCTAGGTTTTTGCACTTCGTGTTCGACTGACATAAAAAGAAAATGTTTATTTGCAAATATTTTGAAATTATCAAAACCTCTATATATGAAATGAATATTGAATTTGTTCAAAAGGAGATCTAATTTAGTTAAGGCTCTATCGACCTTAAGGAACTCATTCTCATCCAGAACTTCGCTCTTCGCGCTCGATATTTGATTTGAAAATATGAAAATATTATAATATAATATCTATTAATTTTTTTCGTGGCTTGTGACGTCTGTCCAAAAATTCAATTCATTTCATTCTCAAGCCAGTTTTTAACAAATAAAACAAAAAATACGCGTTCCATCAAAACGTGATCCATAACAAATTTGTGGTTCTTTTTTCAGTGCACAATTTTTGTAAATTCATATTTTTTCGTATCTTATACAGTTTGATCGCAAAATGTATTTTTGATTTTTGATTATTTTTTTGTGCGATAAGAATTCAAATTTTCGATTTTTCAAGAAAAATAAAAAAAGGCTCATGACAATATTGTAGGGTACTTAAAATGAAACATTTTTTTTCTCCTGACTTTTTTTATATCCTCCGCGTTTAGCTTGAAATGTTCAGTTTCGTTTGTTTTTTGGAAATTTGTACATGCCTTCTCTAGCAATTTTTTTTCTATCCAAAAAAGTCATGAGAATATTTTGTTCGCCTTTTGAGTACTGTTAACAACCGTTCATAGAACTTTAAATAAAAAAAAAGTGTTCTCAAGAATTTTCAAAATATGCTCACTTTTTTAATCGTTATCAAAAATGGCTTGCTAACGAATTTGACGTTCATTTTAGGATACTTGAAGAGTATAGCAAAGCCCAATCCAATAGTGTTATTTTTACATTCTCATTCATGAGAGTATGTATGTATGTATGTATGTATGTATGTATGTATGTATGTGTGTATGTGTGTATGTGTGTATGTATGTTTGTATGTATGGATGTATGTATGTATGTATGTATGTATGTATGTATGTATGTATGTATGTATGTATGTATGTATGTATGTATGTTATATGTATGTCTGTATGTATTTATGTATGTATGTCTATATGTATGCCTGCATGTGTGTGTGTATGTCTGTCTGTATGTCTGTCTGTATGTATGTCTGTATGTATGTCTTATGGTTACCTGAATGTTGTAGCCACACTAACTTTTGAAGTATTTGTCCAATCGAGTCAGCCTTTGATAAACTTCTTAAGGGTCCTAAAATGAAGGTTATCTCAATGAATTTTTTGATTTCGAAGAAAACTCGAAAAGTTATGTACTTTTATAAATTTTGAAAACTTTCAAAAAGAAGAAAATTTTTTTTTTTTCTGATAGATTAACAAATTTAAATCAAAATTTTTACTAGTTTTCACATGGTTTTATTTTTTGAAAGCAATCGTCTGTATAGTCCAGCTGCTGAGTGCTAAGCGTGAGTATCGTAATGAGAATGTAATCGTCAAGGCCGTAGGTGCTTTGAGAACCCTATTCATAGTAAAATAAAATTTGTACATTGGATATAATAGTGTTGAACATAATGTAGAAAAGTTCACATTTTGGACAAAATCGAGTGCGAAGCACGAGATACATAATAAGAATGTGTTCGGTAAAGCCTAAGGAGCTTTAACAAAAGAGAATTCACAATCATGAAATTACAGTTGTTGACGCTTTGACCTTCAATTTCAAAAGGTCTGTGCACAAATGTGTGAAAAATATTAAGATCAAGCGCGTAGCGCGAGGTGAATGTATCATCGAGCGCGAAGCGCGAGAACCAACAGTCGCGCGCCATAGCATGGGTGCGCTCAAACTTGCGAGCATATTTTTTTGAAAGTTATTGTGCTAAAATTAAAAAAATCTACAAACAGACAAACAGACGGACAGACAGACTAACGGACAGACACACATACATTTTGTAAGAACCTTTTTTTTTGCTTCAGGGGGTCTCAAAACGTGCACATTCGACATAAACTGGGGGGGAGGGGGTCAAATTTCACACAAATCAAGTACCTTCTAATGTAAAAACAATTTCAATGAAATATTACAGTCTTTTATACCTGAAGGGGGGGGGGGTAGATAGGTATAATATGATGTTTGCAGTTATCAATTTTTTTTACTCTCAATCCTTCTTTGGGATGGAAAATGAGTTTCAACCGAACTGCGTTAATGCAATTGCAAATTAAATAAAAGCGAAAAAAAGAAAAAAAATCCTCAGTCTGATTGTTCGTGAGGAACCGTGCTTGGATGTTGAATTTCAAAATACACAGGCTATTAAAATAGCATCAATAGGATCCGAAACCTGGACTATAGAAGCATGAGACAGAAAGAGGATCAAGGAGAGAGGGGTTGAATTTTTGAATTTGCATTTCGCATGTGTTGGTGAGGGAGGTGATTTAAAGAGTGAGAGAGCAGGTGCGACAATTTTCAGTCGAATAATAGAAATGTGTACACTTCCAGTGTAAACAAGCCCGTAGATATAACCACCAACTGTCGGTTGGGTGAGGAAATAAAATCCACTACAGTATCCATTTCGATCCATTTGAAAAACGAGACATAAAAATCGTCGCGTGAAATTCTGGTTTATCTCAACAACCTGAATGTTTTGGGAGCATTCACAAATTACGTGACGCTATTTTCAGTGATTTTTTAATCACCCCCCCCCCTCTCTCTTGTGAAAATTTGTGACATTTCGGTGTACCCAACTTTTTACATTCTCAGCCTAATGAGAAGGTTTTTATGTACAATTTGACTCAGTCGGTTTTCATCAAATCTCCATGTTTTGAGACCCTCTCAGTAAAAAAAAAAAGAATTTCGTGAAGATGTCTGTAGTCTGTAGGCACGATAACTTTCGAAAAAAATGATCAGATTGGATTGAGCTTCCGCATACTTTTTGAGGCCTGAAAAGAAAGGACGAGTTCGTTAGCTAGCTAATTAGAATTAAATTTTAAAAAGTTCGAGGATTTCAAAAATTTTGCAACTTTTCTTGAAAAATCGAAAATGCAAATTCTGATCGCACCAAAAAATTAAAAATTCCATTTTTCGTAAAACTATGGAAGATAGAGAAAAAAATAAACAGACCAAAATTGAGAACCCAAAAAAGATATTTAAAGTTGTTCTCAATAATTTTTCTATGGAACGCTTAGTTTTTGTTTTTACCGTGAAAGCAACATTATAATTGAACAAATTTTTTTGGTGAAAAGACACAAGGTACAATAGAATGTTTAATAACGAAACTGTTTTCAAATAAGATCTGAAAATGTCTTTCTAACGTTTTTTTCTCACTATACACGTGATGAGAATGTGTTCGTTATAGCCGAAGGAGCTTTAACAAGAGAGAATTCACAATAACTAAATTTCAGTTGCAAATTAATCTGTTTTGTTTGAGGATTCAACTGTTTTGTTGAAAGTGAAATTTTTTGTTCAAAATTAACTTTTTTGTTTGAAGGTGACTTTTCTATTGAAAATTAATTTTTTTTGTTCACTATTAAACTAATCTGTTAAAAAATTGAACTCTTCGGTGAAAATTAGCTATTCATTTGAAAATTTCAATATTAGTTGAAAATTTGTCCTTTTTAGTAAAATTCTAATTTTATAATTTACAATTCATATATTTTTTGCTGAAATATTAACTATCACATGTTTCGCTAAGAATTAATTTTTCTAAATCATTGTCTTGATTAAAAATTAACTTTATTGTTTAAAATTAAACTTTTTTGTTAAAAATTCATATTTTTTGTTTGAAATTGAACTACTTTGGTGGCAAATTACACCATTTCCTTTGAAAATTTACCTATTCTTTTGGAAACACGTTAATTCTCAGTTTAATTCAAATAATTTTTATTTAACGTTCAAAATATGGCAACGGCCATACCACGCTGGACACACCAGTTCCCGTTAGATCACTGAAGTTAAGCAGTGTTGGGCGCGGTTAGTACTTGGATGGGTGACCGTTCGAGAATAATACTACTGCGTTGCTGTTGGCGGTCGTGGGTGTGGTGAGCCCACACTTGTAGTTATTTACTACAAGAAACTATCCACCTAGAAACACTACCCGAATCGGGTAGTGTCACGCCTACCCCTAGAGGCTCGCCGAAAGGGAAACGGCTAAATGGTATAAAAATATGTTTTGTTGAGAATTTATAATTTTTTTTCTTGAAAAATCAACATTTTTTTTTTTAAGTTTAATTGATTTGGGAAAAATTCATTTTTGTTGTTTTTGTTGAAATATGGTCGTTTTTAGTTTTAAATTCAACTAGTTGTTTAAAAGATTAATATTTTTAGTTGAAAATTTACCGATTTTAGTATAAAATTAAACTATTCGGATCAAATTAACTTTCTGCTTGAAAACACATATTTTTCTTTCTAATTCTTTTTTTTTTTTTTTTTTTTTGAAAAATCAACTATTTTGTTTAAGGTTTATATAATATTGCTTAAAACTCATTTTTGTTTTTGTTGTTGAAAAGTTATCGTCTTTGGTCTGAAATTTAACTAGGGGAAACCTCCCTACAGTAGATAATGATTTACAGTAGATAATCTTAATTAACTGGAAAACTGACAACAAATGTTCATTACTTTTGTTAGTATAACGTTTCAGCAAGGATACTATATCCTCTGACGAACTTTTATTGAAATTTCATAATTAATTAATGCGTGAGAGCAAAAAATTTACTTTTAACCTGAAAAAAAAATTTCACCTATTCTTTATTCATACTTTTTAACTCAATGAAACATGTTCATGACATGTTAATACATTAGAATCAAAGCTTGAAGTTTAATGAACAATATTTATAAATACAAAGTGTTTTTTCTTCAATATTTATAAATATTTAAGGACATTTCATTGAATATTACATTTTCCAACAGTAGATAACCAACAGTAGATAATCGGAAAATTACAAGAAATGTCTCTGTCAAAATTGGCAGCTCTGCGACTGTCTCGCAGTTGTTTTAAATTAAAGGTTGTGTTTGTTTGTTTATTTTGATTTGAGAAGTTTTTAAATTCAAATTATTTCAAATGATAAAGTAAGAAAATAATGTAAATTATTATTTATTAAAAAGCTCATAAATTTTAATTGTGTTTCAAGGAGCCTTTCGGAAAAGGTATAATTTTTTGGATTAAGGTACGTACAAAAACTGCACTTTTCTGTCATCGCAAGTCAGGTTAAATTGTATGAAGATTAAACATCTTGTACCAATCGTACCAACCTTACGAAATATCAGAGATAAAAAAATGTCAATAATTTAAACTTTTGCGTTTTTTGTAAAATTATCGTAGTTTCAAGTATTATTTACTCAATGAATTGATTTTAATTGTAAGTATACTAATAATAAATTATAATTATCCAGAATTGAGTATTCTAACTTGCCCAGGAGCAATACCAGAAACGATTATCTATTGATGGACAAAGGTGTCAAAATCGTACCATTGACCAGGTCTAATAAAAAAGTTTAATACAGCTAATTGATTAATTTCGTGATATTTTTTTCTATAAGAATACTTAATTAAATATGTAAGCTTTATTTAACAATGATCATCTTTCTTTAATTTTTGAAACTGATGCAGTTAAATGCTGTTGATTTTTTCCCTATCTACTGTAGGGTGGTCTCCCCTACTTGCTTCAAAGATTTATATTTTTGGTTGAAAATTTATCGCTTTTAGTGTAAAATTAAACTTTTTTGGTGAAAAAATGAACATTTTTCTTCAAAATTCATATTTTTATTGACAATCAAGCTACTTCGGTAGAAATTTAAACTATTTGGTGGAAACAAAACTATCTATTTGAAAATTGAACTAATCTGATAAAAGATCGTTTTTTTCGGATTAATTCAACTGCTTTTGATTTAAAATTAAATTTCTTGTTTTTATTTGAAAATTTAACAACTTGGTTAAAAACTTATACTATAAAGTAATATATCTCATTAATAGTTAATTCTTTATAATTAAAATCTCAACTATTATATTTTTGGTTCAGAATACATATTTTTTGGTTGAAAATTCATTTAATTGGTTGAAGATTGAAAAGCTTTGTTAAAAATTCATCGTATTTGCGGAAGATTTAATTTTTTTTTCAAATTAGTCCTTTTTTTGTTCGAAATTCATCCTTTTTATTTTAAATTCAACTATTTAGTTGAAAATTAACTTTTAAATTGAAAATTGATATTTTTGGATTTAAAATTCATTTACTTAACTCTTTTGTAGAAAATTCGTCTTTTGTAGATCAAAAATTCAACTGTTTTGTTGCAAATTCGTCTTATTGGGTTGAAAAATCTATTATTTTCGTAGAAAACTCAAGCATTTTGGTTGAGAATGCGAATGTTTTTTTTTAGAAAATTAGCCTTTTGTTTGAAAATTCAATAATTTTTTCAAAAATTTATTCATTTTGTTGTAAATCCATTTTTTTGTAGAAAATTGATGTTTCAGATAGAATATTCAATGAGTGGGATGAAAGTTACCCAAATTTGTTAACAACTTATTTTATTATCTAAGGATCCATTTCTTTGGTGAAACAATTAACTACTTGGTTTTAATTTCGTTCTTTTTTTTAACTTAAATTCTCTCATCCGCAAATTCAAAAATTCAATTTTTGTTTGAAAATTGATCTTTTTTTTAAATTCAACTGCTTGATTAAAAATTTAATTATTTTGTTAAAAATTCAACTTTGTATTTTTGAAATTCGTTAAAACTTTGGTTGAAGACTCGCTAAATTTGTTTGAAATTAATTTCCAAAATCGAAAATTCAATTGTTTCAATCTTTGTTGAAAGTTTATCGTTTTTAGTTGAAAACTCAAATATTTACTTAATTATTGATGAATTTTATGGTAAATTCTTCTTTTTGCGTAGAAAATTCAATTATTTTATTGAAAATTGAGTTTTGGCAGAAAATTCATATTTTTGGGCAGAAAGTTCAACTATTTTGTTAAAAAGTCATCTTTGTTGGTCGAAAATTCAACTTTTTAGTTGAAAATTCGTGTTTTGAACAGAAATTTCATCCTTCCAAATTGAGGATTCAACTTTTTACTGAAAAAGCCATTATCTTGTCTTGAAAATTTAACTATTCTTGCAAATGCAACTATTTGGCCTGAAATTATATTCATTATTTGTTAAAAATTCGGCCCTTTTGCTTGAAAGTTTGACTGGCTGATAATCAACTTTTTTAAAATTCATATTTTCAGTTCGGAAACCAAATCATCGTATTAAAATTTGGTTGTTTGTCTTATAATTAATTTTCTAAATTTAAAATTCAATTATCCCTTTTTTTTAAATTAATGGCTTATAGTAGAAAAGTCAACTGTTTGATGAAAATTTAAGTATTTTGTTTTAAATTCGTGATTTTGGCAGAAAATTAATCTTCTTGATTGAAAATTCAACTGTTTGGTTGAAATTTGAAATGATTTGTTAAAAAATCCAATTTTTCTGTTGAAAATTCGTCTTTTTGGTTTCAAAGTTCAACCGTTTTGTTGTAAATGCCACTTTTTGTTAATTAATTAATTTTTTACATTGAAATATTCAGTTGAAAATATATTTAATTCATTTTCTGTTAAAACTTGATCGTTTCTAGTATAGAAGTCAACCATTCGGTTAGAAATGCCCGACTTTAAGTCGGGCTGTGGCCAGGGTTTCTGGTCGAAATCCGGCCAGCATCGTCACGCTGCGCTGGCCAGCGTCCGGCCATGAAGCAAGGCCATGATATGGCCGGGCTGTCCGATCGTGGCCAAGCTTCTGTTCTACTTTCTCTTTTGACTCTTTATTATGAGAGCTTTGCGAGTCCAGGTTTTTTAAAGATTGAAGGTTGCCAATTTTTTGTTTGGAATCGATACTGTTTCTCACTTCGCAAATCTCCTCGCCTTCTGAATCTGTATATAGGATATCGATTGAAAATTTGGTCTTCCTCTCCGATTTACCAAATTCATTCAGACTTAATTCGCCTCCTGAAACAGAAGAATAAATAATTAATCACATCAACAACTATGAAAATAAATGTTATATTTGATTTTAAAATTATTATTTGCAACGAAGATATGCTTACTGTCATTTAAATTCTCAAGCATAAGTAATTCCCTGGTAGACCACGAACAATAAATTCAATTAATTGGTAGACATACGAGTCATCATCGCTTGCCATTTTTACACTGAGAAAAAAATATTTATATACATTAATATCATGCATTTATCTATTATGCTAGAAAAATTAAATAATACCATTTTATATTTTCAATTTGAAGATACGAATCAATTGGCATATCGTCGCATTTGACTTTGAATATTAAATTATTTATTAAATATTAAACCAGATAGTTGAGTTTTCAATGGAATAGTGGAATGTTCAACAAGAAAGTTCATTTTTAACTGAGATAACAAAAAAACTGAACTTTCAATTCAAAAGGACGAATTTTCTTTTTTCCGAAGCAGTTAAATTTTCAACTAAAAAAGATCAATTCTCGACGAAAAATGTAATAGTTTATAGGTAAATCAAAAAATATTTTTATTTTTGATGAAAAACAGTACAGTAAACAACATCCAAACCAGATAAACTTTCAACCAAAAAAGACGATTTTTCTACAACAGTGTTGAATTGTCAACCAAGAAAGATTTGCCAGTCAAGATAGAACAAAAATTCCAACCAAACTGCTGAATTATCAAGCCAAAAAAAGAATTTCCTACAAAACATTTGATTTTTAGCCTTGAATAATGAATTTTCAACAGAAAAAGTTAATTTTTAACCAAAAAAAGATCAATAATAAACCAGATAGTTGAGTTTTCAATCAAATAGTTGAATTTTCAACAAAAAATATCATTTTCAATGAAGAAAGCTGCATTTTCTACGATAAAAGATGAATTTCTATCTAAAAAGACGAATTTTTAACGAAACAGTTGAATTTTTGACCAACCAATATGACTTTTTCACAAAATAGTAGAAATTTCAACATAATAATGAAATCTTAAAGAAAAAAGTTAGATTTTTCTTCGAATATTTGATATTTCAAACAAAAAAAGAGTAAACTCCAAACAAGTAATTGAATTTTTCACCAAATTGTTGAATTTTTCAGCCAAAAAGACGAATTTTCTATAAAACACTTGACTTTTAAACCCGCAAAGATGAATTTCCAACAAAAATGATAATTTTTGTCAAATGAAGATCAACAGTCAAGAAAACAGTTTTTGAAATTTTAACCAAACAGTTATATTTTCAAGCAAATATTTGATTTTTTAATCAGAAAATACAGATTTTTTAGACGACTGGTGAAATTTTAACCCCAATAGTTTCATATTCAACAAGAAGGTCATTTTCAACCAACAAAGATGCATTTTTTAATAAAACGGATGCATTTTATTCAAAAAAGATTACATTTTTATCCAAACGGAGCTAATTACTATCCATAAAGACGAATGTTTAACAAAATAGTTGAATTTTCAACAAAATACTTAAATTTTTAACAAAATATCATAACCTATAAAGCTTCGTATAATGGCCTTATAACCTAAACTCTAATAAATTTAATAAAAAACAATACTCATACCTGCTCATAAAATTTATAGCATCAAAATCACTACATTAAACCTCTCTTAAGGTTTTCAATTTTATAAAATAAAATAAAACCAAACACTCGTGATGAATCAAACGTGATCGCGAGGTATATGATGCCGGTCGATGCAAGTCGAAAGAATTTAACTTCGATCACGTGGTCCGGTGCCACCTGTTCTTTTAACTTTTTGAAATTAATTTCAATAAAAATCTTCCAACATTGAAAGAACTTTCAAATATTACAGAATAAAATGAAACCCTAATATACTAATCGAAATGCATAAGTAGCATTAAACATGATAAAGAAGCAAGTGCAGACGACAAAAGTCTTAAAACTGCCAGATTTCCGGCGGGATATCCAAATTACCATAATGCAAATTTCTAGTATGTGTTAATTAAATATCATGAATACCATAATAAATTGGATATTACTGTTTATAATAGAAATCAATACTCGAGATAACGTGGTCACTTCCAAAAACAGATAAGATTACCAGATTTTTATTTATTTTAGTTCAAATTCGTTTCTTACACCTTTATTACAATAACACTAGTTCACAAAATTAAAAAAAATTTCTCCCCACTCTATCTTAATATAAATTGTTTATGTATTTTCGCCCACTAAACAAGAAAATCACAATCAAAACTTTTAATAAAATCAGATAAAATTACCAGGTTATTAACAAGCTTTGATAATTAAACTATGCTCACGAAATTGTTGATTAGTAATAGTTTTTTTTCAATTCGGGTCATTTACTATAATCAACCATGAAGAGCGCTCACTTTGAAGGAAGTGTTTTTCCTTTGCCACCCTCATTCGGCTAGACATTTATTCATAACATTTGCCCAATAAACATAGTCCGGCCAGCCCCCGACCAGCAACCTTGTTGTGCCAGGGCTAGCCCGGGCTATTTCCACACGGGTGGATGCATTACATTGTAAAATTTTCTTTTTTGCTAGAAAATTAATCTTCTTGATTGAAAATTCAACTGTTTGGTTGAAATGCGAAAATTCAGTTATTCGGTTGTAAATGCAACTTTTTGGTCAAAAATGAATTTTTCCTGTTAAAAATTCAACTGTCGCACCTTTGGGTTTGAAAAGCAACTGTCTAAACAATAATTTCTATCAGGAGAATTTATTCCCCTATTTCCTCCCTATTATTATTATATTTGTGTTCTTTTTTTTTTTTTTTTTTTTGTGTGTGACAAAAGTGTTCAAAATAGCAAGACGTAGTTTGCGGACAGCCCTCCATGAAGAATTCATTGATTAAGTGTACTTTTTTGGGCTTTCAAAGGGGGAGAATAATAAGATTAGCCATTGCTTTTATGGTTGACACTAAAAGTCAGAGAAAGCGTTATGATAAAATATTGGACATTTTTCATTTTATCCAAATCAAGTTGATATACAAGACTCCTCTGCTCGTCTGCCATCCACCCTCGTTTTTTTACGTCCAACGTTATTATACCCCCTATGTCCTACGAATACATGGAAGTCGATAATCTACATGAAACTGTCATACGAGAAAGTTTTCTCTGTGTAGAAAGAAAAACACCCTATCCAGACGATGGGTGGCCCGCGGCTCTGCGAAATAGCAAATTGGCCCATCCATTTCGCGCAGCACTTTTCCTGCCAAGCAAAATGGCTAGGCTACGCCAAATAAATACACGTGTGGCAGAATGAAAAAATTTTTCCATAATAATACTTAGGGACCGTACTAGAATTAGGAGTCATTCATTAATTCAATTAATTTTTCATTCATTCATTCATTATTTTTTTCATTCATTCAATTGATAATAATTTGTATAATGATCATTAAAAGTGAATGATAAAATAATGCTTAACATTATTGTCATTGAAATATTCAAATAATTCTCAATTTATATATTTTTTGAATTTTAAAATTGCATTTTTGACCATTCGAATCCTTGATAACCTTTTATACTGATTCCAGGAAAAAATTAAAACATATGTTCATGTTATTTTCAAAATTGAATTCAGATAATCATTTCACAATATCGCGAACATAAAAAAATTTACTTTATAATTATTTTGAATAAAAATCAACTTTTATCATATAAATCATAGGCCATATTTACTTACGTAACATCAAAATAAATGATCAGTTTATGTTACTTAATAGAGAAGAATTAAAATCCAATCTTCATTTAATTTATTATTGTGAAAAAAATAAATCAGCTCATAATTAATTAATCAGTTCGCGAAATAAGAAGCATTCAACTATAATTTTCACTAAAACATTGAAATAATTTTTACTCTATTAACTTTTGTAATTTAAACTTTCATTTCTGGAAACTTAATTTATTAATAGTCGTTAGAAGTAAACCCAGAAACTGTAGTTTTCAATAGAATCTGTTCATCTATAATTAGTTCACAACGTAAAAAGCATTAAACAATTATTTTCATTGAAACATTCAAATAATTTTGACATTATATATATTTTTTTGATTTGAAAATGCATTTCTATACATTAAATTTATTATAGACCTTCGAAGCTAATTCCAGAAAAAATGAAAATATATGTACATATTAATTAATCATTTCACAACATAAAAAGCAATAAACAGTTATTCTAATTGAAACATTCGAATAATTTTTACTCTATATTTTCCTGCAAAATGTAATTAATATTAACTTTTTAATCTAATTCCATAGAAAAGTAAAATATATGTACATATGATATTGGAAGCAGAATTCAGATACTCATTTCACAACATCACAAAAATTCAGAATAAAAAGCATTAAACTATAACTTTTATTAAAACATTCAAATAATTTTTACATTACATTCTTGCAAATTCTTACTTTCATTTCTACAAATTTCATTTACTCATTTTACCTTTTATACTAATTTCAGAAAAAATAGAACATATTTACATAATTTTGAAAATTGAATTCAGATACTCGTTGCACAGAATCAGGCACATTTGAAAAATTATTTAATTACGATGAGGGTATTTTAAATATCAATAATTTTTTATTATAAATATTATGTCCAATGTTCAATTATGAAATCTTAAATTAAATTATCAATTTATGTAAATTAGTCCAAAAAACGCTGAATTTTTACCTTTTTAGTATAGCGAGAAAAATTATCAGCTAATAATTAATTAATCAGTTCACAACATAAAAAGCATGACAAAATTATTTTCATTGCAAGTTTTAAATAATTTTCACCTTATGAATATTTTTTCGAAATTAATCAGTTCACAACATAAAAAGCATGAAAACATTTTTTCATTGAAACTCTCAAATAATTTTCACTTTATAAATATATTTTTTTTTTACTTTTGACTTTTCTTTTATTAAATTTAATTTCTTAATAATCTTTCAAATTATTCCAGAAAATGTAATTTCAAAAATAATCAGCTAATATTTAATCCATAAAAAGCATTAAACAACTATTCTGATTGAAACATTCAAATAATTTGTACATTGTATATATTTTTTTCGTTTCAAATTAGATTTAATTCATTAATGACTTTCAAAACTAATTCCAGGGAAAATTAAAATATATGTTAATATTGATTAATCATTTAACAATAAAAATCAATAAACTGTTATTTTCATCAAAACATTCGAATAATAGTTACTTTATATTTTTCTCAAAATTTAAATTAATAATAATTTTTTTTTAATTCCATAGAAAAGTAAAATATCTGCACATATAATATGGAAAGGATAATTGAGGTACTTATTTCACAACAGGAGAAATATTTCAACTTTCTTGAATAAAAATGCAACTGTTCGGCTGAAAATTCAATAAAAAAAAAAAATTCTAATTGAAAATTCACCTTTTTTAGTAGAAATTACATTTTTCCTGGATGAAAATGCAACTGCTTGGTTTAAAATTCAACAATTTTGTTGAAAAGTCATACTTTTTGGTTGAAAATTCTGCTGCTTTGTTGAAAATTCAAAAATGTTGTAGAAAATTCACTTTTTGATCAAATTTTATATTTTGGCGTTGGAATGAGAACTGAAATCTTCTCTGAATGGAAGTTCGAATATTTTCTTGATTTTTTTTTTAATTGAAAATTCATCTGTTGTTAAGAGAAATTTGATCTTTCTTGGATAAGAATAAAACAGTCTGGTAGAAAATAAAAAAATTTTGTTGAAAATCATACTTTTGTTTGGAAATTCTACTGCTTTGTTGAGAATTTAACTATTTGTTAGAAAATTTACTTTATGTTTGAAATTCTTATTTTAATTTTCAAAAATGAACTAAAAGCTTTTCTGGATGAAAGTTTAATTTTCAAAAAAATTTGTCCTTTTTTTATCACAAATTTATCTTTTTCAGTACAAATTTCATCTTTTTCGAACGAAAATTCAACTATATTGTAGATAATTCAACCATTTCCTTAAAAATTCATCTCTTTTGGTTGAAAATTGAAAAATTCGTAGTTTTGGATGAAAAATTCAATTTCGTTCGCAGAAACTTATTTTTTGTCAAAAGATTCATATTTTGATCTTGAAAATTCAACTGGAATCTCTTCTGAATGAAAATTAAAATATCAAAAAAAAAATTTTTCTTTCCAAATGAGAATTTCTGTTTTAAAAGAAATTTCATCTTTTTTGGATAAATATGCAACTATTGAGTAGAGAATTCAACAATTTTATTGATAAGTCATGCTCCTTGGATAAACTTCGTCTTTTTGTATTGAAAAATAATTATTGTTGTAGAAACTCATTTCTTGTTTAAAAATTCATATTTTGATCCCGAAAAGTCAACTAAAATCTTTTTAGCAGGAATTCAATTACTATTTTTTCAATTTATCTTTTGGATTTATGAATTCATCCGCTTTGGTAGAATTTTTTTTTTTTTTTAATAAATTTTTAATTTTTCGTTTAATTTTTTTTTTTTTTTTGCTTGAGTTCAACTATTTTATAAAAGTTGTATTTTCAGTTAAAAATTCATCCCCTTGTTCAAAAGTTAAACTATTTGATTGAACATTTATCTTTTAAATTATTGAGAATTCAACTTTTCGGGTAAAAATTAGACAACATTCTTAAAAATTATTTTTTTTTTATTGATTACTGCGTTTGTTTTGAAGATGTGTTTGGCTAAAATTTTAACTCTTCAGTGGAGAGGTCTTTTTTTTTTTTTTGCTTAAAACTAATTTTTAAACTGAAAATGTGAATTTCACATTTTTTAGAATCTCAAGTAACAGAATGGTTTTCAAAAAAAAAATGCACTCCGGAACTGGTTTCTAACGCACGTACGAGAATGACGTTTTTATCGTCAAAATGCCTTTTTGAGTTTCTATATCGGATTCACAAAAAACAATTATTATTTTAAGCTTAATTTCATAGAATCTTGTACTTAACGACACGCCTAATATTTCTGTATTTATCACTCAATTGTGACTACAATATTTTAATAGAAAAATAAGACGTACGGTAATGACGACTGAAATTACGAAAATAGGGAAAGACTTTAAGGTTTTTGTAATATTATTTATTTGGATTGAAAAGTGTACATAAATTGAACTTATGTTCATCTGAAATTTAAAACTCGATATTTTGAGAAAATCAGTTTATCCTTGTGCAAAGTAGGTTTGGGACGCCGTACGGTAATGACGCTTAGAGTGTTCTTATAATTAAATTTTTAACGAAATAATTGGTTTTTTGATGAAGCATAGTTCTTTTATTAAACAAGAATGATGAATTCTCAAGGAGAGATTAGATATATCGTAGCTCAATGAATCAAGATAGAAATTTTTAATCAAAAAGAAAGAAATATGAATTTCCGACCAAAAAATATGTCTTTTCTACGATAAAGGGCGAATTTTCAAATTTTCAATCAACAGAGGTGACTTTTCAACCAAAAGGTGAAATTTTCGACTGAAAGATAATAAGTTTTTAACAAAAAAATGGAAAAGTTACATCTTTAGTTGGAAACAATTTTTTACAACAAAAAAATCACAAAGATGAATTTCTAAAGAAGAGGATTCATGTTCTACACAGAAAGACAAATTTACAACAGAATACATGAATTATTCTGAAAACAGTTGAATTTTCAACCCGACACTATGAATTTCCAACACAAAAGTTATTTTTTTCAAAAGTAGTTATTTCTTGAAATGAATAGTCATTTTTTTAACTGAATATTTGAATTTTTAAGCAAAATAGTCAAATTTTCAATTAACAAGATGAGTTTTGAACCAAAAATGGAAAAGTTACATCTTCAGTTTAAGAAATTAATTTTCAACAAAAAAAACTAATTTTCTGCCAGTTGAATTGGACCGAAAAAAGACAAATTTTTAGCAAAATCGTTGAACCCAATACCAAAAAGATAAATTTTCAAAGAAGAATATTAATATTCTCTTCAAGGAGTCGAATTTTCATCAAAACACATGAATTTTCCATAAAATAGTTAAATTTTCCACACGACACTAAGAATTTGCAATACAAAAGTTACTTTTTTACCAAGCAGTTATTTTTTCAAATAAATCGGTTAATTTTGTTACTGACTATTTCGTTTTTTAACCAAATTATTTGAATTTTTAACTAAAAAAGATGAGTTTTCAATCAAAAATGGAATGGTTTCATTTTAAGTTGAAAACATTATTTTTCAACTAAGAAGTGAAACGAATTATCAAGAAAACAAATTTTTGAAAGAAGTTGCATTTTCAACTAGCACAATTGATTTTCTACGAAAAAAGACAAACTTACAAGAAAATATATGAATTTTCAACCCAATAATTGAATTTTCAACTGGAAAAATTGAATTTTTCATGAAAAATGAAAAAGTGAAGTTTTCATTTTCAAGAATTAATTTTTCACCAGAAAAAAAAACAAATCATCAAGCAATTTCTCTAATCGTTGAGTAAACGAGATACATTTTCAACAAAATGGTTTTATTTTCAACAAAAATTGTATTTGTTAACAAAAAATATGAATTTTTAGGAAAATATATGAATTTTCAACCAAACGGTTTGATTCCCTATCAAGATAATTAATTGATTAATTTTTTAAAGAATAATAATTAATATTCAATTCACTAAAATTTAATTAATAAATAAATAATAATTATTATATGACTTTACAGAATAATTTTTATTCAGTTGCATTTTTAACAAAAAAAATTTATTTTTTCATAAAAACAGACTAATTTTCAACAAAATGCATCATTATCAGTCAAACGATTGCTATTAGAACCAAGAAAAATTGATTTTCTGCAAAAAGGATGAATTTCCAACATATAGATTTGCAACTAAATAATTGGACTTCAATCAAGGGAAATAATTTTCTACCAAAAAAAATCGACTTTATAATAAATTGCATGAATTTTCGACTGAAGATGCATTTTCAGCAAACAATAGAATAGGTTAATTTTTATTTGAAAGAATCAATGTTCAGCCAAGAAAAAAAGAACGAATTATTAACAAAATAGTTAATTATTTGATAAATCAATCATTCTTCAACTGAAAAAATAAATTTAAAACAGAGTAGCTGACTTTCGACCAAAGAAGATTACATTTCTACCAAGAAATGTGAATTTTTAAACCGAAAAAAAAAATTCAAAATAATTTTTGAATTTTCAAATCAAAAAGCGAATTTTTGACAGAGCAGTTGGAATACTCGTATCCAATGGATTCACTGGTACCAAAAATCATTCAATA
>CAKNXH010000956.1:135101-151766 GCA_932178445.1 Andricus quercusramuli
TTTCTGTTAGTATGTCTGTTAGTCTCTTAGTATGTCTGTTAGTATGTCAGTTAGTCTCTTAGTATGTCTGTTAGTATTTCTGTTAGTCTGTTAGTTTGTCTGTTAGTCTGTATATTTTTAGTTTGCTAGCACGATAAATTTCAAAAGAATTGACGTATTGGATTGGTTTTTTTTTTTTTTTTTATTGCTTTGGTAAACTATTTGAGTGTCCTGAAATGAAGGTCGAGATCGTAAGCCAGCCATTTCAAATAAAGACTCAGAAAGTGCGCAGATTTTGAATATTTTTGAACACTTTTTTTTATATTCAAAAATTCTATGGACGGATATCAATAGTAATCAGAAAAGCGAACAAAATATTCTAAAAAATGACAAATATTTATGAGTATTTCATGGGCTATTCTTTGTCACAGATCATCACACTAATCTTGAACCGTCAAAAGTGACAAGACTAATATGAACACCCACTTCCTCTTTTGAGTCAAAAATTTCTTTTTCTTTATTTTATTTGATGAACGCCTAAAATATAATAAAAAAACGTAAAAACATAATATTTTAACAGAATTTATAGCCCAATATGATATCTTCCAAAACAGGTGAAACAGGGTAATTTTTCACGAAAATAGGGGAACAACAAAGGAAATAAATTCTTTGATCAAAAATTAATTTATAGGTATCATAGTAAATTCAGAGTTGCCTTTTTAATCCGAAAAATGTATTTTCGAACAAGAAAGATGATTTTCCAACTGAATAATTGAATTTTCAGCCTGAAAAGAAGAAATTTTCAATTAAATGGTTTCATTTAAAAAAAAAAAAAAAGAATAACCTTCAACTAATCTTCAAGTCAAAAAGATGAAAATTTTAAAAAACAGTTGAATGTTTAACCAAGAACTTCTCTACTAAGAAAGAAGTAAATTTTTAATCCGAAAAGGAAGCAATTTTGATCCAAAAAGATGAACGTTCGAAAAAGGAGTTGAATTTAAAAAAAAAAACGAAGACTTTTTAACCAAATAGTTAAATTTCGAACAAAACATTTTAATTTATAATAACATAGTTGAATTGCTCACCTGAAAAGATGAATTTGTAACCAAATAGTTAAATATGAAAAAAAATACCAACCAAACAGTTGAATTTACAAGCAAATAGTTGGTGAATTTTCAACTAAAAAATACAATGTTTCAATTGAAGATGGAATGGTAACATTTTCAGTTTAAAAAATTAATTTAAAGAAAAAAATAATTTTCTATCAATTAAATTGAATTAAAAAACACCCACCCCTATGAATTTTTGACACAAAAGTGTGGTTCTACAAGGTTTTTATTTTTCAAATGAATAGTTTATTTTTCAACCAAATATTCGAATTTTCGACCAAAATAGTTGAATTTTCAATCAGATAGTTGAATTTTCCATCTGAAAAAAAAAGTTTTCAGCCAATAAAGGAATAGTTACATTTTCAGTTTGAAAAACAAATTTTCTGTAACAAAGAAAAAAAACTAATTTTCTACCAATAAGATTGAATTAAAAAACGCGTGTTTTTAACAAAATACAGTTAAATCCAAAACCAAAAAGATGAATTTTCATAGAAGAAGAAAAAATATTCTACTCGAAAAGACGAATTATCAACAAAATACATAAATTTTCCACCCAACTCTATGCATTTTTATGACAAAAGTTTTTTTTACCAAGTTGTTATTTTTTAAATTAATAATTTATTTTCAAATCAAAAATTTGCATTTTTGACCAAAATAGTTGAATTGTCAATCAGACAGTTGAATTTTCAACTGAAAAAATAAGTTTTCAGCCAATAATGGAATAGTTAAATTTTCAGGTTGAAGAATAAATTTTCAACAACATCAACAAAATTTTTCTACAAGATAGATTGAACAAAAAAAAAAAACGAATGTCGAACAAAATATAGTAGAATCCACAGCCAAAAAGATAAATTACAAAAAAAAATAAGATCAATTTTCTACCCAGAAAGACAAGTTTTCAGCAAAAACAACGATTTTGTATGAATTTTTTAAAAAAGGTGATTTTGTACCAAATTATTAATTTTTCAAATGAATGGTTGGATTTTTAACCAAAGACATACATTTTCAACTGAGCAGATGAATTTTTGAAATAGTGGAGTTTTTAACAAAAATATAATTTTTCAACCAAAAATAGAAGTTAAATTTTCAGATTGAAAATTAATTTAAATAAAAATAATAATTTTCCAGCAGTAAAATTGTACCAAAGAGAATTTTTTCAACAAAATGGTCCAATCTACAGCCAAGAAGATAAATTTTCAAAAACGAAGAACTATGTTCCACCCAAGAACTTAAATTTTTAACAGAATACATGACTTTTAGTCAAATATTCGAATTTTCAAATAACAAAGAATAATTTTTAATTTAAAATATAAATTTTCTTCCAAAAATGAAATAAGTACATTTTCATTTTAAACAAATTTGTTAAATTTCCTACTACAAAGATGAATTTTCAACTAAAATTATGAATCTTCACAAAAAAAAATGGTTTCCAACAATGTGGTTCCACTTGCAAGCATATAGTTGAATTTTCAATCAAAAATATGAATTCTTAACGAAAGTGTAATTGATGGTTAACTGTGGTTGAATTATAATTCAACCACAGAATATTTTAATTCAAATCAAAGACACTTGCATTCAATAAAAAATACGAATTTTCATCAAAATGGTTAAATTTTGAACTAAAAAGGTGAATTTTTATCAAAAAAGATGAATTTTTAACCAAGAAAATTAAGTTTCCAGAAAAAAAACACGAATTTTTGGCAGAATGTATACATTTTTAACTAATAAAGATGCATTTTTGACAAAATACTTGAATTTTTTAACTAAAGAGGTGAATTTTTATAGGAAAGATTAATTTTCAACTAAAAAAGTTACATGTTTAACCAAATAATTCAACTTTAAACTAAAAAGGATAAATTTTCAACTAGAAATTTAATAGTTAGATCTTCAGTTGAAAGAGAAATTATTTCTCAACCAAAAAAAAAAAATAAACGCATTCTCAACAAAATAGTTGAATTTGGAACTAAAGAGGTGAATTTCTATACAAAAAATACGAATTGTCAACTAAATAAAGTTACATTTTTAACCAAATAATCCCATTTTTAACTAAAAAGGACAAGGAAAAAAAGAAAAGAAAAAAAATTCTCAACCAAAAAGTAAACAATTTTCCGACAAAGTAGTTAAAGTTTCAAGCAAAAAAAAAATATTTTGAACAAAGCAGTTCAACTTTCAATCAGGTAGTTTAATTTTCGACCAAGAAAGATGAGTTTTCAATCAAATATTTACATTTTGAACAAAATAATACAATTTTTAACCAAATAGTACAATTTTTTACAAAAATAGTTGAGTTTCGTACCAGAAATATTCTTAGTAGACATTTTAACCAAAAAAACTAATGTAAAAATTTTAAAATCGTAAAATATAAAAAAATATTTTACTGATATTCTCATTAGATTTCTCTTCCAGCTTTATAAAATTGGTAATAACCATATGTTGGTACATACAATTTTTCCGAATCTACCACTAGAATTTCTTTCACATTCTTCGACATTCTTTGACATTCTGTGACAATTGCTGAATAATCTTTTGCTTTCAACTTACGAAATATGTATAAAAATGAAAGTGATTTATTAAATTCTGTTGTAATATGTCGAATTCGTATTCGAAGAGGCTTGCTTTTTATGAAGGATACTTTATCACTATGACTTAGATATCCAGGGTTTGCTAAATCCACAAAAACATGTCGTACAATGCAATCATTCATCATATCTGTGACATAAACAGGGTGTCTATCCTACCTGGACAACCTGGAAAATCTGGAATTGTCAGGGAATTTTTTATATACCTGGAAAAACCTGGAAATCAATAATATTAGTTTAGCGGTAAGCAAAACCAAACTCCATTCTTAGACTGTTGTCGATCAAATCCAAGTAATCAAATTTTTTTGGTCTTTACAGTCTTATAAAAAAACAACACATTCCAATTATGGTTTCAACATTTCAATATACGCAACGTTTTGGCTCGGCTCTGAGCCATTCTCAAGATCTGAACAAAATAATTTCATAATATTTAATAAAATGAAACAAAAGTTATATAAAGAAATTTGAAACAACAACAATGAATCATATGGTTTGGTGAAAACTAAAAACATTACTTGAAGTCGAGTAATTGTCGGAAGAACATTAATAATAAACTGATGTAACGACAATTTTCTCGTAGTCATTAAGATAAAATTTCCAGTAAAGACATTCCAGTTTTTAAAATCAATATATATATATATATATATTTAAATCTCTAGTGAGATATGAAAGATTCACACATGTGTACTACATTTTTAAAAATAAGTCGAAGGCTTAAAGTACAGACTTCTTCGAGTCATAAAGGATGGTTCATTGAATTTATTTTGAATCACAAGAAATCAGTTTCAACAGTTTAAAATTCAGAAAGAGACAGGAATGTATTAAAAAGTTTTACTTTATAATGAAAATGTTTTTAGCTGAAAATTGTAAACACCTGACTGTTCGTTCTGTGCATGTTCATGTCATCGTCATTAACTGTTGCCTTCGACTTGTTTTTAAAAATGTAGTACACATGTGTGAATCTTCAATATCTCACTAGAGATTTAAGGATATATTTATATATATATATATATTGATTTTAAATACTGGAATGTCTTTACTGGAAATTATATCTTAATGACTAAGAAAAAATGGACGCACGAAATGAAAAAAAAAATCTTATTGAACACCCTGCAACATTGTGATCAGAATTTTTTAATTTTCTTGAAAAATGGAAAATTCAAATTATTATCGCAAGAAAAAATAATGAAAAATCGAAAATTCCATTTTGCGGTCAAACTGTGCAAGAGACACAAAAAGATGATGTGACGAAAATTGCTAACTCAAAAAAATCTATAAATTTGTCATTAATCACTTTTTGGAGGGACCCCTAGTTTTTGTTCCATTTATAAAAAAGTGATTTAAGAATAAAATAAATTACATTCTTGGACAAAGGGCACAAACCACGAAAAAAATTAATAGACAAAAGTTCTTTACTGAAAAGAGACACAAATTTCTTATTATTCATTCTTTGATAGGAGGCGTCATATTTATTCCAATCGTGAAAAATAACATCAATAAAAATTTAATTTTTCAAAAAACGACGCAAGGTACAAGAAAAGGTGAATAGACGGATATCGTCCAATGATGCATATTTTTGGTTCAAATTGTACGAAACAACATTAAATATTAACAAATTAAATTTATGGGAAAAGAACACAAGTTGCGATAAAATGCATGATAACAAAATTGTTTTTTTTTTATAGGATGCACCCTTTTTTTCAATTATAAAAACAAGACAAGGAAAATACGTATGTGTTTTATATCATTGCATATTATGAATTATAATAATATATATTTATAGGAATGATATACAATTTTCATGGTAGCTGAAAATAAAATTAAATGCAAAATGAGGAAAAATTTTTAAGTAATCATGATGAATACGATTTGTATCGATGATTTGACCTTTAAACTTTCGAGGGCAGAGGGCAGATTTTTTTGTTTGAAATTTATTTTTTTAACTGAAAATTTAGGTATTTATTTCTGGTTTGAAAATTCATCGTTTTAGTTGAAAATTCAAGTATCTCGTTGAGACTGCATGTATTTTGTTGAAGATGTACCAGTTTGTTTGCAATATTTTCTTTCTCTTGAAAAAAAATCTTTCATAGTTAAAATTTCAACTCATGTTTTGTTCGGAACTCGTTTCTTCTTTGGCTGAAAATCAATTTCTTTCTACTGATAATGTAATTTCACAGTCAAAAATTTAACTATTTTGTTGAAAATTTGTTTTTTTTTCTCTTAAAAATAATTCTTGTTTCAAAATGAAAATGTATTTACTCCAGTGAAATATTTCATTGTTTTAGTTAAAAATTCATCTCTTTGGATGAGGTATTATCTTTTTTAGTTGAAAATTCATCTTTTCTGGAATAGATGAATGATCTTGGTTGAAAATTCATCTTTTTCGTCAAAAATGCAATTACTCTAGTTGGAAATTCATAATTTTAGTAGTAAATTCATTTTCTTTTTTTTTTAATTCAACTAATTCCACTATTGCAGATGAAAATACATAATTTTGGTTAAAAACTCATCACTTTGTTTGGATGTGTAACTATTTTTTTATTGAAAATTATTTTTTTATAACTGAGAATGTAACTAATTAAATTAAATATTCCATAATTTTAGCTAAAAATTGATGTCTTTGGGTGAACATTATTATTTTTAATTGAAAATTTTAGTATTCAATTTATGGTTGACAATTTGTCTTTTTTAGTTGAAAATTCATGTATTTAGATAAAAATTCGTCTTCTTTGGTAGAAATTAATAATCTTGGTTAAAAATTCAACTATAGCAGTTAATGATTCATCATGATTGTTGAAAATTCATCTCTTTGGTTGAACATTATTTTTTTCAACTGAAAATTTTACTATTAAATTTTTAGTTCAGAATTCATATTTTTCAGTTGATGATTCATGTATTTTGTTCAAAATTCATGTACTTTGTTGGAAATTCGTCTTTTTTGGTAGAAATTAACCTTCTTGGTTAAAAATTCATCTTTTCAATTGAAAATTTAACTTTTTGGTTTAAAAATCAACTATTTCAGTTCAAGAATCATCATTAAAAAAAAATTAATTAATTTGATTGAAAATTTAACTATTTTGTTTAAAATCCATTCCTCTGGTTGAACATAAGGTTTTTTTAACTGAAAATTTTACTATTCAATTTTTAGTAAGAAATTTATCTTTTTAGTTGAAAATTTATGTATTTTGTTGGATTTTGTTTTTTAGAAATTAATCTTCTTGGTTGAAAATGTATCTTTTTGGCTTAAAATTGAACCATTACAGTTAGTTATTCATCATTTAGTTAAATATTCATCACTTTGATTGAAAATTTACCCGTTTTTTTGAAAATTTATCTCTTTGGGTGAACATTATTTTTTTTTTTAACTAAAAATTATACTAGTCAATTTTAAGATGAAAATTAATATTTCTTCGTTGAAATTTCCCGTATTTTTTAAAAATTCGTCTCCTTGGTAGAAATTAATTTTCTTGGCCTTCCAGTGATTTTAAACGTTTTCAATCAAAATTTAAGGAATTGCAGAAATTTTAAATAATTACAAAATTTTTACGGAATTTAACGAGGTTTTTAGGGATTTTATGAGAATTCAATGGATTTCGAAAGATTTGAAAGATTTCTAGTGATCTTAAACGATTTCGATAAAAATTACATAAGTTATGGAAATTTCCAAATATTACGTAATTTTTACGGAATTTAAGGAAATTTTCCAGAAATTTCAACGGATTTCATGAAAATTTCCGAGACCGATAAAATTCTTGAATTGGAAAATTCCTGAATAATGAGATTTCCGAATAACGAAATTCCTAAACAATAAAATTCCCCATTCATAAAATTCCCAAGTATTAAAATTCCCGAACAGTTTATAATATTACCGAATTCAGAAATTCCCGAAAAATAAACTTTTCGGGACGATTTAAAAAACACAAAAAATAAAATTTCCGAATTGGAAAATTCCTGACACTGTAAAATTCCCGAATTTAAAAATTCTCGAATTATGAAATTCACGAATATTGAAATTCCGAAACAGTTTATAATATTACTGAATTTGAAAAATCCTAAATAATAAAATTCCCAGGACGACTAAAAAACCGGAAAAATAAAATTTCCGAATCGCAAAATTCCCGACACTGTAAAATTCTCGAACTATTAAATTCCCAAATATCAAAATTCCCGAAATGTTAATATCGACAAATTGATAAATTCCCGAATAATAACATTCACGAAAGTTTATAATGCCGAATTGTGAAATATCCGAACTAGAGATTGGAAATTGGACAAATGTTCAAAAAAATATTTGAATTTTCAGGACGACTGAAAAATCCCGCAAAATGAAATTTCCAACGCGCAAAATTGTCGAACTGAAAAATTGCCGAATAATAAACTTTTCAAATAATAAAATTCCCAAATTGGAAAATTCTCAGATTATAAAATTCTCTAATAATAAAATTCCTGAATTATAAAATTCTCAAATAATAAAATTCTTGAACAGTTTATAATATTACCGATTTGGGAAATTCACAAATAATATAATTATGAATAGTTTATAATTGCCAATTTATAAAATATTCGAACTGGAAAAATCATTTGATTCATTCATTAAAAATACAATAATCAAATATTTGTCAGAAAAAAAAAATAATTTTAAATGTTTCAAGTTTCTAAAATTGTGATTGGTTGAATTTGAAATAACAGTAATAGACAAAATATTTATAATACTGGATGGAATGTTTTTTTGCATTATAGTCATTTTGAAAGAAACTTCAAACACTGTAACTAATATTTTCGAATGAAAATATTGGATTATTGTATTTTCAATAATTAACAAATAAGATTTATGAAACGATTGTAATTTTTTAAATTTGGCAATTTTCTATCGGGAATTTTATTACGCTATAATTTAAGAATTTTTTAAATTATAAACGGTCTGGAATTTGTTTATTCGAGAATTTTTCAATTTCGTAATTTTCCGAATCGTGATTATTATAAACTGTTCTGGAATTTTATTATTTAGTAATTTCATTATTCGGGAATTTTATAATTTGGGAATTTCTCAGTTCGGGAATTCTATTATTCACAAAATTTTTAACTCGGGAATTTCATTTTTCGGAATTTCTCAATCATGTTATGAATATGGATAAAAATTTATTAGAGCATAATAGAATTTTTTTCACAGCTGAATTTTGTGAGTTCCCCAGAAAAGTATTTCGGAATTTAATATACTAAAAGTATTTTTAATTTTGTAGTAGCCAATACGATATCGAGTGGATTTACTTGGCTTAGAGAGCCTGTGATGAATTTTGTAAGAGCCGCATATCAAAGCCCTATTTGTATCCCTAGTAGGCGCGCATAAAGTAAAACCGCAATATTGTATCTAATATTAAGCCAATAAACCGATCAAACTCGTGGGAACCTTGTAAAATGCATATAAATCTCTAGTACAAATATAATCACAATTTTTTTTTAAATTGAAATAGGTGGTAATATCTGACTCTGTCCTGCGACTTTAAAAGGGAAAAACATCATACTTTTCATTGTGCTTCAAACGCAGATCGAATGGATATTGCAAAACATTTATTTTTGTTGATGAAATTTCAAATTGGATTTTGAAGAATCTGATTAATTTCTTTTGAAGCATTTAATATTAGTGAAATTTATTACAATGGAATCAGATTTAAATTGTATTGTACTGCATTGATATTTGTATTTCATTTACATGTACTCTGGTATAATTGCATTTTCCAATTTAATTAAGAGTGTTTCTATACATGACTTGGAAGTTAAATTTCGAATTCATTTTGAATGAACAAATATGTGATTATTATAAAATGTATATTAAATGTATTCAGTTTCATAATTGATGGAATCCAAAATTAAATAGAAAGCTAGCTTTTCTAGATGATGTAACGGGACAACTGAAAAATCGTAATATATAAAATTCCAAAATAATGAAATTCCCGAATTGGGAAATTCCCGAAAAATGAAATTCTCAAATTATTGAATGATCGAATAATAAGATTTCCGAATTGATATATTCACGAATAATAAAATACCAAAACAGTTATAATATTACCGAATTGGAAAATTCCCAAATAATTAAATTCATACTACAAAATTTCCTAATTATAAAACATCCGAACTAAAAAATTCCTAAATACAAACAACTAAACATTATTCTATAACTATTATTAGTGTATTGAAAATACAATAATTAAATATAACTGTTGAAGAAAATTATTCTCAATGTTTAAACTTCATAAAATGTTTGAAAATTAAAATATTAAAAACAATTTTTTTTTCAATGAAAATATTTGATTATTTTATTTGTATAACATAAATAATATTTCTAAAAGAATATTTCAATTCTTCGAATTCCGGAATGTTTTAGTTTCAGATATTTCATAATTGGAAAATTTCCCATTTCGGATATTTTATAATTCGGCAAATTTTTGTCGGGAAATTTCAAATTCAGTAATATTATAAACTATCGGGAATTGTTTTATTTGGGCATTTGCTTATTCAGGAATATTCTTCCCGAATTTTCTAATCCGTTGATATTATAAACAGTCGTGAATTTTTCAATTTGGCAATACTACAAGTTGCTCAGGAATTTTCCAATTCGATAATATTTTTGACTGTTCTGGAATTTGATTATTCGGAAATATTATTATCACGGAATTTTCAATTCAGTAATATTATAAATAGTCGAAAATTTCATTATTAAACAATTTGGTTGAAAATTAAACTATTCGGTTGAAACTTGAACTTTTTTGTTTGAAAATTCATATTTTTCGTCCAAATTTAACTACATATTTGGTTAAAAATAAAAATTGCAGATAACTTGTCCTTTTGGCCTTAAAATTCAACGATTTTTTGAACATTGATCTATTTTGTTGGAAACTCGTGTTTTTGGCAGAACAGTAATATTCCTACCGGAGAATGGATTATTTTTTGTTGTTGTTGAAAATTTAACTATTTGTTCAAAAGTTCACCTTTTTAAGTTGAAGATAAAACTACTTAATCTTCTGAATTGAACAATATTTTTGTTGGGTTTATTTGTTTTCTTGAAAATTATTATTTTTTAAAATTCATTATTTTAGTAGGAACTTGTTCTCTTTGGTTGAAAATTCGGTTTTGTTTTGGTTGATAATCAATTCTTTAAACAAAAATGTAACTATTCCATTTTAGATTGAAAATTGATATTTTGTATTGTGAATTGACCTATTTTAGTTGAAAATGCATGTATTTTTTTTAATTGATCTTTTTTGGTCACAAATTAATCTTCTTGCTTGAAAATTCATCCTCTTTTTTGTTCAAAATGCAACTGTTTGTTTCTCATTTTATCTGGTTCGTTGATGATTCAACACTTTGGTAAAAAATTTAATTGTTCGGTTAAAACTGACTTTTTATGTGAAAAATTAGAATTCTTGAACACAATCTTCTGTGCCAAATCCAGAAAATAAACTCTGTTAAAAACTGTACCGTTTCAACTCAGAATTAGAATTTTTAACAAAAATTCCCTGTTCCAATCCAGAATTTTAATTCTTTCCAGAAATTCCCCATTTCAACTCAGAATTAGAATTCATTCACAAATTCCCTTTTCAAATCCAAAATTGTAATTATTTTCTGAAGTGCCTTGTTTGCACTCAGAATTTTGAATTTTTAACAAAAATTACCCTTGCCAATCCAGAATTTAAATTCTTTTCGGAAATGCTTCGTTTCTACTCAGAATTAGAATTCTTTAAAAAAAAATGCCCTGCTTCAATCCAGAATTTCAATTCTCTCCGGAAATGCCCCGTTCCAACTTAGAATTAGAATTATTAACAAAAATGTCCTGTTAGAATCCAGAATTTTAATTATTTCCTAATATGCCTCGTTTCAACTCAGAATTAGAATTTTTAAAAGAAATTTCCTGTTTCAATGCAGAATTTTAATTCTCTTCAGAAATGCTTGGTTTCTATGCGGAATTAGAATACTTTTTGAAAAATTCCCTGTCCAATCCAGAATTTTAACACCTTTTGGAAATGCCCGTCTCAACTCAAAATTAGAATACTTTTGAATATTCCCTGTTCAAATCCAGAATTTCAATCTTTTTCTAAAATGCCCTGTTTCAACTCAGAATTATAATGCTTAACAAAAATTCCCTGTTCCGATCCAGAATTTTAATTATTTTCGGAAATCCTTTCTTTCTACTCAGAATCAGAATTCTTTTAATAATTTGCCTGTTCCAATCCAGGATTTTAATTCTTTTCAGAAATGCCTCGTGTCAACCTAGAATTAGAATTCTTTGAAAAAATTCCCTGTTTTAATTCAGAATTTCAATTCTTTTCGCGAATGCCCCGTTCCAATTTCGAATTAGAATTCTTTGAAAAAATGCCCTGTTTTAAACCAGAATTTCAATTCTTTTCGAAAATGCTTGAAAATGCCCCATTTCAACTGAGAATTAGAATTCCTTTGAAAATTCTCTGTTTAAATCCAGAACTTTGATTATTTACCAAAAAGCTCTGTTTCAACTCAGAATAAGATTTTTCAACAAAAATTCCCTGTTCCAATTCAGAATTTAGATTTTTTCCGGATATGCTTGTTTTCTACTCAGAATTAGAATTCTTGAAAAAAATGGCCTGTTCCAATCCAGAATTTCAATTCTTTCGAGGATGTTTGGTTTCTACAGAGAATTATAATTCTTTAAACAAATGCACTGTTCCAATCCAAGACTGTACTTTTTTCATAAATGCGATGTTCCAACTGAGAATTAGAATATTTTTGAAAATTCCCTGTTCAAATCCAGAATTTCAATTATTTTATAAAATGCCCCGTTTCATCTCACAATTTGAGATCTCAACGGAAATTCCTTGTTCCAATCCAGAATTTTAATTCTTTTCGGAAACACTTGATTTCTACTCAGAATTCAAATTCCTTTAAAAAATACCCTATTTTAATCCAGAGTTTTAATTCTTGTTTTGGAAATGCCCGTTCTGACTCAGAATGAGAATTCTTCTAGAAATTCCCTGCTCCTATCCAGAATTTCAATTATTTTCGGAAACGCTTGATTTCTACATGGATTCAGAATTCTTTTAAAAAATGGCCAGCTCCAATCCAGAATTCTAATTGTTTTCGGAAATGCCCTGTTCCAACTCAGAATTGTAATCCTTTCGAAAATGTTTGTTCAAATCCAGAATCTTGATTATTTCCTGAAATGCCCCGTTTCAACTAAGAATTAGAATTTTCTACAAAGATTCCCTGTTCCAATCCAGAATTTTAATTCTTTTTAGAAATGCTTGTTTTCTACTTAGAATCATAATTCTTGAAAAAAATTCGCTGTTCAAATCCAGAATTTCCATTATTTTCGAAAATGCCCTGCTCCAACTCAGAATCAGAATTTTTAACAAGAATTTTCGGTTCCAATCCAGAATTTTTATTCTTTTTGGAAATGCTTCATTTCTACTCAGAACTATAATTCTCTATAAAAATTCCCTGATTCAATCCAGCATTGTAATCCTTTTCAGAAATGCCCCGTTCCAACTCAGAATTAGAATTTTCTAACAAAAAACCCCTGTTCCAATTCAGAATTTCTATTTTTTTCGGAAATACTGGCTTCCTACAGAGAATTAGAATTTTTTTAAATCGCCAGATCCAATGCAGAATTTTAGTTGTTTTCAAAAATGCCCCGTGTCAACTCAGAATTAGAATTTTAAACAGAAATTTCCTATTCCAATCCAGAATTTTAATTATTTTCAGAAATGCTTGGTTTCTACTCAGAATTAGAATCCTTTTTGAAAAATGCCCAGTCCAATCCAGAACTTTAATTCTTTTTGGAAATGCCCCGTTTCAACTCAGAATTTAAGTTCCTAACGAAAATTCCCTATTCCAATCCAGAATTTTAATTCTTTTCGGAATTGCTCGATTTCTACTCAGAATTAAAATTCCTTTAAATGCCCGTTCTAACTCAGAATGAGAAATCTTCTAGAAATTCCCTGTTTGAATCCAGAATTTCAATTAGTCTCTAAACTCCCTCGTTTCACCTCAGAATTAGAATGTTCAGCAAAAATTTCCTGTTCCAATCGAGAACTTCAATGATTTTCGGAAATGCTTGATTTCTACTTAGAATTAGAATTCTTTTAAAAAATGGCCAGCTCCAATCCAGAATTTGAATTCTTCTCGGAAATTCCCTGTTCCAACTCAGAATTATAACTCTTTCGAAATTTTTTTTTTTAAATCCAGAATCTTGATTATTTACTGAAATGCCCCGTTTCAACTAAGAATTAGAATTTTCAACAAAGATTCCCTGTTCCAATACAGAATTCTAATTCTTTTCAGAAATGCTTGGTTCCTACTCAGAAATAGAATTCTTGAAAAAAATTTGCTATTCCAAACCAGAATTTTAATTATTTTCGGAAATGCTGGTTTTCTACTCAGAAGTAGAATTCTTAAAAAAATGCCCTGTTTCAATCCAGAATTTCAATTCTTTTTGGTAATGCCCCGTTCCAGCTCAGAATTAGAATTCTTAACAAAAATTCCCTGTTCCACTCCAGAATTTTAATTCTTTTTGAAAATGCTTGATTTCTACTCAGAATTATAATTCTCTATAAAAATGCCCTGGTTTAATCCAAGATTGTAATTCTTTTCAGAAATGCCCCGTTTCAGAAATGCTTGGTTTCTACTCAGAATCAAAATTCTTCGGAAACATGGCCTGTTCCAATCCAGAATTTTAATTAATTTCGGAAATTCTTGGTTTCTACTCAGAATCAGAATTCTTTTATAAAATGCCCTGTTCCAATCTAGAATTTCAATTCTTTCCAGAATGTTTGGTTTCTACTCAGAATTAGAATGGTTGAAAAAAAAATTCCCTGTTCCAATCCAGAACTTTAATTCTTTTCAGAAATGCTTGGTTTCTACTCAGAATTAGAATCCTTTTTGAAAAATGACCTGTCCAATCCAGAACTTTAATTCTTTTTGGAAATGCCCAGTTTCAACTCAGAATGAGAATACTTTTGAATATTTCCTGTTCAAATCCAGAATTTCAATTAATTTCTGAAATGCCCCGTTTCAGCTCAGAATTTCAGTTCCTGACGAAAATTCCCTATTCCAATCCACAATTTTAATTCTTTTCGGAATTGCTTGATTTCTACTCAGAACTACAATTCCTTTAAATGTCCGTTCTAACTCAGAATGATAATACAGTCAAACCTCGTTTATCGGGACGCCCTCGAAATGTAAACACCTCGTTTATCGGGATTCGGAGGGGTCTCCCACTACTACCCCCAGCCTCGAGATGGGTTGCCATGACACCTTGCTGTGTTGTTATTTACGGGTTATGTCAGGTTTGATCGCAAATGATCAAAAATAATTTTAAATTCCCGCTACTCCCACCATGCTCTCACCTTACCCCACTTCAAGTGCTAATGTATAAGGAGCGGTGGTTGGAAGGGGAACAAGATGTCCCGATAAACGAGGTTGCAAGATCCCGATAAGTGAAGATCACGATAAATGAGTGTCCCGATAAACGAGGTTTCACTGTACTTCTAGAAATTCCCTGTTCGAATCCAGAATATTAATTAGTCTCTGAACTGCCTCGTTTCACCTCAGAATTAGAATGTTCAAGAAAAATTCCCTGTTCCAATCCAGAATTTCAATTATTTTCGGAAATGCTTCATTTCTACATAGAATCAGAATTCTTTTAAAAAATGGCCAGCTCCAATCCAGAATTTTCAATCTTTTCGGAAATGCCCTGTTCCAACTCAGAATTATAATTCTTTCGAAATTTTTTTTTCAAATCCAGAATCTTGATTATTTTCTAAAATGTCCTGTTTCAACTCAGAATTAGAATTTTTAACAAAAATTCCCTGTTCCAATTCAGAATTTCAATTTTTTTTCAGAAAGACTGGCTTTCTACAGAGAATTAGAATTTTTTTTAAATGGCCAGTGCCAATGCAGAATTTTAATTATTTTCAAAAATGCCCCGTTTCAACTCAGAGTTAGAATTTTTAACAGAAATTTCCTGTTCCCATTCAGAATTTTAATTCTTTTCAGAAGTGCTTGGTTTCTACTCAGAATTATAATCCTTTTTGAAAAATGACCTGTCCAATCCAGAACTTTAATTCTTTTTGGAAATGCCCAGTTTCAACTCAGAATGAGAATACTTTTGAATATTTCCTGTTCAAATCCAGAATTTCAATTATTTTCTGAAATGCACCGTTTCAACTCAGAATTTTTAAGTTCCTAACGAAAATTCCCTATTCCAATCCAGAATTTTAATTCTTTTCGGAATTGCTTGATTTCTACTCAGAATTAAAATTCCTTCAAATGCCCGTTCTAACTCAGAATGAGAAATCTTCTAGAAATTCCCTGTTCGAATCCAGAATTTTAATTAGTCTCTAAACTGCCTCGTTTCACCACGGAATTAGAATGTTCAACAAACATTCCCTGTTCCAATCCAGAATTTTAATTCTTTTCGGAAATGCCCTGTTCCAACTCAGAATTATAATTCTTTCGAAATTTTTTCTTGAAATCCGGAATCTTGATTATTTTCTAAAATTCCCCGTTTCAACTAAGAATTATAATTTTCAAGAAAGATTCCCTGTTCCAATACAGAATTTTAATTCTTTTCAGAAATGCTTGGCTTCTACTCAGAATTAGAATTCTTGAAAAAAATTCGTTGTTCAAATCCAGAATTTCCATTATTTTCGAAAATGCGCTGCTCCAACTCAGAATTAGAATTTTTAACAAGAATTTTCGGTTCCAAACCAGAATTTTTATTCTTTTCGAAAATGCTTGATTTCTACTCAGAAGTATAATTCTCTGTAGAAATGCCCTGGTTCAATCCAGGATTGTAATTCTTCTCAGAAATGCCCTGTTCCAATTCATAATTAGAATTCTTTGGAAAATTCTCTGTTCCAATCCAGAATTTCAATTCTTTTCGGAAATGCTTGATTTCTACTTAGAATTAGAATTCTTTAAAAAAATGGCCAGCTCCAATCCAGAATTTTAATTCTTTTCGAAAATGC
>CAKNXH010000956.1:151776-163851 GCA_932178445.1 Andricus quercusramuli
AATTCTTTTCGAAAATGCCCCGTTCCAACTCAGAATTAGAATTCTTTTTAAAAATGGCCTATTCCAATGCAGAATTTCAATTCTCTTCTAAAATGCCCCGTGTCAACCAAGAATTAGAATTCTCTTGAAAAATGCTCTTTTCCAATCCAGAATTATAATTATTACCGAAACTGTTTAGATCTGAATTAATCTGCTTTGGCTAAGGTTTTATCAGTTTCATAGAAAATTGAACTATCCGGTTAAAAATTCATTTTTTGGTTCAAAATTAATATTTTTGGTTTAAATTTAGCCATTTGGTTAAAAATTAAACTATTTTCATCAAAATATCAATTTGAAATTTCAACTATTTGCAAAAAGTCTCCGCTTTGACTCGAAATTGGAACATTTCGAATTAGTTTATTTTCTACTTTTAAGATAAATCGTCGGTAAATAAAGTTCAACCGATACTATCCATCCTCCCTAGAAAATGGGTGGATGGGACAACATCTGGCTCCAGTAGTACAGTCGCCTACTAAATTTTTATTATTGTTGAACACATAGTGATTCTCTAAATTGTGAATGGGATGGACCATCTTCTTCGGCAAGACTCTCACATCGATCGCATTCCTCGAAACGATTCCAACAAATTGAGAATTTCATTCACCCAACGTTACTCCAGTCTGACAGAAACAGACTCGTTCTACTTGTCAGAGAGAAATCTTGGAAACTCGATAGCAGACTCGCTTCGTCATTATCGACGCTGAATTTGCGCGATAAAACTTGAAGCTGCATTGATCTGTCTGCGGACTGACCGGAAGTTCCCAGAAAATGTTGTAATTTTCTCAACGCGCTGGCGAAGCTTTTCCTGTGCCAGCAACTTTTCCGTCAGCACTGAAAGGATCCGGTCGGTAGCGGTTAAAATGAACTGACCTCTTTAATGGTAGGATACCCTGGATCTAATATTTTTATGCAATTATATCGAGTTTAGACGTGAGCAATTTAATGTTGTTAATTCAAGGGAAATTTATTCTTTTATGTTCTGAAAGTTTTGTACTACATAATACAATTTTTAGATGCTGGAAAGTTACTTTCGAAAAGTAAGAGAGTGAGTGTTAGATGGAGACTATTATTACTTAGAAAGTGTTGTCTAAATGAATTTTAAACTGAATTTTATTGCGAATCATTTGAGCTAAAAGAGCCAAGAGAGATGACGTTTCAACCCAAAAAGAAGAATTTTCGACAAAGAAGTTAATTTTTAATGCTAAGACGTTGAAATTTTTAGGAAAAAGTTGAATTTTTATCCCGGAAAGATAATTTAAAAAAAAAGTTAATTCCCATTAAATAAAGATGAATTTTCAATTAAATAGTTCATTTCTCATCAAAGAAAGTTAACTTTTTAGCAATAAATTGTATTTACAACCAAAAATTTGAAGTTTTAAGAAAAAAAGCCAAATTTTCAACAAAATAGTTCAACTCTCAAGCACATGTTCAAATTTTTAATGAAAAAATATGCCATTTTTATCAAATAGTTGGAATTCAACAAAAAATTAATAATAACTGAACAATTGCATTTTCAATGAAATAATCTATTTTCCAAGCCAAAGACACAATTTTTTAGGAGAGAATTCAATTTTGAACATAGAAAATCAATTTTCAACAAATAAGTTGAATTTTCAAACCAAATCATTTATTTTTCAAGCAAAAATGAGGAATTCTTCAGAATATGTCAAATTTGCAACAAAAAAAGTTGACTTTCAACCAAAAAAGATGAATTTTTCATTAAAAAAGATCAGGTTTCAATAAATTTGGTGCATTTTTAACAACATGATTAAATTTTGAACTGAATAAGTGAATTTTCACTCAAACAGATCAAATTTCAATATACAAAGATTCAACAAGAAGATTAATTTTCTACCAAAATACAAATTTTGAACAAAATACATAAATTCTGAATCAAGCAGTTTGATGTAAACTGAAAAATATGAGTTTTCGTCAAAAAAAAAAAAAAAAATAGATTAGTTACATTTCCAGTTGAAAAAATTAAATTAAAAAAGTTGAACCAGTTGAATTCAAACAAAAGGAAGAATTCTCATTCAAAATATTGACGTATGAACGAAATCCGATAATTTTCAACAAAGAAGTTGAATTTTTAACAAAAGAAGATTTTTGAGTCAAGAAAGAAAAAAATTTTCAGCCACATTGTTGAATTTCTAAACTGGAGGACTAATTTTCTACAAAAGAGTCGAATTTTTAAACGAATAGTTGAATTTCTTATCAAGATAATTGAATTATCAGGCATCAAAATAAACTTTCAACCGAGAAGATTAACTTTCTACCAAAAAATATGATATTTAAACTCAATACAAGAATTTTTATTGAAGCAAATTTTTAAGAAAAAGGTTTTTTTTTTAAAATTCAAATAGTTGAATTATTATGCCGAAAACACAAATGTTATACAAAAAGATGACCAGTTGACATTTTAACCAAAAAATATTTTTATTTGAAATAAAAAGGGTTAAATTCGAATAAAAAAGATGAATTCTCGAACAAATATTTTTTCAAATAAATTGTGTAGCAAATTTTCAAACCAATTTTCAACTAAAGAAGATCAAATTTTAAACCAAATATTCGAGTTTTCAATTGAAAAGATGAATTTTAAATTGAAAGTGTTATAGTTCAATTTTAAGTTGAATAAATTAATTTACAACCAGAAAAAAAAATTTGAACAAAATAGTTAAAAACAAAAAAAATTAATTTCTCACGAAGAATTTACATCTTCAACCAAGAAGTTTAATTTCTAAAGAAAAAAGATGAATAACTAAAAGATAACGCGTTAATAATTTAACCAAAAAAGATTGTAATTTGCAATAAAAATAGTTCAGTTTAACCTCATACGATGAATTTTCAACCGAATAGTCAAATTCTTCAGTAAAAAACTGTTTAATTTTGAACCAAACAGTGGTACTTTTAACGAAATTGTCGAATTTTCAAGCCAGAAAGGTGATTTGTACACAACAAAGTTGCATTTCATACCAAAAGTATGAATTTTCAACCAAAAAGTTAATTTTGAACCTGTACTTAAATTTTCTAACAAAATAATAAAATTTTCAACCCATAAACACGAATTTTCCAGCCAAAATTTTCAACAAAATACATGCATTTTAATTTCTCAATCTGAAAATGAAATAGTTAAAATTTTGGTTAAAACAATTAATTTTTCAACGAATTAAACGACTTTTCAACGGAAAAGATGAGTCCTTTGCTAATAAAATGAATTTTTAAGAAATGAGTTCAAATTTCAATTAAGAAGATAAATTTTCAACCAAGAAAATTCATGTTTACCAAGGCTCACTTATCCCAAGGATTACTTATTCCAAGTCTCTCCCGCTCAGATATTCCAAGTGGCGAACCCCTTCTACCTCCCACCACTGTCCCTCTTCGTTCTTGCCCGCGTCAGTGGCTGACCAATTAAAAAAAGGTCTGAAGTGCGCAGCCAATGAAAGTCGCTTGATAAAATCACCCCTCAGCTCGTGGTAGGAGAAGGGGCCCCGGAAAACTTGGAATATTCGAATGTTTGTTTCTCGGTCTTTGGAATAAGTGAGGGTTCACCTTAAAAATATAAATTTTCAAGCAAAAAATGAATAGTTAGATTCACAACCAAAATGTTGAATCTTCAACAAAAAAAGAAATATTTTTTAACATAGCAGTTAAAAATTTCAAACACCTAGTTGGATTTCCATCCAAGAAGATGAATTTTCAACAAATTAGTTGAACTTTTTACGAGAAAATATTACTTTTTAAGAGAATAGTTCAAGTTTTAACCAAATAGTGAAATTAGTAAACAAAGTTTCTTTTTAGTAGCCGAACAACAAATGGCTTAACAGAAAAAATATTCCAAATGATATTGGATATTTTTTAAGTTTAGGTAGAAAATTCTTTACTAATAATAACAACAAATTGAAACTAGTAAAAAATACTTCAAAAACCATTGAGGAAAAAAAACTTGATTCCTACTGAAAATAGAACTGAACTTAGATCTAATATTAGCAACAGATTAATAAAATATTCATATCATAGCTTATTAATGAAATTAACAACTTTTAAAAACTTTAACATACCTAATAATTGTAAAACGGAAAAACTCGAAAAAGTATTCAAATTTTCAATCAAGAAGATTAATTTTCTACCAAGAATAACGAATTTACAACAAATTACACAAATTTTCAACCGAATTGTTCGCAAATTTTAACTAAAGTGATGAATCTTCAATTAAAATAATAAATCTTTGCAGAAGTATGATTTTTTCAACAAAGTTATTGAATTTTCAAGCAGAGAGATAGATATTCAACTAGAATGATGAATTTCTCAAAACAAAAATGAATTTTCAATGAAGTATTTCAACTTCAACCGAAGAGATGAATATTCAGCTAAAATTATGAATCTTCATCTTGGAAAATTAATTTTGAACAAATTAGTACAACTCACAATCAAGTAGTAGAACTTTTAACAAGAAAGGCTCAATTTTCAACCATTGAGATTAATTTTTTCCAAAAAAGAAAAAATTTCAACAAGAAAAAATGTATTTTAATAAAATATTTACATTTTCAACGAATGAGATTAATATTAAACTAAAGTTATGAATCTTCAAAAAAAAAAGAATTTTCAAGAAAGTAGTTTAACTCACAACCAACGTTTTAAAACAAATAGTTGAATTTTCAACTACAATGAATTAATTACAACAGCAATTTTTACCATTCTGTCCTTTTTTCACTTAGTAAGGTAATAATTAATTGAAGTTAACAAGAAAGTTGTTAAACAATTGAATATTGATTTCTGCCTCTTGTGTTACATAGCTTTTCTTCTTTAAATTAATTTTTTCAAGCATCGGGAAAAGATAAAAAATAATTCACTTAAAACGACAATACCATTCAAAAAACCATTTTTGTTGTGGTTGACTTATTATTTTTTTCATGAATAAAAAGGCGATGCAAAGTTAAATATTTTAGAAGGAACCGCCACTTTCCAGCACTTATATGAGAAAAGATAGTCATAAACAATATTAAATTGTTTAAACAAATTTTCTGTTAACTTCAATTAATTACTACCTCACCAAGTGACAAAAGGACAGAAAGGTTAAAATTGCCAAAAAACTGCAACTATGAGGCATTAATATAGACACACTATAGTTTTATAACGAGGTATACACACTGGGTTAGGTTCACCCTGCAAACTTTAGCATCTCATGTCTTTGTTCCTAATTGAACGATTTTGCCTCTTTTTTTTGTCTTTCATAGAGAAAATGCTTCAGAATTAAACAGTACGGATTTGAAAGTGATAAATATGAAAAAATATATACATATTTTCAAATAAACAAGGACATCTTAAAAATCTGTGTGAAAAAATCGCGTTTTTTTTCTAAAAGGCTGTTGTTTGCATAAAAATAAAGATACATAGGCTCAAATACTGATGAATGCAAAGTTCAAGATTTGTGCTTAAAAACTGTGTTTTCGGTTAGCGTAACCCAGTGTGTATACCAAGGGTTAAAAACAGGGCAAAAAGGAGGAATTCCTCAAAAAAGGGGAAATAGGGCAAAGACCGTGAAGTCAGCAGCTGACAAAAGTGTGAACCATATCTCGATTCTGTCCCCTTAATTAATGAAATCTATTATCAGGAATGAGCCACCATAAATTCCGTGTATTCAGGTTAATTTTAATGAAGTTACAGGCCCAGTCTCGATAGGACCGGCGCATTGTGTCCAGTTGTTACGGTGTGCCGAGCAGAAATAGCATTACAGAAAATATTTGAATGTGAATAACACGTGACGGCATGAAATATAATTTTGAAACATTTCAACAATGGTGTACACCGTGGGGGCCGGTTATTTTATCCGTTATGTAAATCGATGCAAAATAGTACTGCTAGCGGTATCTATCTATATAGTCGCAAACCCACGCGACTCTAAAGCGTAGCCGACTGCAAATGCTCGAAATTTCCTTTTATAGACATAACCAGCTTTTCTTCTTTAACCTTCTCCTAACAAATTCGATTTGAAACACACTATTTCCTTTGATCGGTAGTCTCAAATAGTGGGATTATATTATTATTAGATATTCTCAGTAGGGTCGTCCAAAAAACTTTTTTTCGAATTTTTATCAATAAGGCCCGGAAATTTGTTCGAATCCACACAAAAATAAATCCATTTTTTGTTGTTGAGAAAAATTACATTCAGAGGAGGCGCAAACCCCATGAAGTTCAACACGTAATTCCCATTAGAAAAAAAAATTATTTTTGTAAATTTCATTCGGAATCCTCAATATTAGCTGAGTCAAGTTGAAACTCAACATTTCTGTTCACCATTAGCCATAGAAGACGAATGAAATATTGCTTTTTATATACCAACCCCATGAGTCTATTTATAGGGTCCCAAAAAAAACCAATAAGTGAAAAATGAGGTTTTCGAGTTTTTTGCGCTAATTATGATTTTTTTGCGTTTTTGTAAATCAAATTGTTTCTGACATATGAAATACTACTTTATACAAAAGAATTTTTTGAACAATATATTAGGATTTTTAATAACATTCTCTTATAATAATGCTAGGAAATTGAACTTTTTGAAAAAATTTAAACTTTTTGTCCAATCTTTAATTAGGAAGACGTATTAATGCTTACAGACATAATTGTTCAAACCACTTATTATTATTGTTAATAATATTCTCTTAGAATAATGCTAGAAAATTGCAGTTCTTTCTGGAACTTTGAACTTTTTGTTCACTTTTCACCTGGAATGAGTTGAATAATAAATTAATATTGACGAGACTATTTGTTTAAAAAATTTATTAATAATATTCTTAATATTCGATTTTAATAAAGCTAGAAAGTTGCGGTTTTGCTTTGACTTTTTAGTTATAAAGAAATAATAAGTGAACCTTAACAAGAATCATTTTTTGAATAGTCTTTCACTTTTCCAAGTGAATTATTTTTGCTCTTTCCCCAATGTTTGAAAAAATTAATTTAAACAAAGAAGCTATTTTACACAAAATACAAAAACAGAAAATGGAATAATTAGGAGTAGGTAAGAGAACTAGGTGTGAAAATAACTTGTAAAATTTTGTTTTAGATTGCAAATCATTATTGCGAAGAAAATTTTAAATTAAATATATTTTGATATCAGCCCCCCTCCTGCAAAACACATTCACGAGAAAAAAAGAGATTGTGAACATTTCAGAAGAAATCGCAACTTTCTAGCACTTATCTAAGAGGAAATAGTCATAAACAATAATAAATTGTTTAAATAACAATTTTTATTATCTTGCATTAATTATTTCCTCACTTAGCCGAAAGTGGGCAAACATTTTGAGATTTTAAACAAAACGGCAACTAGCTTGAATTAATATAGATGGAGATAGTTATTAACAATTGAAATTTGTTCAAACAATTCTTTTTGCTCGACCTAAATAATTATTCAGTCATTCCAAGTGGAAAATAGACGAATAGATCAATATTCCAGAAAAAAACGGCAAATTTCCACCATTAAGCAAAGAGAATATTATTAGCAATAATAATAATAATTGTTTTAACAATTATTTTTGATTACTTGAATTAATTATTACTTCACTCTAATTAAAAATGGACAAAAGTAAAAAAAATCAGAAAAAACTGCAACCGTCTAGTATTAATATAGAAGAAAGTAGCAACAGACAATAATTATTTGTATAAACAATTATTTTCTTTATATTGAATAAAATATAAACTCATTCCAAGTTGAAAGTAGAGAAAAAGTTGAAAATTTAGGAAAAACCCGCAATTTCTACCATTATTTAAAGATGATATTATGAAAAATAATGATGAATTGTTTAAACAATTATGTTTGTTAACAATAATGAATCTCTCTCATCAAATATTGAACAAAAAATGTTTAGAAAAACCGCGACTTTCTATCTTCATACTAAGAGAAAATGGCTAAAGACAATGATAAATTGTTTAAAAAATTAAATATATATTTATATTCTGAATATAATTTACAAAGACGTATTTTTTTCTTATGGGAAATACGTGTTGAAGTTCATGGGGCTTGCACCACCTCTAAATATATTATTTTTTTTAACGAAAAAAATGGATTTATTTTTGTGAGGATTCGAACCCGGGCGTTATTTCTAACAGTTCGAAAACAAATTTTAAATTCGACCACCCACCTTGAAATCCCTGAAAACCTGGATATCTCCTTTAAACTGAATTTTTTTAATACAGTTATTTTATTGAAATGCGAAAAGTAGTTTAAATCTTTTAGTCTATCCTGAAGAAATCGTCTCTTAATATTTATTAATATTTTAAGAAACTTTTCGAAATTTTAAAAGATTTCAAAATTTGTTATGAGAATTCATCCTTTTCGGTTTAAAATTTATCTGTTTGGTAGAAAATTGAACTATTTTCTAAAAATTCGTATTTTGTGGTAGAAAATGTTAAACAGCTTTGTTAAAATTTTTATTTTTTATGTTTAGGTTCTTGACCACGTAATTACGTTAATAATTGTGAGCTTAATTTTTTTGTCTACTGGTCTAAAATCAATATTTTTTTTTTCAATATTGACTTTTCGAATTGTGAAAAAAATGCTCTCTAGCATCAGACCGGCAATCTTAAAGACCTGGTGTTCGAATCCCAGTGGAGCCAGAAAGCATTTTTTTTAACATATTCAAAAAATCAGTATTCAAATAATTATATATTTATTTTAGATTAGTAGACAAAAAAAATTAACTTTATTAAAAGTTCATTTCATTCTATCTGAATCCATCTGTTTGGTTGAAAATTGAACTATATTGTTGAAAAATCGTTTTTTTGTGATGAAAATTCGTTTTTTTGTGTTGAAAAATCGTTTGTTTTGTTGAAAATTAAATTTTTCAACCCGAAAATATAATTATTCCATTATTGGTTAAAAATTGATAGTTTTGATTTTAAAATTCAACAATTCCGTTGGAAATTTTTGTATTTTGTTGTAAAGTTGTCTTTTTAGCTGGAAAATTAATCTTTTTTATTGAAAATTTAACTAGATAACTGAAAGTTCAACTATTTCGTTCAAAATATATTTTATTAGTCGGAGATTCAGCTCCTTGTTCGAAAAATTGATTATTTTGTTAAAAATTTCTTTTTTTTCTGTTGAAAATAAATTTCTTGACTGCATATTTGACTATTCTATTCTTGGTTGGAAATTGATCATTTTTATTTGAAAATACAACTGTTAAATTTTTCGTTAATGATTCATCTGTTTTGGTTGAAAATGCAACTACTTTTATGAAAATTCATTTTACTCATTGAAGATTTTTCAATTTTTTTTGGTTGAAAATTCGTTCTTTTTTACTTATAAATTAATTTTTCAAGCTGTAGTTTTAACTAATCTATTATTGGTTGAAATTTTATATTTATAGCTAAACATTCAGAAATTTTTATGAAAATTCATGCTATGAAGCAGAAGATCTTAGATTTCAGTTATTAAGTTATAAAATCATGACTAATGAACAAATATTTCTCTGTTTCAGGTGAGTCACTTTTGAGGATCTTCAAAGTGAGACCATTTAAGGGCAGTTCAAAAACTTGAAATTTTTGGAAAAATGAAAATTAGTCGCTTTAATAAATTATTGAAAAATTAGTAAATAATTGAAACCCAATAAGAAAATATAACAATTATTGGTGGAACGATAATAAATAATTTTTGATTGAAAGGTTCACTATTATATTTTTGCTTTAGAATTCATACTTTTTGGTTAAAAATTCTACTATTTGGTTCAAAATTTAATTATTTAGTTGAAAATTCGAATCTTTTTTGGTTGAAAATTAATTTTCTTGAATAAAATTTTGACTGGTCCATTTTTTTCCCGTAATTAATCGGCCCTAGTTGGAAATTCATCTATCAAATTTTTCATTGAGAATTCATCGTTTTTGGTTCAGAATTCACCAACTTGACTGAATGTTGAAATACTTTGTTTAAAATTAATTTGATCGGTTCCAGATTTACAAATTTTAATGAAAATTTGCTTTGTTCGATTGATAATAATTTTTTATGCTATAAATTAAACTATTTCAGTTATTTCTTTGACTGAAATTTAACTATTTCATTGAAAATTCGTCTTTTTTTGTGAGGAATTAATCTTCTTTGATAGAAAATTTAACTACCTGGCTCGAATTGAACTTCTTTCTTAAACTTTTGAAAATTCAACTCAAAAATTGAATTTTTTTTTTCAAATTCATCCTTAATTGTTAAAAATCCAACTATTTTATTAAAAGTTGTTTTTTTTCAAATTTGTCTTTTTGGTAAAAAAGTTATTGATCTATATTTCAACTTCTTGTTTTGAAAAATTCGTCTCTTTGGATTGACTTTTGTTTAAAAATGCAACTGCTAAAAAATTTTTTTACTTCAACTGTTCTCACTTAAAATTGAAATCTTCTTTGTTTGAAATATTAGCTATTTTTTTTTGTTGAAAGATAATATTTTCTCTCTAATTCGACCGCTTTTCATTTAGAATTATAATATTGTTAATTTGCAATATAAAATAATAATAATTTTTTTGAGAATATTATTTTTTTTTGGAAATTCAACTACTTCGTTGAAATTTGAATTTCTTTCTTGAGAGCTTATTTTTTTATTATTGAAGATTCATTATTTCAGTTGAAAATTTGATTTTTTATTAAAAATTTCACTATTCCTTGATAAAAGATTCGTACTTTTGGATTGGAAATTCAAATGTCTTCTAAAAAATTCGTATTCTTGGATTGAAGACTCAACTATTTCAATCAATTTCAAAAATTCAGTCAAAAATTTGCCTCATTCGAAATTTTTTGAAAATATACAAAAACATGTTTTTTAGATTGATTCAAACCTGAAAATGAGCCAGCTTGAACCAAAGAAACATCTTATTATTTTCTATACATGGCAAAAATTTTTTCCTGGTCTTTATAACGTTTCAAAATCGCAAAAAAGATATGAAATCCCAAAAATCATCACTCACGACCAAAATTTTTTTCCGAAAAGGCAAAATAAAAAAATGTTTTTTTGGTCCAAGCTGAATAGATTTCAGGTTCGACATATCCAACTTTTTTGAAAATGTGTACATATGACTCAATCCAAAAAGACATGTTTTTGCACATTTAAAAAAATAATTGTAACTGAGCAAAAAATTTGTTTTTAAATTTCGCGATTTTGAGTTTTCAACAAATAAGATAATTTTTGAACAAAATAGTTGAATTAATGCACTAAGAACATAATTTTTCAATCAAAAATCGAATAGTTACATTTTCGTTTCAAAAAATTAATTTTCAATTGAAAAAACTGAATTTTCTCCCAAAATGTTGAATTTTGAAGCCTGAATGAAAAATTTTCTACAATGCAGTTGATTTTTTAAAACGAAAATATGAATTTTCAATCAAAAAGTCAAGATTTAACCAAACATTAAAATTTTTAGCTACAAAACCTAGTTTTAAACAAACAAAGAAACTTTAACTAAAATGATGATTTTTCAACTAATAATGAATTTTGAACAAAGTAGTTCTGAATTCAATCAATTAGTTGAATTCTCTACCAAATTATTGAATTTTCCAGAGAAAATTCAAATTTTTGACAAAACAGTTGTATTTTTAATTCGAAAACACGAATTTTCAACAAGAGTTGAGTTTTCAACCAAAAACGAATTTTTAACAGAATACATAAATTTTTGACCAAATATTTGAATTTTCCAAATGAAAAGGATCAGCTTCGAACCAAAAATGGAATTGCTATATTTCCATTTCAAGAAACTAATTTCCAAATTAAAAAAAAAATTCTAGCAAATTATTGAATTTTTGAGCCGAAAAAAGAATTTTCTACAATAAATTCGAATTTTGACTCAAAAATATTAGCATTCAATACAAAAACTAATTTTCGATCAAAAATTGCAATTTTTAGTTTGAAAAAATAAATTTTTAACAGAGTAGTTTCATTTTCACCAAAAAAGACAGTTTCTTAACAAAATGAATATATTTTTCACCTGATAGTTAAATTTTTAACCAATTTTTCTGACCAAAAATAAAACTTTTGAACGAAATTTGAACTTGCAACCAAATTTTTCAACA
>CAKNXH010000956.1:163951-174950 GCA_932178445.1 Andricus quercusramuli
TGAACGAAATTTGAACTTGCAACCAAATTTTTCAACAAAAAGAAAAGTTTCAAAAATAGTTAAATTTTCAAGTAAAGATACAAAAAAATTGAAAATTGCTCAAGTTAGATCATTTAAAATTGCAGTTGATGAATTTGAAATATTCCATTTTTTAATTAGGTATTTAACTTTGTACATTTCAACTATAATGTGTTAATCTTCTAATGCTTATTTAAAAAGTACTATATATTTTGTAACTGTTCCAATTTTATATAGGAAAATAACTTGTTATAAAGGTGCTATAATTGCTTCAATTATTATTTAATAATGGGTAAAATTTCAAATATCGTGTATTTAAAGAGAAAAAAGGGATGTTTTTCAGAATAGGGGAAAAAAGGAAAATTTCAAGAAAAAAGGGGAAACTAAGAAAAAACAGGAAAGACTGTACACCCTGTATGACGCATTTTTTTAACGACCCCTTATCAAACACTACAAGATAAAAAGAGTTCAATAGATGATTAAAGCTGGTTAGAATTCTAGATTTCTATTACCGACATGTTACCGACATCGATACCATTCCACAGCTGAAGTGGTTCGTGTCCGTGCTAAGTTTCGAGAATATTCTAAACACTTAGCACGGACACGAACCACTCGAGCTGTGGAATAGTCTCGATGTCGGTAACAGGAATCTACGATAAGAACGCGCCTTACTTATCAACTGAGTCCATTTAAGAGAAAGCAAAAAATTTTTTTCATTCTATGTTTTGGCAATAACTACAAACTAAATAGCCACTCTACAATAAAACTTATAAAACTTTTGTGGCCCTCTCATGTGCAGGGTTCGCTCGAAAATTGGATGATTTTTTCCTACTTTTATTTTCTCCAGTACGATTTTCTACCTTTATAAAACTAAAATCGACTGAAATAAACCGCGAGAAAAGCCGGAGGCCAACGCGGAGGCAATCAAGAAGCTCCTTCGACTGCTCTTCTCTTTTAAAGCTTAGGTGTAATATACCTATAGGTATGTGTATATGTATGTATATGTATACCCACTGCAAATCCTGATCCCGCCTTCTGGCCCCATCGCTATCCGATGACCCGTGTTGAATCGACTATTACGCAATTGCTACTGTTAAGACTCTTGTGTTGGTTGCTACCTATCTCGAAAAGCTCACAAACACCAACAACTATTCTTAGAAAGTGGAAAAAAGACATTTTATCATTAATCCACGTACTTCGCATTGAAAGATTCTACAACATTTACACTGGAATTAAATTGCTTTACCTGCCTACTCATTTGAGTCCTTCTATCTGTACTTTCAGAAAGCTAGATTTAATTTTCAAGAAAATTTTACAAAGGATTCAATTAGGCCCGTAGCTGAAAGGAATACATTTTTATTTTAGAAAATTTAATTTTCATCTAAGAACAAGGGAATTTTGAATAATAAAAAATTATCAACGGCAGTACCACGCTGAAAATTCAGTTCTCGTTAGATCACTGAAGTTAAGCAGTGTTGGGCGCGATTAGTACTTGGATGGGTGACCGTTCGGGAATACTACTAACTGCGTGCTGTTGGCGTGTCGTGGGTGTGGTGAGCCCACACTTGTGTAGTTATTTATTTCAAGAAACTATCCACCTAGAAACACTACCCGAATCGGGTAGTATCACGCCTACCCCGAAAGGAAAATGGCCTAATGGTATAAATACATCAATTTTCCACACAAAAAAACAAATGTTCAATCATAAGAAAGGTAAATAAATTTTTAAGTAGAAAAATTAATTTTCAGTCGAAAAAACATGTTTTCAAAAAAATAGTTAAATTTTCCGCCAAACAGATGGATATAAAAGTGAAAACATTAAATTTCTATCAAAAAAAAAAGATCAATTTTCAACAAGAAAATTCATTTTCTACCAATGAAGATTAATTTCTAACAAAATGCATGAAATTTTCGACAAATGAGATGAATTTTCAGCAAATTACATACATTTTCAATCAACAATAGAATAGTTAAATTTTCTGTAAAAATAATAAATTTTCAATAATAAAAACTAATTTTCGATTAAAGTATGTATTTTCAAGAAATTTAATAAATTTGCAAACAAAAAAAGACTTATCAGCTAACAGTTAACTTTTCAACCAAGGAGATGAATTTTCAACCAAAAATAAAATAGTTATTTTCCTGTTAAAAAAAATATATTTTCCACAAAAAAAAGATGCAAGAAAATATTTATATTTTCAACCAAGGAAATGAATTAAAAAAAAAATAGAATTGTTTCATTTTGAGTGAAAAAAAAAAATAAATTTTCAATTAAACAGATGAATTTTCAAATAAAAAGATTTAATTTCTATAAAAAATGTTTAATCGAAATGAGAATGATTCAGTTTTCAGTGGATAAAATGAGTTTTCATGTAACAAAATGAATTTCCAGAAAAAAAGTTAAAATTTCAACCAAAAAGGAAGATGTTCGAACAGAAGATAAAATTTCTATAAAGAAAATTTACGACAAAAAATTGAATAGTTAAGTTTCCAGTAAAAAGTATTTTTCAACCAACTAATATCAATTTTCAATCAAACAGTTGAATTTTCAAACAAAAATATTGAATCAACCAAACAGAATAATGTTTGGACAAGAAGATGAAATTTCTATGAAAAAATTATGACGAAAAATTGAATAGTTAAATTTTCAGTAAAAAAAAATTAATTTCTAATATTAAAAACTAATTTTCGATTAAAGTTTGTATTTTCAAAAAATTTCATTTGAAAAAAATGGTTCTATTTTAAGTTGAAGAAAGAAATTTTCAAACAAAAAAAAAAGACTTTTCAGCAAACAGTTAATTTTTCAACCAGGGAAATGGATTTTTGACAAAGAATAGAATAGTTAATTTCCTGTTAAAAGTATATATTTTCCACAAAAAAAGAAAACAGTTTTCAACAAAGTAGTTATATTTTCAACTAAGGAAATTAATTTTTAACCAAAAATAGAATTGTTACAATTTCAATAAAAAAAGTAAATTTTCAACTAAACAGATGAATTTTCAATTTAAAAAATTGAATTTCTATAGAAAATGTTTAATCAAAATGAGAATAATAAAATATTCAGTGAGAAACATTAGTTTTCATGTTACAAAATGAATTTTTGGAAAAATAATTAAAATTGCAACCAAAAAGAAAGATGTTCGAGCAAGAAGATTAAATTTCTATTAAAAAAATTTACGACAAAAAATTGAATAGTTAAATTTTCAGTAAAAAAAATTAATTTCTAATATTAAAAACTAATTTTTGATTAAAGTTTGTATTTTCAAAAAATTTCATTTGAAAAAAATGGTTCTATTTTAAGTTGAAGAAAGAAATTTTCAAACGAAAAAAAAAAAACTTTTCAGCAAACAGTTAATTTTTCAACCAGGGAAATGGATTTTTGACAAAGAACAGAATAGTTAATTTCCTTTTGAAAGTATATATTTTCCACAAAAAAAGAAAACAGTTTTCAACAAAGTAGTTATATTTTCAACTGAGGAAATTAATTTTTAACCAAAAATAGAATTGTTATATTTTCAATAAAAAAGTAAATTTTCAACTAAACAGATGAATTTTCAATTTAAAAAATTGAATTTCTATAGAAAATGTTTAATCAAAAAGAGAATAATAAAATATTCAGTGAGAAACATTAGTTTTCATGTAACAAAACGAATTTTCGGAAAAATAATTAAAATTTCAACCAAAAAGAAAGATGTTCGAACAGAAGATAAAATTTCTATAAAAAAAATTTACGACAAAAAATTGAATAGTTAAATTTTCAGTAGAAAGTATTTTTCAACCAAACAAAATAAATTTTCAACCAAACAGGTAAATTTTCAAACAAAATAATTTAATCAATCAAACAGAAGGATGTTTGAACAAGAAGATTAAATTTCTATAAAAAAAAATTACGACGAAAAATTGAATAGTCAAATTTTCAATAGAAAAAAATTAATTTCCAATAATGAAAACTTATTTTCGATTAGAGTATGTATTTCCAGGAAATTTCATTTTTCAACCGAAAAAAAAAGAATAGTTCTATTTTAAGTTGAAGAAATAAATTTTGAAACAAAAAAAAAAAGATTTTTCAGAAAACAGTTAACTTTTCAACCAAGGAAATGGATTTTTGACAAAGAATAGAATAGGTAATTTAAAAAAATATATTTTCAACAAAAAAAGAAAATAATTTTTAACAAAAATAGTTATATTTTCAACTAAGTAAATAAGTTTTAAACCAATAATAGAATTGTTAGATTTTCAACAACAAAGTAAATTTTCATCTAAACAGATGCATTTTCAATCAAAAATAATGAATTTCTATTAAAAAAATGTAAAAATGCGAATTTTCGAAAAATAGTTACAGCAATCAAAAAGAAGGATGTTCGAACAAGAAGATTAAATTTCTATGTACAAAAATTACGAAAAAAAATTAAATAGTTGAATTTTCAATAAAAAAAAATTAATTTTCAGTAATAAAAACTAATTTTTGATTAAAGTATGCATTTTCGAGAAATTTCATCCATTTTGAACCAAAAAGGAATAGTTCTATTTTAAGCTAAAGAAATAAATTTAAAAAAAAAAACGCTTTTCAGCTAGTAGATAATTTTTCAGCCCAGGAAATGAATCTTCAACCAAAAATATAATAGCTAATGTCCTGTTAAATTTTTACTTAGAAATATAAATTTGTAGAAAAAAAGGATTTTCAACAAAATAGTTACATTTTCAAATAAACAGATGAATTTTCAAACAGGAAGATTGAATTTCTATCAAAAACAATAAATTTTCGAGAAAAATTAAAGAGTTAAATTTTCATGACCAAATTGGTATTTAATAATATAAACTAATTTTCAAACAAGAAAATAAATTTCCGACCACAAAGATAAATTTATATTTAATAATTTATTAATTTATTAATTTATATTTATATTTATATTTAAAGATGAATTACATCAATTTCCAAATAAAGAAGATACATTTTTATTCAAAAATAGAATAGTTCATTTTTCAGTTGAATAATAAATTTTTAACTAAACAAATGAATATTCAATGAAAAAGATCGAATTTTTATAAAGAAAAATATTCCACAACAAATTAAACCGAATAATTGAATTTCCAAACCGAAAGGGTTATTTTTACCAGAAAAAAAAAAACACAAATTGCAAACAAAATACATAAATCTTCAACTGAAAAAAAAAAAATTTTTTTTTTAAAATAGAAATACAGAAATTTATAAGGGTTTGTCCAATAACTACGTAAGACATACGTATAATACATGAATTTTCAATCAAATAGTTGAGTTTTCAAATAAAAAATATGAATTTTGAACCAAAGATGGAAGAATCAAATTTTCAATTGAAAAAATTCATTTTCATGTCAGAAAAAAAGGAATTTTCAACAAAATGGTTCGATTTTCAACCAAATTGACGAATCTTGAATAAAAAAAAAAGAATTCTTAACGAAAAAGACAAATTTTCACCAATTTTTTCAAATGTTCAATCAATGGAACTAATTTTCAACTGAAATGATTAATCTTTAACCGAACTAATTTATTTTTAACAAAATAGTTTAATTATTGCTTAGAGAAATAAATTTTTTAATGAAGAATAAAATACTTGAATTTTCAGTAAAAAATAAGTTTTCAGCAAAACAATTAAATTTTCAACTAAACAGATAAATTTTCAATCAAGAAGATTAAATTTCTGTCAAAAGTGATAATTTCTTCATAAAAAATGGAATGTTCAATTTCTCGTCACAGAAGTGAATGAAATTCACTTCACTGAAATTGTTGTTCGTTTCAATAAAAAAGTTAATTTTCAATCGTATAATTTGATTTGTTGAAAATTGTTTTGAATGCTGAAATTACCTTATGTTTTTTTGCTAACCTCAGAAAACATTCTTTTTTCGTAATTCCATAGCCTCGCAAAAAAGAAGCAGGTCAGACGGACCAGACTAGTAGATTCTTACCCATTTTGGGTCGCTGAATCCGAATCAAAAATCGGAATTTTGAAGTTGGCTTTTTTTTCTAACCTCAAAACTTTGTAACCTCAAAAAACACTATGTTCGTACATTTCAGAGCCTCACAAAGAAGTAGGAGTTCTGCGGGATCAAAAAAGTCTATGCTTACTTGTTTAGGGTCGCTGAGTCTGAAGTAGGAATTCCGAGCTTAGCTCATCTTCCCTTCTCAAACGCAAGAAGTTTACAAAAAAACTGTTTCTTGAGGAGAGGACATTTTGCGGTTAGAAAGAAAAAAGAGCTAACTTTGGTATTACGACTTCGGATTCAGATTCAGCGACCCGACACACGTAAGAAATAAATCTCTAAATAAATAAACTGCACGCAATAATTTTTCAGCAAAAGAATCGGAACGGTCTCATTGCTAGAAAACGGACCTGACTGGGCAATTCTTACGTAATTTTGGTCGCTGGATCTGAAACCAAAGTCGGAAATCAGCTCACATTTTTTGCCTAGCCTTAAAAAAACTTTTTTCATACATTTCACTGTCCAATCAAAAAAAGTAAAAGTTCTGACGGATCAGACTAGTCCAATATCACGTTTTTTGGGTCGCTAAATCCGAATCTGGAATCGATATTTTGCAGTTCGTTCTTGTTTTGTTTATAACCTCAAAATTTTGTAACACCAAAAAAACACTTTCTTCGTACATTTCACAACCCTACAAAAAAAGCAAAATCAGAGTTCTCAGTTCTGATGTATTTTGGGTCGCTGATTCCGAATGAAAAATCGGAATTTTAAGGTTAGCTCTTATTTTCTCTCTCACCTCAAAATTTTGTAAACTGATAAAAGCACTTTTTTGTGTATTTCACAGCCCTACAAAAAAAGCAGGAGTTGCGACGGACCAGAGTGGTGATACCTAACGTATTTTGGGAGCTGAATCCGAAGTCGGAATTGTATAGTCTTAACCGTCGGAACTCCTACTTTTGTTTTTTGGCGCTCTTAAAAGTTTTTTTTTTCTGGTTGGGAAGAAAACAATAGCTAATTTTGGAATTCCGACTTAGGATTCAGATTCAGCGACCTGAAACACGTAAGAATTGTCTAGTGTAGTGCGTCAGATGTCCTACTTTTTTTGTTGGGTTGTTTTATGGGGGGAACTGTGTTTTTGGAAATAGCAAATGATAAAATGGATTTCCTAAGTGCTCTCTGAATGAATAAACTGCATACATCAATTTTTCAGCAAGCAAATCGGAACGTTCTCATTGATAAAAAATGGAACCGACTGCGCAATTCTCACGTATTTTTGGTCGCTGAATCTGAAACTGCAGTCGGAAATTAGTTCATGCTGTCTCCTTACCTTGAAAAATACTTTTTTCGTACGTTTCACTGTCCCATCAAAAAAAGTAAGAGTTCTGACGGATCAGACTATTTAATTCTTACGTTTTTTTGGTCGCTTAATCCGAATCCAACATCGGAATTTCGCAGTGAGCTCTTGCTTTCTTTCTAACCTCAGAAAAACATTTCTTTCGTACATTTCACAGCCCTAGAAAGAGTAGGAGTACCGGCGGACCAGAGTAGTCAATTCTTACGTATTTTTGGTCGCTGAATCCGAACCCGAAATCGGAATTCCGACGTTAGCTCCTGTTTTCTTTCTCACCTTGGAATCTTGTAGTATAAAAAAAAAACACTTTTTTGTATATTTCACAGCCCTACAAAAAAAGTAGGAATTCCTACTTATGATTCAGATCCAGCGACCCAAAACACGTGAAAATTGACTAGTCTAGTTTGTCGGACGTCCTATTTTTTTTGTATGGCTGTGTTATTGATGGAACTATTTTTCGGAAAATAACAAATGATAAATTGAATTACATAAGTGCTCTCTGAATAAATAAACTGCACACATTAATTTTTCAGCAAGAAAATCGGAACGGTCTTAATCCTAGAAAACAGACCAGACTGGGCAAATCTCACCTATTTTTGGTCGCTGAATCTGAAACTGAAGTCGGAAATTAACTCATATCTTTTTCCTAACCTTGAAAAACACTTTTTCCGTACGTTTTACTGCCCCATCCAAAAAAGGAAGAGTTCTGACGGATCAGACGAGTAAATTTTTACTTTTCTTGGGTCACTTAATCCGAATCCGGAATAGAAACTTCGAGATTAGCTCTTGCTTTCTTTCTAACCTCCAAATTTAGTAACCTCAAAAAAAAAACCTTTTTCCGTACATTCCACAGCCTTACAAAAAAGTAGGAGTACCGATGGGCCAGAGTAGTCAATTGCTACGCATTTTTGGTCGCTGAATCCGAATCCAAAATCGGAATTTCGAAGTTAACTCGTGTTTTCCTTCTCGCCTTAAAATGTTATTACCTCAAAAAAACACTTTTTTGTACATTTCACAGCCGCAGAGAGAAAAGTAGCAGTTCCTGCTCAGGATTCAGATTCAGCGACCAAAAACACGTACGAATTGACTAGCCTCGTTTTTCGGACGTACTACTTTTTTTGTATGCCTCTGTTAAAAGGGTACAGTACACCTGATTTCGAAGTTTTAAAAAGATTTCAAAGATTTTAAACGATTTCAACATTTTTCAGAAGATTTAAAAATATTTCACAAGAATTTTAAATATTTGAGTGATTTCAAACGAATAGAAAAGATTTCACAATTATTTCAAAGATTTCATGAGAAATTTATTAAAGATTTTTAAAAAATTCAAGAATTTAAAATATTTTAAAAACGATACAGTACGTCAGATTTCAAAGATTTCAATAATTTTTCAAAAAATTTTAACGATTCCAAATTTTGTTAGAAGATTTCAAAAATCTTTCAAAGAATTAATGCGGCTTTCATGAGGTTGCAAAACATTTCAAAAATTTTCAACGATTTGAACATTTTTTAGAAGATACAGTAAACCATATTTCCAAGATTTCAAAACATTGCAAAGATTTTAAACGATTTCAGAAGGTTTCAACAGATTGGAGAAGATTAAAAAAGTTTTCAATGATTTCAAACGTATAGGCATTGGCGGACCAGAGTAGTCAATTCTTACGTATTTTGGGTCACTGAATCCGAATTTTGAAGTTAGCTCTTCATTTCATTCTCACCTCAAATTTTTGTAACCTCAAAAAAAAAAACAATTTTTTTTCCTAACCTCAGAAAAACTTTTTCCGTAGGGGAGAGTGGGGAGTTGTGGGCCACGCTTTGTTTTCAGGATATAACATCTCCTAACATAGATAAATTGTCAATTTATGAACTGGTATTTGTAGTAAACTTGTCAATACATCAACTGGAGACCACAATTAATAAAATTCGTTAATGCGCGTGAAATATTTAGGATGACGTAAATCTTATAAAAATCGATATTTGTGATTTTGGTGGGGAGTTGTGGGCCATGACAAAAATAGAAGAAAATGGCATATTCCAGTAGTTTATGTTTATTAAAGTTGCAGTAAATAAAAATTAATGACTTTAAAAAGATTAGAAAAAAATTATTCTGATTCACAATGTATGCTAGTGTAATATCCGGTCCTTATGTTGGCACATTTCAAGTGCACAGAACGATCGCACATGTTGCAGTGAACTGTGTTGTTGCGATTTAAAATCTTTGGCATTGTGCCGTTGCAGATAATGCAAAAGTCTTTTCAGAACAAGAGAAAAGAAGTTTCACTTAAAAAATTGGAATACGCATTAAGAACGTTTGGCCCACGACTCCGCACTAATGGTGGACCACAACTCCTCACAGCCGACATTTACGAAATGACCGAATTACCACACACACAATTAATGTTTTAGCGAAATTGTTTGATTGAATTTAAAGCTAATTGCTCAAGGAATATTTTGCAATAACGTGCCTTTGAAATCTGCTGTAGAACGGGACTTCGAATATCAACCACTTGAGTTGTACAACAACTTTTATTTTGATTTCTTTAATCAACAATGTCAAAATACTAACTACGCGTGTTGCGACTATGAGTCGAGTTCACAAAGTTAGCTCACACAGAGAGAGTCTTTTGGCAGTGGTTAAAGCAGTCCTACCACCCACGACATGGCGGAGATTGAGGTGGCCCACGACTCCACACGGCTCACGACTCCCCACGGCCCACAACTCCTCACCGTCCCCTACATTTCCCAGCCCATCAAAAAAGTAAGAGTTCTGACGGATCAACTTTTTTTGTATGGCTGTGCTATTAAAGGATCTATTTTTCGGAAAATACTAAATAATAAAATGAATTTCCTAAGTGCTGTCTGAATAAATAAACTGCACACATTAATTTTTCAGCAAGAAAATCGAAACGGTCTCATTGGTTGAAAATATAGCCTTCGAGTATATAGCGTTTACGGCGCATCGAACGATTATTTGCCAGAGGGGATGTACGCAGCACGTAGAGGGTGGTTGATATTGGCTTTTCGGAAAACGTGCCACGTAGATACGTAGGAGTTAATGTGATTTGGGTGCACCGAGAATCGAGGTCGCGGACAAGCTCCGAAGTAATAGTTGTACATCGAATTTTCGATGGAACCGATGCCGATCATCGCCAAATCGGCCAACGATCTGAATCCACATTCTACAGAAATATTCGCATTCAGCAGAGGAAAAAGAATTATTGGGTTAGAGAGAATGTGTCCCAAAAAAGGATAGTAGAGACTAAAAAAATGGGATACTGAACATTCTTAATCCTTTAGTAGAAGGGAATCTAATTTAAATATTTTAGAAAGTGTATGCCATTTGAATTTTCAACCAAATTGTTTAATTTTCAACTAAAAAGGTGAACTATCGCTGAAATAGTTGAATTTTAAACTAAAAAGAATAATTTTCAACTGAAAAGATGAATCTTCAACAAGAATAGTTGAATTTTCAACCGCGAAGATGAATTTTCAACCGAAAAGATTAAGTTTCAACCAAAAAGTTTAAGTTTTAATTTTAAAAAAATAGTTGCCCACAAAAAGTAGATTTTGATGTTATAAATCCTTTATTTCTGCCAACGTTTCGAAAACTTTGTCGTTTTCCTCTTCAGGACGTTAAATTTCAAAATTCGTCAAATATTCGTCAATTAATAA
>CAKNXH010000957.1:0-17553 GCA_932178445.1 Andricus quercusramuli
ACAAATATATAGTTTTTTTAATGTTTGCGATATTGTGAAATGATTATCTGAATTCAATTTTCAAAATTATATGTACATATGTTTTAATTTTTTTCTGGAATCAGTATAAAAGGTTATCAATGATAATCTCTCTTTTTTCTGTGTAAGCAGTGATATTATAATTTATGTAACTTTTCAGTTTCTTTATCAAATTCCAAAAAATACTTGCAAGCTTGGATTTTTAGAGTATATTTTGTTGATCGTAAATTTGTCAAATTCCGTCAGATATTCTACAGAAGGAGGAGGTTTCCGTCCGTTTTCGACGTTGTAGTAAATAGACCGAAAATTCCATCCGTGCTTTGAATACCAACCGAGGAAATATTGAGCTCCAGCGAGTTTGACAACAAAAGGGAACAAGCACATTGGGAAGCACTGATCTCGATCTTTACTCTTTCTATTTATAATAAAACTGATCAACCCTTCTAAAAAAAGTATAGAAAATTATAAAATTAGGTAGATTGTCTATCTAGAGAAAACAACTTTTCATTATGTCGAAGAAAAAAGTTTTACTATAAAAAATCGTATTTTTAAATAATATGCACTAATGATTATTAATAATGCATTAATAATTTGTCTCTTTTGTTTGTTAGTTTATGTGTTTGGCTTTAAAAGCAACTATTTTGTCTCAAATTAATTTTTTCGTTTCCTTGAAAATTTAACTATGTGGTTGAAAAATCATCTTTCTGTTTTGAAAATTCATCTTTTTGGATCCCGAAGTATTTCTAAAACATCTCTTTTCTTTCTAACACATTTAACTATTTTGTTAAAAATATAGTATATTCCGGCTTGAAACCTTAAGCGTTTCATATATTAAATTCATTATGGTACCCATACAGTAATTTTATTTGAAAGAATTTATTCCCTTATTATTTAATGAACAAAAAAAACTGAGGGTACGAAATTTTGCAGGTAATCGGTCAAACAGGGTAAACACGAGGTGATTACAACAAACTGAGGTAAACTTTCCATAAGCACGGAAAGTTTACCTCAGTTGGGAATAATCAGCAGGACCATTTCGCTGACCCCACCACCCAGGAAAATTTAAGTTTTTTGGGGACAAATATTTAGTGCAGGATTTTTTCAAATTTGTGCAACAAACTTCAACCCTTAAAAACTACCCCCTGTGCAACAAACATCATGGCGGGGTCAGCAAAATATTTCGCCAGTCCCAATGTCCAAAATCAACTTTATATGGGCGCATTATTTCTAAGTTAATTTGTTGAGATTTGTGAAACCAGCTTCAACCCCTAAAATCTACCCTCTGTGAGGAAAACGAGATAGCAGGGCTACAATGATATTCGACAACCCTTAGAATAAATAAGCCAGTAAATATGCCAGAAAATTTTTTAGGTGAGAATAGTCATTCAGGTCACCTTTACAAAATTCCAGGTTAATTTTCAAATCTATCAATAATATTAAACAACCCCTAAAATCCACCCCTAGTTGTTTTAACGAAAACATTCCAAATGTCTGCAAGAAAAAAAGCCAGAAATTTTTTAAAGTGAATATAATCACTCAGATCACCTTCACAAGACTGCAGGTTAGGTTATAAATCCAACAATACTATTCAACAACCCTTAGAATCCACCCCTAGTTCTTTTAACAACAAAATTCAAAAAGTCTTCAGGTGAAAAAGCCTTGCAATTTTTTTAATTCAGAATAATCACTCGGGTCACCTTCGCAAAACTCAACTTCAGGCTTGAAATCCAACAATAATATTCAACAACCCTTAGAATCTACCCCCAGTATTTTGAACGCAAACATTCCAGAGAGTGGGCTTATGTAATTAACCTACAGTTTTCTGAAGTTTATCTAAGTGTTTATTTTCATTGAAAAAGTGTTCTGGCTTCTCGGAGGTTTGCCGCACAGAGGGTAGTTTTTGAGGGTTGAAATTTTAAGCACATATTTGAACCAATTGGGACGAAAAATCAAGCACACATAAAGTTGATTTGGATAATTTCGGGGCAGGAGAAATATTTCGCTGGTCCCGCCATGGTGTTTGCTGAAGAGGGGGTAGTTTTTAAGGGTTGAAGTTTTTTGCACAAATTCCAACAAATTAGGATGAAAAGATAAGGTCCATATAAAGTTAATTTTGGACAATGTCTAGGCTGGCTTGTGAAATATTTGGCTGGCCCGGCAATGTCGTTTGCCGCATACAGGGTAGTTTTTAAGGGATGAAGTTTGAGGCACAAATGTAAAAAAATTCAGACGGAAAAATATGGCCTATATTAGGTTGATTTTTGACAATTTTGGGACTCGCTGGCGGAATATTTCGCTGGCCCCTCCATGGTGTTTCGCCGCACAGGGGGTAGTTTTTAGGGGTTGAAGTTTGTTGTACAAATTTTAACTAATCAAGACGAAAATAATGCGCCCATTTGAATTTGATTTTGGATAATTTTCACAAATTCTGCACTCAATATTTGGCCCAAAAAAGTTAAGGTTGCGTGGGTGGCGGGGCCAGCGCAACGGGGATCGCAACGGGTTACTTTTTAGTAACTTGGTTACTTTTTGGATCCACGGTTACTAAAAAGTTACTTATTTCATGAAAAGGTTACTTTTGTTTACATTTTTGCCCGAAATAACGAAATGAATTAATTCATCAATCGTATTATTTAATAGCTTGTGAAAAATGTAAAAATTCAAATTTTGTTCAGTTAGGGAAAAACAATAAAATAATAATTAGCTTGTACGTAAAATATATAAAAACAGCTAATAATTGAATTATTATGAATCCTGATAAAAGTCGCAATTCAGCTAAAATTGCTAGTCTTTACATTAAAATTTAAATATTTTTTGTTGAAATTTCAGTTCAAAATTCGTCTTTTTTGTTTTAGAATACATAATTTTATTTCAAAATCCATCTTTTTTTGTTAGAAATTTACTTATTTTTTTGAAAATTCGTCTTTTTCGGCTGAAAATTCCCCTGTTTTTGTAGAAACTTCAACTATTTGGTTGACAGATAATTTTTTGTTCAAAAATCCATATTTACTGGTTGAAAATTCAATTGTTTTTTTAAAATTGGTCTCAACAGTTTGGTTGAAAAATAACCTATTTTGTTGATAAATCGTCTTTTTCAAATGAATTCTACTGTTTTTTATACTAAATAAAAATCTTTTTTGGTTATTGTATCGACTATTACATTTTTCATTGACAATTCATCTTTTTTGTCACAAAAATTCAAGCATTTCGTTAAAAGTTTAACTACTTTCTTAAACGTGCATTTTTTTGTTGCAGATTCATAACTTTGGTGGAAACTTTTTTTTTTCTGGTAAAAAAATTTTTCCTTTTGGTTACTTTTTTTCTACATTATTGTTACTTTTTGGTTATTTTGTTGAGATAAGTATGGTTACTATTTTACTATTTTCTGAAGCTTGGGCAGTTCCGAGCCCTGCTGTTTTGAGAGAATTTTCTGCTGTAAAGTCCTAAAATATTTATCTTATTTATACTTGGCGGATTTTTTTTCTCGAATTCCTCTGCTCTCACCCCCCAGTTTTGTTTGAATGCCCAAAAAGAAAATCTCCTCCAAATTTGAGCAAAATCGGTTAATATTTAGGGGTCGCGCAAAGACCATGAAATTTCCCATTGATTTAACATGGAAAAAAGTCAGCTTTTTGTAAATCTAATACTTAAGCCTGATAATATATTACAAATAATTCTGTGTTTTAGTATATTATTCAGAATTTGTCAGAGAATAAGAATCAATCATAAATTTTGAGGTTGAATAATTTTAGGCCACTCTTATGGGTCCCCAAAGCAAACCCCATTTGTGACAAATGTGAATTTTACGTAATATTGCGGTTTATTGACGCTTTTTTAACGTTTTTTATGCATAAATAATCATTCATCAGTAATTCAAAAATACCCAGTAATTTGTTAACTAATATTCAATTGTTTAAACAATTTAAATTTGTTTAAATATTTGTTTTTTCAGCTAACTCGCGAAATGAACGTATTTTCTAGACAATATGAGTTATTTAATCAATGTACACCATCATTAATCAATAATAACAATAAAATAATTTGTTTAAATAATTTTACAATTATTGAAATAATAAGTATTTGTTCAAGCATATATTGTACCTAAATAAGAGCAGGACAAACATTTTCTCACTAAATTTTCGACAAATTTTAATATTGTTGAGTACTCATTTGTTTATTATGAATACTCGTGGATGTTTAAACAAATTTAAATTTCTTGAACAATTTTTCTGTTTACTTTTTTTTTTGTTACTATTTTTCGAAAGATTGATATATTTTCATGTTTTAATTTGCTTTTTAAGAATACACTTAAATGTTCAAGCAAATTAAAATGGTTTAAACAATTAAATATTACTTAAAGAATGACTAAGTATTTTTACATTACTGATAAATGATTATTTATGTAAAAAAAATAATTTTTTTGAAAGCGTCAGTAAACCGCAGTATCCTTCATATAAAAACAGGTAACGTCCATTGGTCCAGATCATGATAGTCGCCATTTTGTGGTAAATGATACGCTAACGAACGTCGGATAGCGGAAAAAGTAACGCTAAACTAGCAGAGCATGCGCAGTAACGTCAGCACGTGACTTTAGTGTTTACCACAAGCTACGGAACGTTATGCGAAATCTCCCTATTATCGGTGATCGATAAAATAAGAAATCTACTTTTATACTTCTGTTGATTTTAATTTTAATGAAATACCCGCATTCCAGTTACATAATTTTTCAAATGTTTTTGAGCTTGTGAAATGAGTATCTGAATTGAATTTTTAAAGTTTTACATACGTGCATACGTATGTACAATACGGACATACGTTACATATGTACATACGTTTCAATTTTTTTGGAATTAGTTCCAAAGGTTATTATTAATTCAAATTTTCAGAAAAATATGAGGTAAAAATTATTTGAATTATTTGTGATGTTGTGAAATGATTATAAGAATTCAATTTTCAAAATTATATAGACATACGTTTTAATGTTTACCTGGAATTAGTACAAAAGGTTATTATGAATTCAAATTTTTAGAAATACAATTTTAAATTAAAATATATGTAAATTGAAAACTATTTGAATATTTCAATAAAAATAATGTTAAACATTATTTTATTATTACTTTTTTAAATTATCATTATACATATTATTCTGAATTGATTATATTAGAACTTAAATTTTTTGGAATCATTCAAAAGGCTTATTATTAAATAAAATATTTATGAATGAATGTGAAAACTTGGGGAAAAAATATAAAGTGCAAATTATTTCAATCTTTCTGTGGCAATAATAGTTTGATGTTTTTATGTTGTAAACAATTTAGTTAATTATTAGTCGATTCATTTTGTTCAAAATTTTAAATTAAATAAAAATGGAATTAAAAGTTGGTTCTCAATTAAGTAACATAGATTGATTATTTACTTTGGGGTTGTGTAATTTGAATGTGGGCTATTATTTTTATAATAAAAGTTTGATTTTTCTTTGAAATACCTCTGTTACAATTATATGATCCTTTTAAATGTCTGTGATGTTAAACAAGTATCTTAATTGAATTCTTAAAATTATATGTACAGATATTTTAATTTTGTTTGCATTTTTTTGAGAGGTTATTTCAATGAATTAAGTGTATAGAAATGCAATTTCAAATTTAAAGAAGAATATAATGTAAACATTATTTGTTTGTTTGATTGAAAATAATTGTTTATTGCTTTTTATGTTGCAAACTGATTATTCAGTTTTTACTTATTCCATTAAAACTTACATTTTCTGGAATTAGTTTGAAAGATTATTAATAAATCAAAAGTTCATAAATGAAAGTTCAAATTAAAAAAGAAAAACATTAAGTAAAAATTATTTGAATGCCTTAATGAAAATTAGAGATTAATTTTTTCACGATAATAAATTAAATAAACATTGAAATTTAGTTTTTTTTTCTAAATTGAGTAACATAAATTGATAATTCACTTGAAGGTTATATAATTGAATATTGGATACAATTTGTATAATAAAAGTTTATTTATATTTAAAATACCCTTATTACAATTAAGTCATTTTTCAAATGTGCCTGATTTTGTAAAATGAGTAACTGAATTTAGTTTTCAAAAATATATGTAAATATGTTTTATTTTTTCGGAAATTAGTATAAAAGTTTATGAATAAATTAAATTTTTAGAAATGGAAGAAAAATTTTAAAAAAATTGAAGTAAACATTAATTAAATGTTTCAATGAAAGACATAGTTTAATGCTTTTTATTTTTTGAACTAATTGAGTAATTATTATCTGATTGATTTTTTTCACAATATTGAATTACATAAAGAGTACATAAAATTATTATTTACTTTGAGGTTATGTAATTGATTATTGGCTATAATTGGTAAAATAAGAGTTTATTCACATTTAAAATACCTCTATTCCCATTATGTAATTCCTATCAATGTTTGTGATATTGTGCAATGATTATCTGAATTTAATTTTTAAAATGATATGCAAATATGTATCAGTTTTTTAACAAACTACTATGAAAGGTTACTAACAAATCCAAATTTCAGAAATGAAAGTGAAAAGCTGATTAATTATATGTGCATATATTTCAATTTTTACTGGTTGGAAGGTTGTTAATGATTGAAATTTTCAGATAAATATTAAATAAAAGTTATTCTAATATTTCAATGAAAATAATTATTAAATGCTCTCCATGTTCTGAACTCATTAATTAAATATTAACTGTTTCTGTTAAAAATTACTTTTTCTAGAATTAGTTAAAAGATTATTAATAAATTAAATTTAATGAAATAAAAGTCTAAATTCAAAGAAAAATATTTTGTATAAAATGAAAATTATTTGAAAGTTTCAATGAAAATAATTTTTTCATACTTCTTATGTTTTCAACTGGTTAATTAAGAATTAGCTGATTAATTTTGTTCACAATGCTTACATTTAAAAAATGGTGGTTAAGTGTTAACAAATTAATAGTTATTCAAAAATTTAGCAAAAATGAGAAAAAGTAATCCATAAGTTAGCGCGCGCTCGCGCGCGCATATAATTATCTAGTCACGTAAAATTCACATTTGTCTCTTATGGGGTTTTCTTTTGGGACCCATAAGAGTGGCTTAAAATTATTCAACCTCCAAATTTATGATTGATTCTTATTCTCTGATAAATTCTAAACAATATATTAAGACACGGAATTATTTGTAACATATTATCGCGTTTAACTATTAGATTTACGAAAAGCTGACTTTTTCCGATGTTAAATCAATGGGAAACTTCATGGTCTTTGCGCGACCCCTAAATATTAACCGATTTTGTTCAAATTTGGAGGAGATTGTTTTCTTGGCAATTAAAAAAAAAAATGGGGAGTGAAAGCAGAGAAATTCGAAAAGTGAAAAAAAGGGCCACCCTAATGTACTTATTATAAATTTTTGCAGACGTTAATCAAATAAATTCGAAAAAAAAATTTCGAAGATAGGGAGGGGTGAAAAAAGTGTTCAAAATAGCAAGCTCTAGTTTCTAACCAGCCCCTGAACAGAATTTCGGTGCTGTTCTAGATTATCAAAAATATTGGAAAACCCATGCGCGCTTGCGCTTAGCCTTTAGATTGAACCACGTGTACCTACGTCCGCGATGCACTGGCAGTTTGTGAATTAAAAATGATTTGTCTTCCTTTGCCATTCGATCAATGAACGAATGATTTATTACCTCTCTCTGCTCTCGATTTTCTCATGATCGGAATATTCTATCAGGTGCATTAAAAATTAATAGGGATGGTATTTTTAGATCTCGAAAGAGGGGAATAAAATAATCTTGACTGATTGCTAAGATCTTTTACTGAATTTGAATTTCTAAATAGGATCCGCCCCCCCCCCCCCCCAAACAAAGAAAAAGGTCTTGCTCTAGGGGTGAAGAACTCTGAATTTCCGTGTAAACTTTATTAAAAGATTACCGGATTAAATAAGACTACACGATATTGCGTGAGATTGAAAAAGATTAATTGGGATTGAAAAAGAATAATTGGGATTAAATGAGATTAAATAAGATTACATAGGATTACATAAGATTACCTTAAATTACACTGAATTAAAATTAAGGAACGTAATTTAAAAAATTTGTTTTCGCTTTTTTTCTATGCCAACTGAAGCGATTCAATTAATTTTACCTTCTTACATTCCCCTTTTTTGAAGATTTTCTTTTTTTCACTTGCTTTCAAGAAATTTCTCTTTTTCCCCTTTTTCTCGTTTTTTGCACAAATTCAAACTGAATTAATGGAATCTAATGAAAAAATCCAACTATTTCTTGTTGAAAATTAATTTTTCTAACTGAAAATGAAACTAATTTTTTGGTGCAAATTAATCGTTTTTAATTTACAATTCAACTATTTAATTTTCCATTGAGAATTCTTCTTCTTTCTTTGAAAATTCAACTACTTCATTGAAAGTTGAATTTTTTTTTATTATTACTTTTTCTTGCAAAATAATTTTTTTTAACTACAAATTTTTAACTATTCCATTTTTGGTTTAAAATTCAACTATTTGGTTGGAAATTAATTTTTTTATTAAAAATTCGTCTTTTTTGTTTGAAAATTCTATTATTTCGGTGAAAAATCCAACTATTTGGTAGAGAATTTGAATAAAAAAAAAAAAAAAAACATGATTTCGACTCGCAAAACAAATCTCGCGCATACAGGTGATAGTTGGGAGTACAATCTAAACATGAATAATACAAACAATAAAGTAGCCTCGGAAAGGACTGAAACTCGGATTGACCAAAGGCATGCACACGGTAAACGTAAAGGTCGTGTTTCGGGCGATGAATGGAGACTGGGTGTTTGGAATGCTAGAGGAGTGAATGATCTTAAGATAAGAGAACTACGAGAAACTATGCACGTAAGGAAACTAGACATTCTTTGTGTACCTGAGACGAAGAAAAAGGGTCGCGAATTTATAAAAATAGAAAATGGGGTGTTGGAAGGCGGTTGTGAAATATGGTCAGGAGTAGATAGCGAATCACATCGTAGTCAAGGGGTCGGTTTAATTATGAATGAAAAAGCAAGACAGCATCTCATAGAGCATAATTTTGTATCACCCAGATGCTATGGGCTAGAATGAAGGTAGGAATCAGAAGATTATTTATCATAGCGTGCTACGCACCAGTTGATAGCGATTCGAGGGAAGTTAAGGACGCCTTCTGGGACACTTTAAAAATTTTAAACTTTTAAAAATTATAACGGGGAAAAATTAGTTAGCTTATGCTTTGAGAAGGACCTATTTATTACAAATACCTGGTTTCGACATAAAATGATCCATACTTACACCTGGTGTAAAGGAAATAACCGCAGTATAATCGACTTCGTTATTGCAGATGAAAGACTAAGAGAACTAGTTACAGATACAAGAGTCATGAGGGGGGCCGAATGCAATACTGATCATTACCTTTTAGTCTCCAGGATGAACTTAGGGCGGGGGTGGAGAAGAAAGAGAACCAAACAAACGAAACAAACGCGAATCAAGGTCGAAAATTTACAGAAACCGGAATTACGAATAGATTTTCAGAATAAGATAAACGAACGCATAGATAAGGCAATTTGGGAGTCGCTTGAAAGGAACAAAGATGTAGAAGGTGCGTGGGCTTTATTGCGGGATACCATTGTTGAAACTGCGATTGAAGTGTGTGGTATGGCGAGGGTAGGAAAAAAGTCTGGCGATGCGTGGTGGAACGATGAAATTGCGGCAGCCCAACAAGAAAAGAAAGAAGCGTACAAAAGAACGTTGAACATGACAGGTCTTAGCGATGAGGAGAGAAATAGACTCAAAAATGATTACAGACACAAAAAGAGGAAAATTAAACGTCTAGTCAAAGAGAGTAAAGAGAAAACCAGAACAGAAGAAGAAAACAAAATAAAAAACTGCTTTGAAGGAATTATGAAACTATTATTTAAAGAGATGAAGGGAAGTAAAAGTACAGAGTTTTTTAGCATGAGAAACAGCAAAGGTGAAATGCTATATGATATAGACGGGATAGTAGACGCTTTAAAAGACTCTTTTAAAGAACTATTAGGAGGTGAAGATATAGGGCAACAAAACTACGACATTGAACATAATGCATTAGAAAACCCAATTGAAAAAGTCAGTGTCACTGAGGTCAGAGATATAATTAAGAACTTGAAAAACGGTAAGGCTGCTGGTTTAGACAGTATTAGCGCTGAAATGCTTAAATACGGTGGCGAGTACATCCCTCACAGGTTGTGCGAATTGATAAATTTATGTTTCGAGACAGGAGAAGTCCCAGACGATTGGAGAAAGGCGATTATTGTACCAATATATAAAAAGGGAGATAAAAGCAACTGCAGTAATTACAGAGGTATCAGCCTACTAAGTACCGTAAGTAAAATATACTCAAAAATACTTATTCGTAGGGTAATGGAAATTACAGAAGAGAAGATATGGGAAGTCCAAAGTGGATTTATGCCAGGAAGATCATGTACAGATCAGATATTTAGCCTAAGACAGATCACAGAAAAAAGCTTGAGAGTAGGAAAGAAAGTTTTCTGTGCATTTATTGACCTAGAAAAGCTTTCGACACGGTAAATAGAAATAAACTTTGGGAAGTCCTTAAAGAGTATGGAGTGAATGGAAGGCTCCTACAAGCAATAAAAACAATATATACGGGTAGTAAAGCAAGTGTAAGGGTAAATGGGAAACTGAGTGACAGGTTCGATATTATGCAAGGCGTGAAACAAGGATGCGTTATGTCCTCGTGGCTATTTATCATATTCATGGATAAGTGTCTAAGAACTGCCCTCTTCAACGAAAAAGGTATAGATCTCGAAACCGTCAAAGTACGTGGGTTGGCTTTCGCAGATGACAAGATTGTTATGGCAGAATCAGTCGAAGACTTGCAAAGAATGTTGAATAAACTTAACACAAGCATGAAGAACATGGACCTCAAAATTAACGTGAATAAAACGAAAGTCATGGTTTTTGAGGGAAAAAGTGAGAAAACAATATGCAACATTGTCCTAAATGATGTGAGATTAGAGCAAGTTGACAAGTACGTATATCTAGGTAGTCTATTCACTAGCGACGGAAAAATAGATGGGGAATTAGATAGGCGCATAAATAAGGGTAAGCAGGTTATCGGTAGAGCAGGATCCATCCTCACGAATAAAAACATATCAAAAAAAGCTAAAATGGCCATACATAATTCCATATTCGTACCAACTGTACTATACGGTAGCGAGGCATGGACCTGTCAAGAAAAGGACAGGAGTAAAATCAACGCGATCGGCATGAAACCTCTGCGCATAATATGCGGAAAAACACTGATGGACAAAGTCCGAAACGAGATAATCCTCAAAGAATGTGGTACAGGAGACACGCTAGTTGACATATGGGAAAGAAATCAGTTAAGATGGTTCGGACATCTTGAAAGAATGAAAGATGAACGACTGACGAAGCAAGTATATAAAGGTAAAGTAAATGGCAGAATGCCCAGAGGTAGACCGCCGAAAGAATGGTTAGAATCTGTAAATGAGACATTAATCCGAAGAGACATAAGAAGTCATAGGAACAGAAGAGCTTGCATGAAGAAATGCATGGACGTAAATGAAGCTAGAGTAGTATGCCAGGACAGAAATGTGTGGCGACAAATAGTTTATAAGCAGAGTGACAATAGAGTGAATGATGCCTGAAACAAAGACCTTGGATACTAATGGGCCCAAGTGGGGAACCATACATAACAATTTTGTGAGGCTCCTCACTTGGGGTGATCGCTAGAGAGATTGATCAGCAACCTGGGTCGGAGCAGTGTTGCGGAGTGAACGTGTTATTTGAATAAATAACACGAAAACTCCAGATCAATCTAAAATATCTATACCATAACACATATACCTATATACCTATCTACCTTATACCATATAACGACCTACTTTACACCTATATACCTATCCCACTACTTTCCAACCTAGCAAGTCACGCCTACCCTGAAAGGGAAATGGCTTAATGGTATAATAAGAAAATGTTTTCTTCATTAGTTCAAAACCCAATTTTTGAACGGCAATTTGACCAATTCTCGTCTTGTTTCAAAATTGATTGTTTTCAGTTCAAAATTCAACTATTTGGTTGAAAATAATTATTTTTCATTGAGAATTTGCCTTTTTAGGTCGAAAATTCTATTTTTTTGGTAGAAGAATAAAATTATTTAGGTAAAAATGACTTTTTCGTTGAAAATTCAGCTATTTGGTTGAAAATTTAACTGTTATGATCGAATTGTTTTTTTGAAAATTCATTTTTGAACAGCAAATTGAACTATCTCTATTTATTTTAAAATTGATCGCTTTTAGTTCAAAATTCAACTATTTAGTTGAAAATTCATTTTTTGTTAAAAATTCGTCTTTTTCGATTGCAAATTCTATTATTTTGGTAAGAAATTCAACTATTTGGTAGAAAATTGGAATATTTTGTTGACAAAAAAATATTCTCTTCATGAGTTCAAAATCCAATTTTTGAACGGCAATTTGACCTATTTTCGTTTTGTTTCAAAATTGACTGTTTTCAGTTTAAGATTCAACTATTTGGTTGAAAATAATTGTTTCATATTGAAAATTTTTCTTTTTAGTTTGAAACTTCTATTATTTTGGTGGTATAATACAATTATTTGGTAAGAAATTAACTTTTTTATGAATATCTTTATTTTCGGGCTCAAAATTCGGTTTTTTGGCCTAATAATTCAACAGTTTAGTTGAAAATTGGTCTCTGTAATAAAAATTCTATTATTTTTTTGAAAAGTTCAACTTTTTGGTTGAAAATTTAACTATTTTGTTAAAAAATTGTTTTTTGTCGTTGAAAATCCATTTTTGAAAAACAAATTTACCTATTCTCGTTTTGTTTTAAAATCGATTGTTTTTAGTTTAAAATTCAGCTATTTATTCAAGTATGATTTTTTTTCTGTTAAAATTTGGGTTATTTTGGTAGAGAATTCAACTATTTGGTTAAAAATTAACTTTCCTGTTAGAATTCATTTTTTTTTGCTCAAAATTCGCCCTTTTGGCCTAAAAAACAACCGCTTACTTAAAAAATGGTCTTTTTGGTTTATAAATTCTATTATTCTCTTTAAAAGCTCAACTATTTGGTTGAAAATTCAACTATTTTGTTGAAAATTTTTTTTTTTGGTTGAGAATCCATTTATGAATGACAAATTTACCTATTCTTGTTTTGTTTCAAAATTGATCGCTTTTAGTTTCAATTTGAATTATTTAGTTAGAAATCAACATTTTTTTTTTAAATTCATATTTTCACGCTCAAAATTCATCTTTTTGGGTTGAAAATTCTATTATTTTCTTTGAAAATTCAACTATTTGTTTGAAAATTTAACCATTTTCATGAAAAATTGTTTCTTTTTGTTTGTTGAAAATCCATTTTTGAACGGCAAATTTATTTATTCTCGTTTTGTTTTAAAATTGATCGTTTTTAGACTAAAATTGATCGTTTTTAGTTTAAAATTAAACTATTTGGTTGAAAATAATTTTTTTTTTAAATTCGCCTTTTAAGGTTGAAAATTCTTTCATTTTGGTAGATAATTCAACTATTTGGTTGAAAACTCAACTACTTCGTTTAAATTTGAAATACTTTGTTAAAAACTCATGTTTCTGGTTGAAGATTTTTGATTTCAATTCAAATAGTTTGGTTAGAAATTAAATATCTTTTATGAAATTCTTATTGTCAGTTAAAAAATTTTTTTTTGACTGAAAATTTAACTATTGTATTTTCGGTGACAATTTTTTTTTCTTACAATTTATCTTCTAATTCGGAAATTTATCTTTTTGGTTTGGAATCTATTTTTTTTATGAAAATTAATTTTTTTAACTACAAATTTTACTATTCGATTTTTTATTGTATATTTGTCTTTTTTAGTTGAAAATTCAACTGTTTGGTTGAAAATGAATGAATTATGTTGAAAAATTATTTTTTTTTATAGAAAACGATTCTTCTTGGTTCAAAGTTTATATATTTTTTTAATCAACTACTTTGTTATAATTTGAACTATTTTATGAAGAATTTATTTTTTAGTTGGAAATTCATTATTTTAGTGTTTGGTTTTTTGGTAAAAACTTAATTTTGTAAATGGAAAATACAATTATTTCATTTTTTTTCAAAATTTATCCTTTTTAGTTGAAAATTTAACTACTTGGTTCAAAATTCATCCTTTTCAGTTGAAAATTCACCTACTGATTGGAAAATTTCGGTATTTTGTTGAAAATTTATCTTTTTTGACAGAGAATCGTTCTTCTTGGATAAAATTTCTTCTTTTTTTTCGTTGAAGATTCACAATTTGAGTTGAAAATTAAACTATTTCGTTGAAAGTGCAACTATTTTTGGATGAATGTTAATCTAATCTCTAATTTTTCAGTTGTTGAAAATTAAACTATTTAGTTGAAAACTAAACATTTTATTGTAAAAATCTGACGATATTGTCAGTCTTATTTTTTTCGAAAATTCAACTTTTTTGATTAAAATTCGTCTCTCTGGATTAAAAATTCATCTGTTTTTGTATAAAAATTCTCGGTTGAAAAAATCTTTTTCTTAGTTGAATATTCTAAAAGTCTTCTAAAATTATGATCTTTTTGACTTGGAGATCCAACTATCTGTTCTAAAGTGCAACTGTCTGTGTTTGAAATTGAATCTCCTTTGTTAAAGAATTTGGTAAGTATTTGGTAACAAAGTGAAAACCGTAAATTTAAATTAGAAAAAAAATGTTACCACTCTATTTGGTCTAAAATTATTTTGTTTGTTGAAAATTAAACTATTCAATTGGAAAAGCATCTTTATAGAAAATTCGTCTTTTTGGGATTAGAAGTCAACTATTTTTTTCTTGAAAATTAATTTCTGTTGGTAAAAAATTGATCTTGTTTGGAAAATTCAATTTTTTTTCAAATTCAATATTTATATTGAAATAGATATAGTACCTGTATATAAATTTTATGTCCGAGAATGCATTCCCCTACTAGTTTAAGAGACAGTATTTCGGGCTCTGAAGCAATAAAATGAAAAGTATAACAAGAGGAAATTGTATGCACATTTATGAATACTGTCAAAAGAAGCATTTTGAGATTTAAGAAAAAACTAATTAAAAAATTTTTTTTCTTAAAAGCTAATAAAAAACAAGACTAGTAGAACTAATTTTTGAATCATGACAACATGTATCGGATTTAATAGATTGCATGCGAGAGGGAAGATTCTCAGAAACATTAAACGCTCCCCTGCAAAAAAGAAACCCTTAAAAAGCACAGGGAAGGGAAAAAGTCACTGACCCAACTCAAAGGGGTGGTTATAGTTGAATAAAGCATAGACCACCAACCTTTTCACTTAAATGTGAAACGGAAAAAGTCCAATAGTTCACTAAAAACAAAAGGATTTTTTCATGTACACTACCGTAGGAAATTGTTGGTACGACCAGCGTGAGTAAAAATTGCTGCTGACTTTGAGATGTCATGACTCGTTCAAAAAAGGAGCCAGAAACTTTTTTGAGAAACCGTTGGAAGGTTATTAAATTTCACGTCGAATGACCCCTCGGAGAGATATTTTCGATCTTTTGAGAAGAATATATTGCTAATAAAAGTTCAAAAATGTTCACGTGTTTTCAAAATATGACAATAAATTTCCAAGCGTTTTTGTGTCGAGTTTCAGTCGGATATCAACACTTGGACATTTTTAATCATATTTGCCTAGGTCATAAGACCTACGAAAGATGTAGGAAAAATATAAAATGTATACCAAACACTCTTTGTAGTCTTATCTTTAATTAAGGCCAACAAAACATACAAAAATTTTCACGCGTTTAAAAGATATAAAAACAAATTTCCAAGCGTTTCTGCGTCGAGTTTCAGTCAGAGAACAAAACTCGGACATTTTTATTCATACCTGCCTAGGTAATAAAATGTAGGAATGTTGTAGCAAAAATCTAGAATTTGTATCACATATTCGCTGAAGTCTCATCTTTAATTTAAGCCAATAAAACTTCAACAATCTTCATGCGTTTTCAAGATATGTAAAACAAATTTCCAAGCGTTTCTGCGTTGAGTTTAAGTCATAGATCAACACATGGACATTTTCAATCATATCTATCTCGGTCATTAGACCTGGACAACTTGAAGCAAAAATCTAAAATGTACACCACACCGTCCTTAAAGTCTTATCTTCAACTTAAGCCAATAAAACTTGAAAAATCTTCACGTGTTTTCAAGATATGACAACAAATTTCCAAGCGTCAAAAATTCATTTATTTTATTAACAAAAAATTGTTTTCTCTTTAAAAATTAATCTCCTGTGTTAAAAATTAATCTTTATGATTAGAAGTTTAACTTTTATATTTTTGGTTGAGAATTCATTTTTCTAGCTTAAAGAGGTATTGTGCGATTCAAAATTCATCAATTTGGTTGCAAGTTCACCTTTTTGGTTGGAAATTGATCAACTTAGTAGAAATTTGCACTCTTGAAAATTTGTTTTTTTGGTTGTTCATTCATCATTTTAGTTGAAGATTTATCTCATAGGTTGAAAGTTTCATTCTTTTTTTCGGAAATTTTTTTTTCTCAATCAAATTTTCTTTTCATCAACTGATGTCAATTGACGATAATCAAGTTGATCTATTGGTCTCTCTTATTTACTTCATTCCCTTATACGGTTGGCAATTTCTCTATTTACAATACTTTAACAGAATCCATCTATGTAGTTGGTTTGTTTCATTCATGTATCTTCTTCTAACCGTGCTATATAATTAGCTGATGCCAATTAATGCTAACCAGGTAAGAATTTATTTAGAGGATGTTGGATAATTTGCTATACTGGTGGTATACTGGAGAAATTAATCAGATAAAGGATATCATTGGTATACTGATCCATTGGTCTGTTCCGTTATTGTATATTCTTCCAACCGTATTGTATGATGAGCTTGTGTTAATTGATGCTTACCATGTAAAAATTTAATTTAGAAGATGTCTTATTTTGTTGGTATACTGGTCGATTGGTTTGTTACATTTTTGTATCTTCTTTCAACTGTATTGCATGATTAGCTGATGTCAATTGATGCTGACCAGGTAAGAATTTATTTAGATGATGTTGGATTTTTTTTATGTATACTGGTCCATATAGTTCCTTTGTTTCTGTGTTGTATCTTTTTCCAACCATGCTGTAAGATTAGCTGATGCTGATTGATGCTGACCAGGTAAGAATTTAATCAGATAAAGGATATTCTCGGTATACTGGTCCATTGCTCTGTTCCGTTATTGTATGTTCTTCCAACCGTATTCTATGATTAGCTTGTGTTAATGGACGCTTACCACTTAAAAATTTGATTTAGAAGATGTCTAATTTCGTTGGTATACTGGTCGATTGGTTTATTACATTGTTGCATCTTCTCCCAACCGTCTTGTATGATTAGCTGATGTAAATTGATGCTGACCATGTAAACATTTATTTACAGGATGCTGGATTTCGTTAGTGTACTGGTACACATAGCTTCTTTGTTTCATTGTTGTACCTTTTTTCAA
>CAKNXH010000957.1:24695-38109 GCA_932178445.1 Andricus quercusramuli
GGAAGATCAAGGGAAATGAAAAACTAGACAAGGAAAAATAAGGGAATTTCGAAAATGAAGTTCTTGGACACCCTGCCTAATTCTGCTAGCAATTAGTGACGCATTCGAGACGATTTCGAGAAAATTCGAGATTCTCTTGAAACATGTTCAGGTGAACTTAAAACTTCATGAAGATCGAGAATCTCGAATAAAACTTTCGAGATTATCGACTCGAGATCTCGAAATTTTCAAGATTCTCGATCTCCATGAAGTTTTAAGTTCACCTGATCATGTCTTAAGAAAATCTCGAGTTTTCTCGAAGTCGTCTCGAATGCGTCATTACTAGCAATAACTAGTAAAATATTTTTGGAAACTAAAAATTACATACGGAAAGAGTGGGGGGTGTCAGAAAGGGCATTTCTGTATTTAGAAGATGATTGCTAATTCAATTCCATCAAAATGATTCATTTTTATTGAATTTATTCAAATGCACTTGATCACTGACCTGCCGAATTATTCTCTTTCCCCAAAGTTGAATCCAGAATCCCCGCATGAACTTTAAAGCTTCTCCCCATCTTCAATCTAAAGTTCAACCCCTAACTCTAATCCCAGAATCGCAAAACAAAGTGGGTGACTCTGCGGGGGTTGTGGGTTGTAGGTGGTGGTCCTCGATTTTCCCCAACCTCCACGAGGTGGCTCTGCATGATCCTTGGGGGAAAGCGCGCGCCTCTTGTAAAAGCCGATTTACTCGCGCGGTGCATTTCAGCCCGAACACCTCGTGCGGTTAACGTGCTGTCATTACGCGGCAAGACAAACGTACCACGAGGTTCGAAAAAAACCGGCAAATTTAAGTGTCAGATGTGAATTTTTTTAAACAAAATTCAAAATCGGGAAATGACAAAATAGCAAGTGAGGTGAAAAATTCGTCGAATTGCTCTATGATTTGTTGAGCGTGTAGTTTTGAATTTGAGGTTGTGATTTTTGAGGTGATTTTGTTCTTTTTTTTTGATTGAGTGACTACCAGTTTTTGGGGAAAGTGCAGCAGTGATTGGGCTTATCAATTTTAGTGGACTAGCAGCAAAAAAAGGATGATCGAAAGATCGTGCCTCATACTGGTGAGTTTGGCACGAATCTCATATTTTTCGATGACAGAAACTTTTCTCCTAATGGGGGAACTTTCGGCACAAGCTTTCATATAAGGGTTGCAAAGAGCGGAAATTGGGAGAGTCCGTCAAGAACAGTTTTCCAATAAATGACGTGTTCTGTCGGCACAGACAAGTGGGGATATTGATATCATCACAAGTTGGATTGAAAGGCGAAAATATTGTTTATTTAATTATTTGATTATTTTTATTTGTTTTTCATAATTATTGTATCCTCTGAATAAAAAAATCAAGGATATTAAGAAACACTCAGAAAACGATTTGGTTGAAGAACAACAAATCGAACAAAAAAAAATGATTGGGTCAATCAAATATTTTTTTGAAATGAACAAAATTTGTTCGATCCAACCAAATTTTTATGTATATCCAAGAAAACAGCTTCTTTAATTGAAAATAAAATAATAATAATTAAAATTCGATTTATAAATAATCTCCAAGTATATTTTTGTGTACAAATTATCATATTAATAAGTATGAAAGATGTACTTTTTCTTCATTTGGATATAACTTTATTTATTACAATATATGAATTTGCAACCAAGTTGTTGAATTTACAACTGAAAATGATGAATTTTTAACCAATAGTTGAATTTTTCCAAGAAAATATAGGAGAATTTTTAACCAAAAATAGGACACTTAAACGTTAAGTTGAACAAATTGATTTGTAACAAAAACAAAAACGGATTTTCAATCAAACAGTTCAATTTTCAACTAAAATGATGAATCTTCAAATGGAATAGTTGAATTTTATAGCAAAAAAGTACAAAAAATTGTCACCAAATTTTCTAAATTTTCTGTTTAAAAAAAACTAATTTCTAACAAGAAAAGCGAATTTTCAACAAAATAGTTAACTTTTTGACTGGATTAGTGAAATTTTCAGTTAGAAAAATTGATTTTCGTCAAGGTCGTTAAATGTTCAATCAGAGATGAATTTTCAATCGAAATATAAACCTAATATTTCAGTTCTTAAATAAGAAAGATCAATTATCAAACAGTTACATTTTCGTCCAAAAAAGACATTTTTAACCAAAAATAGAATAGCCAAATTTTCTGTTAAAAAAAAAACAACTAATTTCTAACAAAAAAAGTGAATTTTCAACAAAATAGATAAATTTTCGACTGTAATAGCTAAACTTTCAGTTAGAAAAATTTGTTTTCGTCATGTTCGTTAGAAGCTCAATTAGAGATGAATTTTCAATTTAAATGATGAATCTTCAACTGGAATAGTTACATTTTATATCAAGAAGGTCCAAGAATTTTTTACCAAATATTTCAATTTTTGAATAAGAAAGATCAATTATCAAAAATTTAAATTTTCGATCAGAAAAGATACATTTCTAACCAAAAATTGAATAGTTAAATTTTCTATAAAAAAAGATCCTAACAAAAAAAGCGAATTTTCAACAAAATAGTTAAATTTTCAACTGATATAGTTAAATTTTTCATTTAGAAAAATTGATTTTCATAAAGATCGTTAGAAGTTCAATCAGAGATGAATTTTCAATTGAAATGATGAATCTTCATCTGAAATAGTTAAATTTTATATCAAAAAGGTCCAAGAATTTTTCACCAAATATTTCAATTTTTGAATAAAAAAGATCAATTATCAAACAGTTAAATTTTCGTCCAGAAAATATACATTTTTAACCAAAAATAGAATAGTTAAATTTTCTGTTAGAAAAACTATATTCTTACATAAAAAGCGAATTTTCAACAAAATAGTTCAATTTTCGACTGGAATAGTTGAACTTTCAGTTAGAAAAATTGATTTTCGTCAAGGTCGTCAGAAGTTCAATCAGAGATGAATTTTCAATTAAAATGATGAATCTTCAACTGGAATAGTTAAATTTTATATCAAAAAGGTAAAAACATTTTTCACCTAATATTTCAATTTTTAAATAAGAAAGATCAATTATCAAAAAGTTAAATGTTTGTCCAAAAACATACATTTCTAACCAAAAATAGAATAGTTAAATTTTCTATAGAAAAAAAAATTCCTAATAAGAAAAAGCAAATTTTCAACTGATATAGTTCAATTTTCACTTAGAAAAATTGATTTTCATGAAGGTCGTTAGAAGTTCAACCAGAGATGAATTTTTGTATCGAAATGATGAATCTTCAACTGGAATATTTAAAGTTTATATCAAAAAGGTCCAAGAATTTTTCACCAAATATTTCAATTTTTGAATAAGAAAGATCAATTATCAAAAAGTTAAATTTTCGTCCAGAAAAGATACATTTCTAAACAAAGATTGAATAGTTAAATTTTCTATTAAGAAAAAAAACTAATTTCTAACAACGAAAGCGAATTTCCAACACAATAGTTAAATTTTCGTCTGAAATAGTTATAAAATTTCAGTTAGAAAAATTGATTTTCGTCAAGGTCGTTAAATGTTCAATCAGGGATGAATTTTCAATTGAAATGATGAATCTTCAACTGGAATAGTTAAATTTCATACCAGAAAGATACGAAAATTTTTAACCAAATATTTCAATTTTTAAATAAAAAAGATCAATGATCAAGCATTTAAATTTTCGTCCAAAAAGGATACATTTCTAACCAAAAATAGAATAGTTAAATTTTCTATAAAAAAAAAATTTGAAAAATGAGAGATGAATTTTCAATTGAAATGATGAATCTTTAACTGAAATAGTTACATTTTATATCAAAAGATCCAAGAATTTTTCACCAAATATTTCAGTTTTTGAATAAGAAAGATCAATTATCAAAAAGTTAAATGTTTGTTCAAAAACATACATTTCTAACAAAAAATAGAATAGTTCAATTTTCTATAAAAAAAAACTAATTCCTAACTAGAAAAAGCAAATTTTCAACAAAATAGTTAAATTTTCAACTGATATAGTTCAATTTTCACTTAGAAAAATTGATTTTCATGAAGGTCGTTAGAAGTTCATTCAGAGATGAATTTTCAATGGAAATGATGAATCTTCAACTGGAATAGTTAAATTTTATATCAAAAAAGTACAAAAATTTTTCACCTAATATTTCAATTCTTAAATAAGAAAGATCAATTATCAAACAGTTACATTTTCGTCCAAAAAAGATCCATTTCTAACCAAAAATAGAATAGTTAAGTTTTCTGTTAAAAAAAAAACAAACTAATTTTTAACAAAAAAAGTGAATTTTCAACAAAATAGTTAAATTTTCGACTGGAATAATTAAATTTTTGACCGGAATACTTAAATTTTCAGTTACAAAAAATGAATTTCGTCAAGGTCGTTAAATGTTCAATCAGAGATGAATTTTCAATGAAAATGATAAATCTTCGAAGAAAAGAATCAAGTTTCAAAAAAAGAGTTACATTTTTAACGAAGGAGTTAAATTCTCAACTAAAAAAGATGAATTCTCAACAAACAATTTGATATAATTGAAATTTCAACTAGAGAAGTTTTTAATATTAAATAAAAAACACTCATATTCAAAAAAAAAAAAAAAAAAAATTTCCAAGATTAGTTTAGTTCAGCTCATTGATTGATATAAACATTTTGAAAATATATTCTACTATCGTTAAAAAATTAATGAAAATCTCAAAACCCCCTCAAAATTTTTCTCATGATGGGTAAATTTACCTTATTGCCTATATAAAAAAAGTGGTATAACAATATGTCTAGGAAATTTCGCAATTTTTGTTGAAATTCTGATCGGCATTTTTTATAGCTTGAAGTTGTTTCATATCTTCAATTTAAAAAATTGAAAATTAAATCTACAAATTAAAATTTCCATACACGTTTTATGTTGTTTTTTTCGCCGAAAAATAGGATTTTTTCAAACGAATTTTATTATCAAATCATAAAGTTTCGAAGATTTGAAATTTCTAAAAATTTGAGGATGTGTTACTTTTCGTCACCAGAAATTAGCATTTTCAAACAAAAATCATTATTTAGACTCAAATTTTCTCTATAATTTTAGGTTTTTGTTTAAAACAAAAATTGGATTCGAAAGTTTTATAATTGTGTAACAATTTTAGGTTGTATTAGTGGTTTACACCAGCAATTAGTATTTAAAAAAAATGGTTGTAGTTCGAACGAGATTTTTGGACAGTTTTGGCTGAATTCACGTTTTTGATAAAAGTTCTGTTATTTTTAACAAAACTACAAAAAACAATTATGTCAAGACGATTCGCAACTTTTGAACTGCCTTAGGTTATCTTGATATTTTACATCGAAAATGGGTATTTTTATTCTGGAAATGATTATATTTGAAAAATTACAAAATTTTCAAGATTTGTTCACGTTTTTCGGCTTTGTTTGCATTTTTACTGAAAATTGACATTTTAAAACAAAATAAGTATATTTTACAATCTTCAACATTTTTTTGTTCTCTTATGTTACTTTTTTTCGTCAGAAATTCGTATTTTTGAAAAAAATGTAAATGGTGTTTTCTCTATATATTGTTTAAACATTCAGCTTCGTTGGTGAAAATTAGATCCTTTTTTGATAAAAATGCAATTTAAAATACTAATATGCATAATCGAGAAATGTCAAAAAAGCGAGTGACGTGCAACATTCGTTAAATTACTTTGTTATTGTTTGAGAGTGTTTTTTATTTATTTCTTGTTTCTCTTTGAATTAAGATTATTATCAAAATTTCAATATTCTAGCAACAATAATTTAAAATTAAAAATAAGTTAATAAAACTTACATATTACTTGAAATGTACTTTAAAGTTTTTTTACTATTCATGATTTTAGTAGAAAATTGAGCTTCATGGTTAAAAATTCAACTTTTTTTTTGTTGAATTCAACTGCTTTTCATTTGAAATTTAAATATTAAAAAAGGAATATCAACATTTGGTTGAAAGTTTAATCAATAAAACCAATAAAAATTAATTTCTGAAATGAAAATGTAAATATTCCATTTTTGATGAAAACCTATCTTTTTTAGGCAAAATTTTTTTTTTTTAATTAAAGATTCATAATTTTAGTTGAAAATTTGTCTTTTTTGATAAACAAATTATTGTTATTGGTAGGAAATTCATCTTCTTGTAAGAATATTCGACTTCAATATTTAAATTAATTTTTTTGTGTGAAAAATTCAATAACTTGTTGAAGTGGAACTCCTTTGCTAAAAATTACTTTTTTTGTTGGAGATTAGCCTCTTTGATAGGAAACGTTGCTACTTTTTGTAAATTCATTCTTTGTCAAAGATTTATCATTATAATTGAAAATTCTACAATTTGATTTAAAAATATACTATTTTGTTCAAGAGCCGTTTTTTTACGAATTTGGGTTTTTTTATTCAATATAAAAATCTTTTTTTGTTATAAATGTCACTGATTAGTCAAAAATTTTATTGCTTTGTTAAATATTCATTGATTTGGTTGAAGATTTATCATTTCAGTTGAAAATTCGCTTTTTTGGGAAAAATGAATATTCTGAGTTGAAAATTCATCTTCTCGGTTGAAATTTCAACAATTAGGTTGTATGATGAACTCTTTTGTTCACAATTCATTTTTTTGTTTCGTTTCTGTAGATTCGTCAATTTAGTTGAAAATTTATATCCTTGATTGAAAATTCAAAGATTCTGTTTAAAATTAGTTTCTTTTTTGGTACGGATTCATTATTTTTACTGATAATGTAACTAGTTCATTCTTTGTTGAAAATTGATATTTTTGGTTGGAAATTCATTTTTTTTGGTTAAAAATTTCACACTTTGGTTGACTGATTAACCCTTTTGTTGAAAATTCATTTTTGTTTTTTTTTTGTCGAAAATCCATCAATTTAGTTGAATATTCATCTCGCTGGTTGAAAATTAGTTTATTTTTGGTGGCGAATTAATTTTTTAACTGATAAGGTAACTATTCCATTTTTTATTGAAAATTGGTATTTTTATTAGAAAATTTATCTCCTTGGTCGAAAATTCATCCTTTTTGGTTGAAGATTCAAGAACTTGGTCAAAAGTTGAACTAATTTTTTTTTAATCTATTGTTTGGTGGTAGATTCCCTAACTGAAAATGTAACAATTCCATTTTTCGTTGAAAGCTGATTAAAAAATTCGACTTTTTTTGGTGAAAAATGTATGTTCTTGGTGATAAATTTATCTTTTTGGCAGGAAATTTACCTATTGGTTAAAAAATTCCTTTCCTTAGTTGAAAATTCAATATCTTTTTCAAAAGTTGCAAAAATTTGGTAAAACTTAATTTTGTTGTTGTTGGAAATTCACTTATTTGGTATGAAATTGAACTATTTCGTTAAAAATTCATATCTTTTTGTTGACAATTAATTTTTCTCAATTACTAATATAATTATCACATTTTTTATATGAATCCAGCTGCATAAATTGAAAATTCAACTACTTGGTTGAAAATTCATGCATTTTCTTAAAAATCTATCTTTTTTCATCTTGGTAGAATTTTATTTTTTTTTGGTTAAAAAGTTGAACTAAATTGTTTTTTATTTTAAACTGGAAACCTCTTTTCTGAAGTATTAACTATAAAAGTTTTCGTTCAGAAAGCATCTACATCTTCACCAAATATCAAAAATATTTTTTATGGTGTCCCAAAAAAACCCCATAAGTGAAAATTAGTTTTTTAGAGTTTTTCGCGCTAATTATGATTTTTTGCGGTTTTTCAAACAAACATTATTCCTGATACATGAAATACTACTTTCTCCTGGAAATTGGATTTCGATGTACATTGTTTAAACAATTTATTATTTTTTTTGTCCATTTATTCTTAGAATAGAATTCGAAAGTCATGGGTTTTCCCAACTTTTGAACTTATTCTCAACTTTTCTATCAAAAAGAGGTAATAATAAATCAGATTTGATGTCAGTAATTGTTTAAACATTTTATCATTATTTCAAATACTATTACTTTTAAATAATGAAAGAAAGTTGCGGTTTTATCTGAAATATTTAACTTCTTGTCCGCTCTTCACTTACAGTTTGGCAATAATTATTGAAATTCAACAAAAATAATTGTTTAAACAAATTTTTATTCAAAAAAGATCTCCTATACTAATACTAGATAGTTGCGTTTTTTTCTGAAATTTTCCAGTTTTTGTCAACTCTTCACTTACTAAGTATGATTATAATGAATGCACATTGGCAAACATAATTGTTTAAACAATTTATTATTGTTCATAATGATCTTTTCTCAGATAATTGCTAGAAAATTGCGGTTTGAAAAAAAACTTCTTGTCAACTATTTACTTAGTAAGTTAATAAGAAAGTTAGAGACAATAATAAATTATTTAAACAACTATTCGTGTTCACTTGAATTATTTATTAACTCACTGAGTGAAAAGTGTACAAAAAGTTGAAAATTTCAGAAAAAACCGCAACTGACTAGCATTAGTATAGATGAATATAGTAATGGATAATAATTATTTGTTTAAGCATTCATTTTAGCTTAATTTAATAATTATCAAGTCACTCTAACTAAAAAACAGACAAACAGTTAAAATTTTTGAGAAGAAACCGCAATTTTCCACCATAAAGGAGAAAAAATATTATTGACAATAATAATAAATTGTTTAAACAATTATTGTTGTCAACTTTTCAAAATTATTTTTTCACTCCGATCGAAAAGGGGACAAAAAGTTAAAAATTTCAGAAAAAACTGCATCTATCTAGTATTATTATAGATGAAGATAGCTACAAACAATAATAATTTGTTTAAACATTTATTTCTGCCAAATTGATATGAATATTAACTGACTCCAAGTGACAAACGGACAAAAAGTTGAACATTCCAGAAAAAACCGCAATTTTTAACATTATTCAACGATTTAACAATTTATTATAAATTTATTAACAATTATAATAAATTATTTGAACAATTATTTTTTTTTAACATCATCTGACTATTATCTTACTACAATTGAAAATTGGATAAAAAGTAAAACATTTTTTTTTATACCGCGACTTTTTATCCCTATTCTAAGAGAAAGTTGCTAAAAAGAATTTGAAAATTAGAAAACAAAAAATTTATTTAAACATCAAATTATCAGTTGAAGTAGTATTTTATGTATTCAAAAAAATTGGTATCGAAAAACCACAAAAAAATCATAATTAGCGACAAAAACTCGCAAACCCCTTTTTTTTCTCTTATGGGGTTTTTTGGTACCCTACAAAACAGAATTGCGTGTGTGATATTTGAAAAATTATACTTTATTCGTATTCAATATTTACAATAATCGTATTTTTTTCTTATGAGAAATACGTTTTAAACTTTATGAGGCAACCTCTACATGTCATTTTTATTTCGAAAAAGAAAATGGATTTTTTGTGTGAATTTAAACAAATTTGCGGGTAACATACATAAAAATTCGAAAAAAAGCTAGTGTGTAGTAGTGGGGCCACATGACAGAAGGGAAAGTTTGATGGATTAACTTTGAAATTTTTTGCAAAGAATCATAAGAATTGAGCAGCTCGCATAGTAAGAGAGTGCAGAGAGAGCGTGGCAGTAGTGGGGATATCGAAAGGAAAAGAAGTTTCACTTCAGAAAAGTTTTCCAATGTATTTTTGGACCACTCTAGAGAGCACTCATCTGTATTTTCAGTAATTTTTCTCTACAGAACAATCACTTCCTCAACAATTTGTTAATTTATCAGGAAATTTTCGTTTTGTTAGTTTGCTTTTACAAAATTGATTTTCGTAATTCAGAATGTCTTGGAAATCTTCTTAAGCTTACATTCTCTGTATTAAAATATCATAAATAATACTTCATTGAGAACGAGCATTGTGTGTCTGGATTGAGGAAAACAATAGAAAACTATTGGATATCGATTTCCTAATTCTTTATTGACTTGGTCTCTTATTCTCTTCGAATTCCTTCAGAACAAAGTGCAAGGGGAATTTCCCGATGGAGGGTACAATATCGCCTTTTTTCTTCTCGTTTGCTCTTTTCTTTTTTTCGTTTTATTTTCTTCATCAGGCCTCAACTAGGTTCATTTTCTCACCATATTTTCTTGGGTTTTCTCATTTTTCTTCAAATAACAATACAAATTCTAGAGCAATTCGAATTCAATGGTAGATGATAATCGAAGCATAGCGAGGTCTTTTAATAATCTGATCTCAAAAAACAATTTGGTTGACTCAACTAAATTTTATGTTTGCTTTAACCAAACCTGTTGATAGATGGAATATTTGGATGATTCAACAAATCAATTTGGCTGGTACAGATATTTTGTTTAGTCGACCAAAATTTGGTACGAAATTTTTTGCTGGTGTTAAAATACACATTAAATAGCTATATAAAATTTTATTGTTATTTTGATGTTCATCTAATTAATTGTATGAACTTTCACGAGATGACAGGAATTGCTAATTTGATGTATATTCAAAAAACTTTTAATCGAGTGGCTACTCACTAAAAAATCTGGAAGTCTCAAAACTGTGAATGCGGAAATCTGTATTGAATTCTTATTGAGATTTCCGAGGTTTCGTTGGGATTGCCGAGAGTTCCGAGATTTCCGAACCTGCTCGCAAACAGAACTCACGTGGGATTCTCCTCGGCTCGGCTCAACTCGGCAGCTTTCGGATTCAGTCGGTTGTTCGTTCAACGCCTAGGAGCGTGTGTCGTAATCCACACCACCACATCTGTGTCCACACTCAGCTAAAGATTTCCAAGATTTCTACACGCATGCTAGATTGCTGAGATTTCCAAGAGTTCCTCCAATATGCATAATTTGAACTCTCACTGCATTTTTTGTGGAATTTTGTAAATATAACAACGTAAAATAGCCTCGTTTACGATTTTCGTCGTACCAGCTGCAATTTAAAATAGTGAAATTAATTAAATTCCAGAAAAAATGTGTGTTGAGAGTTCAAGTGAAGCATGTTTAATGATAAATTTAGCCACTCACTAGAAAATCAACATTTGTTCTGTAATTTAAAGTAGATAATTACTTGTGTTTTATTTTAATAATTATTATTTATTTATTATTTGATTACTATGAACGATTTTTCTTTTTCTTTTTATTAAATATTTACAGGCCTCGGACTTGGTTAATCATTCATATTTTTTTGTTGAAAATTTTATAATTTGATTCAAAATTGAATTATTTTGTTGAAAATCCAACAATTTTGTTGGAAAGTCATACTCATTGGTTCGAAATTCAACTATTTTGTTGTAAAATCTTCTTAATGGCTTAAAAATAAACAATTTGATAGATTTTTTATATTTCTTGACTAAGAAACTGTTTTTGGTTGAAAATGCAACTGTCTGGATGAAAACTAACCCGTTTTGTTTGAGAAATCAACTGCTTTGTAGAAAATTTTTGTTTTCGGCTCAAAAATTCAAGAATTTGGTAAAAAATTTGACTATTTGGTTTCAATAATAATAAATGTATTTTTTTTGGAAATTTGTCTGTTTTTGTAGATAATCAATTTTTTGGGTAAAAATTCAAATGTTTTGTTAAAAATTCATCTATTTTAGTCGAGGAGTCAAGTATTTTGCTGAAATTTAGTTTTTTTTGTTAAAAATTTAATTTTCTAAAGTTAAAATTTAACTAGTTTGTTGAAAAATCGACTGATTGGTTAAAAATTGACAATTTCCTCAAAATTCATATTCTGACGTTCAAAACTAAACATTTTGGCAGAAAATTGAACTGTTTTGTAGAAAACTCGGTTTTGCATTGAAAATTCGTTCTCTTAAATAAAAATTTGACCACACCTTTTTTTGTTAATGAATTATCATTTTTGATTTCGAAATTCTACTATTTGGTTAATTTTTTTATAAATTAGTATCACATCCATCATTCAACTATTTAGTTGATTTATTTAATTTATTGAAAATTCGTCTTTTTGGTCGAGAATTAATCTTCTGGGATGAAAATTCAACTATTTGTTTGAAAATTTATGTATTTTGATGAAAAATCAACTCATTGGTTCAAAATTAACTTTTTTGTCGTACATTCATCTTCTCGGGTTGAAAATTCAACTGTTTTGTAGACTCGTTGTTTTCACTTGAATATTTAACACTTCGGTGGAAAATTTAACTATTCGGTACGAAATTAAACTATTAATTAATAAACTATTTATTAAATTATTTATTTTTTAATAGAAGATTAATTCTTTTGAATAAAAATTTAAACTACACCATTTTTGGTTAATAATTGATCTTTTTTAGTTCAGAAATTGCACTATTAAGTTAAAAGTTTTTATAAACTAGCGTCACATCCATGAGTCAAACTATTCAGTTGTAATTTATGTAATTTGTTGGAAATTTATCATTTCGGTAAAAAAGGAATCTTCAGGGTTGAAAATTCAATTTTTTGGTTAAAAATATATGTATTTTGTTGAAAATTATCTTTTTTGTTGAAAATTCATATTTAATATTCAATTCAATATTTTTAGAAACAAGCATCACATCCAATGTTCAAACTATTTATTTGAAAATATATGTAATTTGTTAAAAACTCGTCTTTTTTGTAGAAAATTATTCTTCAGTAATTTTTTTATTTTACATTAGTTTTTTAAACTGAAAATTATAATGTTGAAGTAAATTAAGTTAATTAATAAAATTAGTCGATTGAAATTAGTTCAAATTAGATAAAATTAATTAATTAGTAATTAATATAATAATTAATATTTAATGAAAGTTTATATAATGTGTAATTTAACACCAGGAGAAAATTTCATACCAAATTCTTCTGAAAAACTGAATGCCTAAAACTTCTAAATGCCCACGACAGACATTCATTAAAATTTGATTGAATCAAAATTAAGTTAATTAATCAAATTAAATTATTATGTTCCAAATTCTACTGATTGGTTAAAAATGAAATTTTTTGTTGAAATCTTAAGAGGACTCTAGTTTGAGGGAACTATTGGAAATCTCAGCAATCTGGGCGTGCAGAAATCTTGGAAATCTTTGAATAAGTGTGGGCACAGGTGAGGTGGTGTGGAGCATTCTGGCGAACAGCCGACTGAATCCGAAAGCTGCCGAGTTTAGCCGATCTGAGGAGAATCCCACGTGAGTTCTGATCGCGAGCAGGTTCGGAAATCTCGGAACTCTCGGCGATCTGAACGTAATCCAGGAAATCTCTACAAGAAAAAGTCGGACGACTGCCTAGAACTTCTAAACATCTACGATATATCCAAGAAAGCTGTTCTTTTCGTTTCTGAAATTTTTTTTCTGACTGTGCGGCATTAACAAAAGCGGTCTTCAATCAAGCTTTAAATGAATAATCATTTTTGTTTCCACTCCTTGTTATTTTTATTAATTTCTTCCATATTCGCTTTTTCTTCTGCTTCTGATCGCGAGCAGGTTCGGAAATCTCGGAACTCTCGGCAATCTTAACGAAA
>CAKNXH010000957.1:49265-100022 GCA_932178445.1 Andricus quercusramuli
GGGAAGAGGAGACAGAACATTTGTTCCGCTCCATCATGATGATTACCGTAATCTCTATGTTGACAATCAAAAACGAAGCTCACTCTCAAATTCTCTTCTTGAGTTAGTTCTGTAAAAAACGCTGTAGTTGTTAGCATTTTAAATTTGATCATGGTTAAAGGTAGTGCAATCCATCAATGAAAAATCGAGGACACATTGGAAATTGTTTAACAAAATAGATGTAAAGAAAGTTAATTTTGAAAGAGGAGACATGTTTTTCGCTCCATCATGTTGGATCACATCTGCTCGATGTAAATCATCAAAAACAGAACATACTTTTAGATTCTCCTTCATATTTAGTTTTATGAAGAATACTGTTGTTCTTAGTATTCTGAATTAGACTATGATGAAAGATAGTGTAGACCATCAATAAGGAACAAAGCACACATTAAAAATTGTTTAACCAAATAGATTTAAAGAAAGTTAATTTGGAAACAGGAGACAGAACATTTGTTCCGCTTCATCATGATGATTACCATGATCTTGATATTGACAATCATAAACGAACCACACTCTCAAATTCTCCTCTCGAGTTAGTTCTGTAAAACACTGTAGTTGTTAGTATTTTAAATTTGACCATGCTGAAAGGTAGTGCAATCCATCAACAAAAAATGAAGGACGCATTGGAAATTGTTTGACAAAATAGATGTAAAGGAAGTTAATTTTAAAAGAGGAGGCATGTTTTCCGCTCCATCATGATGGTTCACGTTTGCTCAATGTAAATCATCAAAAACAGAACATACTTGAGATTCCCCTTTATGTTTAGTTCTATGAAGAATATTGTTGTTCTTAATATTCTGAATTTGACCATGTTGAAAGAAAGTGTAGTCTATCAATAAGGAACAAAGCACACATCGAAATTTGTTTAACAAAATAGATGTAAAGAACGTTAATTTGGAAAGAGAAGACAGAACATTTGTTCCGCTCCATCATGATGGTTACCATAATCTCGATGTTGACAATCAAAAACGAAACACACTCTCAAATTCTCCTCTCGAGTTAGTTCTGTAAAAACACTGTAGTTATTAGTATTTACAATTTGACCACGTTGAAAGGTAGTGCAGTCCATCAAGGAAAAATTCAGGACACATTGAAATTTTTTTGACAAAATAGATGTGAAGAAAGTAAATTTTGAAAGAGGAGACTTGTTTTCTGCTTCATCATGATGGATCACCTCTGCTCGATGTAAATCATCAAAAACAAATCATACTTTCTGATTCCCCTTCATATTTAGTTCTATGAAGAATACTGTTATTCTTAGTATTCTGAATTAGACCATGTTGAAAGATAGTGTAGTCCATCAATAAGGAACAAAGAACACATTGAAATTTGTTTAACTAAATAGATGTTGAGAAAGTTAATTTGGAAAAAGAAGAAAAAAGATTCGTTCCGCTCCATCATAATGATTACCATAATCTCGATGTTGACAATCAAAAGTGAAATACACTCTCAAATTCTCCTCTTCAGCTAGTTATGTAAAAAACACTGTGATTGTTAGTATTTTAAATTTGACCATGCTGAAAGGTAGTGCAATCCATCAACAAAAAATGAAGGACGCATTGGAAATTGTTTGACAAAATAGATGTAAAGGAAGTTAATTTTAAAAGAGGAGACATGTTTTCCGCTCCACCATGATGTTTGACGTCTGCTTGATGTAAATCATCAAGAACAAAACATACTTTTAGGTTCTCCTTCATATTCAGTTTTATGAAGAATACTGTTTTTTACAGTATTCTGAATTTGACCACGTTGAATGATAGTGTAGTCCATCAATAAGGAACAAAGGACACATTGAAATTTGTCTAACAAAATAGATGTGAAGAATGTTGATTTGGAAAGAGAAGACACGTTTGTTCCGCTCCAACATGATGATTATCATAGTCTCGATGTTGAAAATCAAAAACGAAACATACTCTCAAATTCTTTTCTTGAGTTAGTTCTGTAAAAACGCTGTAGTTGTTAATATTTCAAATTTGACCATGGTGAAAGGTAGTGCAATCCATCAATAAAAGATGAAGGATACATTAGAAATTGTTTGACAAAACAGATGTAAAGGAAGTTGATTTTAAAAGAGGAGACATGTTTTCCGCTCCATCATGATGGTTCACGTCTGCTCGACGTAAGTCATCAAAAACAGAACATACTTTTAGATTCTCCTTCATATTGAGTTTCATGAAGAATACTGTTGTTCTTTGTATTCTGAATTAGACCATGTTGAAAGATAGTGTAGTCCATCAATAAGGAAGAAAGGGCACATTGAAATTTGTCTAACAACATAGATGTGAAGAATGTTAATTTGAAAAGAGGAGACAGAACATTTGTTCCGTTCCACCATGATGGTTACCATAATCTCGATGTTGACAATCAAAAACGAAACACACTCTCAAATTCTCCTCTCGAGTTAGTTCTGTAAAACACTGTAGTTGTTAGTATTTTAAATTTGACCATGTTGAAAGGTAGTGCAGTCCATCAATAAAAAATGAAGGATATATTGGGAATTGTTTGACAAAATAGATGCAAAGAAAGTTAATTTTGAAAGAGAAGACAGATTTTCCACTCTATCATAATCTTTCATATCTTCTCAACGTTAATCATCGAAAACGGAACCTACTGTCAAATTCCCCTGTAGTGTTAGTTCTGTGGAGAATACTGTGGTTGATAGTATTCTGAATTTGACCATGTTGAAAGTTAGTGTAGCCCATCAATAAAAAATGAAGGACACATTGGAATTTGTTTAACAAAATAGATGTTGAGGAAGTTAATTTTGAAAGAGGAGACAGAACATTCGTTCCGCTCCATCATCATGGTTCACATCTTCTCTATGTTTTGTGAATAATACTGTTGTTGATAGTATTCTCAATTTGACTGTTTATGTCAAAAGTTAGGTCCATTAATGAAAAATGAAGGACACATTGAAAATTGTTCAAAAGAATAGATCTAATGAAAGTTAATTTTGAAAGAGGAGACAACATGCGTTCACCTCCATGATGATGGTTAACATCCTTTCAATGTTGTCCATCAAAAACAGAATATACTTCCAAATTCTGCTCTTTATTTAGTTCCGCGAAAAATACTGTAGTTGTTAGTATTCTGAATTTGACCATGTCAAAAAGTAGTGTGGTCCATCAATAAAAATAAAGGGCACATTGAAAATTGGTCAGAAAAATAGATGTGAAGAAAGTGAATTTTGAAAGAGGAAACAGAACATTCGTTCCGTTCCTACATGATGGATAACATCCTCTCGATGTTAACCATCAAAAACGAAGCACACTCTCTAAATCTGAATTAGTGGAATTGCATTTTGCAACAAAACAGTTGAATTTTTGAACGAAAGGATTTATTTTTTAGCAAAATTGTCAAATTTTCAACAAAGTGATGAAATTAACTTAAGTTTCAATTTATCGAAAATTTCCTGACTCTGTCGGGTTTTCCTTAACAATCTCTGACTTTCTGGAATTCCCTGACCTAGCTAGAATTAAAAGAAAATGTTCAAAGTAAGAAGGAAAAACAATAGCGTATACTATGAGATGTCAGACAGTGCAAAAATTAACTTCACAGGATAAACTTTACACAAATATCGGTTAAACTTTCTTTTTTATTCCATGAGAAACACATATATTTTGAAAGACGCGAAGTTGGCTGAACAAAACTTTATCGCTCCAAAAAATTTCCTGCAACAAATTTTATTCCTAGTTTTTTCTGTGTTTGAATATTCTCCTAAAATTAATTTTTTTAAATGAAAAATCATTATGAATTTTGCTAGGAATTTTAAGAAAAAGCTGCTATTTTTATTAAAGCTTTCACAATCCTTGGAATAATTTTAAGTTCCTCTTGAAATTACTTACATTATTTCTAAACCAATAAGTGTTCAATTTTTATTTATACATCAAAATTAAAAAATTTCACTTTCAAATAATTTTTTAAAAATAATAAAATTAAAATTTTAATTGTCAAACTTTGAATTTAGCTCTCTGAAATATAATTTGAAAATTTATTAACTGAACTCAACATTAAAATAACAAGTTGGAATCCTACCTATCAAACCATTTTTACATTTTCGTTGGCAAACTATACAATGATCTACCTAATAACTGAAAGAATACATTATATACATATACATCTATTTATTTATTTATTTATTTATAATACATCCTGTATATCCCAATTGTTTTTTGCATAATTTGAAACAAAAATTTCGTTTCGATTGACCTAGCCTCAAAATTAATTGATATATTAGAATAGTTATAATATTGCAATTTGATGATCATAATAATATATAATCTAGTTGACCATCATGTACTTACTCAATAAGTGGAAAAATATACATTTTCACGTAACATTATTTTTTGAGCAAGGGATGATTTTACGTAAAAAAAAATGTTTTTTCTCAATTTAAACTAAAATTGTTTAAATAATTCTTTCAAGTTTGTGAGATATAACAAAAACTAATTGCTTCGTTCGATTCTATGGAAAAAATATAAAATCCATGTAATGGACATTTTTTTCAGACAATTTCATATGTAGTATAAAGAAATAATTACATAGTACTACGGCACATGATGAAATTCCTGTTTAAAAATTAAATTGAGTTATTCTTATTTTTTAAATTAAAGAATTTGATTCTAGATTGGAGAAATTAATAACAATTACACACTTGAAAGATGAACGACTTATTAAGAGAGATTTGAATATACTTTTTCTAGATTGTTATTAAAAAAATGGTTATTTTAAATGAAATTTTTGATGAGAAATAGAAATTTTAACAACAATAAACTAACAGTATTTTATATTCTATATCAGAATAATAAATTTTATGGAATAAATAAGGAAATTGTTTCAACAATTGTTGTGTATCTTTAAAAAAAAACCCAGACATTCGATTCTAAATATCTCGGGAACCTCTCAATGTTTCAAGAAGTGTTGGCTGATTCTTTTTTTTTAATTTTGAAAATTTTATTAAATATTCTTCTAAACTCAACTAAAATAATTAGAATTTTCTATTAATTTGCAACCTTCTAAAATGCTCGAAAAGCTCATAAATTTTGTATTCGAAATTTTCAAATATTTGCATTCTGTTTACAACTTTTTTAAATTTTGCTCTTCATATTAATTTTTCAAAATAAAAAATAATTTCAAATCTTCTCAGCAAACTTAAAAATTATTTTGTTTTCTTAAAAACTTCAAAGATCCATAAAAAGCTTCAAAATTTCATTTTTAAATCTTCAAAAATCTGAATTTATTTTTTTTATATCTCGAAATTTTGTCCAGTTTTAAATTAAGTTTGGATCTTCCCAAAAAGTTTTCATTAATTAAAAAAATTGAAATGTAATTGTTAAAAATGGAATATTTTAGATTCACACAATATTTAAATAGGATTTGGAATTGAATAAGAACGTTTAATTATACATTTATTAAATCGAAATCATTTTAGAATTAAGAATAGTTCGTGAAGTTTCAATTAAAAGTTTACATTTTTTTAACTACTGAGTCTTTCAAATTGAAAAATTTATATTTTTAACGGTAAATATGTTGAGAATCGTCCTGTGAAATCAATAATTTTTCAATTTTCAATAATCGCACTACAGTTCAGTGTGATTTATTATATTAGTAAAATTTCTTGGTAAAAGTGAAAAATTATTCTTATTGTAGTTTCTTGTAGAAACTTATATATTACATATCCTACAAGAATTGACAGTGAGATACAAGTCGAAACGTTGATATGAATTCTAAAAACATATTGTTTGTGAATTTCATTTTTTGGAATTTGTACACTTCTACAATAGTACAGAAAATACAGAAATACAAAAGTAAAGAAATTCTGTATTTTTTATAAAGATTTGTAACATTCTACAATAATTTTACTTAAAATTAAAAGATTTTCATGACGTTACACACCCAAATTAAAAAATGGAAAATCCTATAGTTTTCTGCAATACCTTGCATATTTTTACGAGAAAGTGAAACACATATTATCAATAAAAAGTTATACAAATTTTTGAATTGTCGAAAGTTATACTTTATCGTTAATTTTTGTTTGCTTTTCTGCAAGAAAAAACAAGAGAAGATTACCCATTTGTATTTGACTGTATTTTTTTGTTTAATGTTGTACATTTTCTAAAAGAAAGTACATATTTTAGGAAAAAATTACAGTTAACCACCAGTTTTTTCCACCAAAAATTAAAAAAAAAAATTTTCAGCTTTTAACCGAATTTCAACCAAAGAAGATGAAGCAATTTCAGTTAAATTGCAGGTTTTATCAGAATTCATAATAACTCATTTGATAGCCCTTTTTATACATTTTACGTACGAACTAATTATTATTTCATTGTTCTTCTCCAATTTTCCCGGCTCCAAAAAGTCAAATTTACTGAACAAATTTGAATTTTTACATTTTTCACAAGTTTTTAAATGATACGATTAATGAATTAATTCATTTCGTTATTTAAGGCAAAAAATATAACCAAAAGTAAACTTCTCATAAAAGCCGAAAAATTGAGTATTTGATTGAACTTCTGTATTTTTGCGATAACTTCATTAATTTCAGAACAATATATGCGTTATTTCAGAGGATAAGTTCAAATCATTAATTTTCGCCGAGAAATGGAGTATTCTGGAAGCATGACTCATCTGCGCGGAACCGGAAATTTGCCTACTTCCGAATCACTAAACAAATATGTTTTTCAGAACATATGGAAAAACCGGAAACACAGTTTTAAATTACAAGTCTTGAACTTTCCATCCATCAGTATTTGAGCCTATTTATCTTGATTTTTATGTAAACAACAGCCTTTTAGAAAAAACTTGAATTTTTCACCAAATTTTCAAAGATGTCTTTGTTTATTTGAAAATATGTATATGTTTTTTCATATTCACCACTTTCAAACCCATACTGTTCAATTCTTGAGGATTTTCTCTATAGAAACAAAAAAAAAGGAGACAAAATTGTTAAATTAGGAACGAAGATATGAGCTGTTAAAGTTTGCCGGGTGAACCTAACCCAGTGTGTATACCAAGGGTTAACATCGATAGGAACTCTCTTTACATCTATTCCTTCAAACAATTTTGAATGTGTTCTTAATTTTTCATTAATGGACTATACTATCTTTTCAACATGGTCAAACTTATAATAATAACAACCACACTCTGTTCACAGAACTAATTTGAGAGGAGAATTTAAGAGTACATTTTTTTCAACTGCGACGTATTGGCTACTTTAATTTTACTAAAGACCTATTTGTGACTTGAGATTTTCATTTTCCAATGAGTAAAGCATTTTTATTCCAAAACGTTGACAATAGGGGATCTTCTTAGCATCATCGAGGTCTTTTTCTGGTCTGGAGTATGTCATTTTTATACCCAGTATACTTTTTATAAGATATAATTTTGATTGCTGTAATAGTGACCGCTATAAAAATTTAAATTCGGCCAGTAAAAAAATCTTGATTGTAATCCTAGCTAAGTACTTAGAGCGATTGCCTAAATCAATTATGGAAATTACTCCTGTAGGTCGTGGTCGTAGAATTTGCTGCGCTCATGTTGCCGGAACCTTTCCTTGACCTGTAATGATTCATTGTCCCGGCAGCAAAACTTTATGTTTTTAATTCCCTGAGTTCTTTCTGACTTATTTTTTGTTTTCCTTGAAAATTATTATTTTAGGAACAAAATTTCATTCTTATAACATTCTTCATATTGAATTTCTTGTAACTTGAATGAGACAGTTAGAGCCGATGGTTCAAAAAGGGACCTAAGTAGTGATGGAATTGAAAAAAATCAAACAGTTAAATAAAGAGCATATATTGGTTTACCATAACAGGTTGTATAATTAAACTGCAATTCGAATTAATACAATTGGTTCTACAATGCAATTAATCTATAATCAGCAATTACTCAACGAGAGATTATTAGAGAAAATAATACTGCTTTTAGTAATTTGCGTTAATGTATTAATTATTATTAACAATTTCCTATTATGGTGAATATAATTCTCTGTAATTATAATAAATTCTTTAATTAAATAGATTCGGGAAACTATCATGTAATCCTTTACAATCCCATGCAATCTTTTCCAATACCTTGTAATACCCCCTACTACAAAATATTCCTATAACGAATTTCTTATAATTTGTTCGCGATTCTATAGATGAATCATCAATATGAAAATTATCATAAGAACATCATTATAGAAAATGTGTAGAATTCCTGCAATTTAAAACAAAAATCCAACAACCAAATTTGGACAACCACCATAAAATGCTCCTATTGTAATCGAAATAAAATTTTTTTTTCTTTAGACAAAAATAAAAAAGAGGATTCATTTCATAATCTCGTAAATGGAATGTCGAAATTAGATAACTATCGAAACCTTGATATGTTTTTCAATTTTCTTTCCGAGTTTGAAAATCCAACGCATGATTATACCTTGCACACCAATCATTAAAATTATTGTAATTATTGATAAATTTTGATTAAAACACCACAGTGATTATTTAGTTTGAGAGAATTTTGCAGCCCTGTGATTGGTCTAATCTAATGTTGGGCTTATATATTTTTCAAATAAATGAATAAAATAAAATAAATCATTATGATAATGAAAAGCACTTTTCATTTGACATTGGAGATGAAAATTGTAGCGCTGAAATTGATTTTTCTTGTGGCTTGAAAGAGTCTTTACTGAAGCAAAATGTATCGGAAAGTATCATGGCAGTCCATTATAATCACACTTTATTGTTGCTATAACTGACCGGATTATTAGGGGTATAGAAGTGCATTTTCTCGTCGAAACGAAGTGCGTCCAATAATAAAGAGATACTAATCCCTTTTCTTCGTGAGAGGCGACTCGCTGGAAGATTGACATTTTTAGTCGATAAGTCTTCTACAGGAATGCATTTTTCTTCTAAAATTGTTTTAAAAGTGGAAGATTGCTAAAGTATCGAGAAACAATTTTTTAATTGTAAAACCTATTGTAATCGTTGATTGTACCCTTACGAAGAAATATTATAAAAAATTCAGTATAGGCTTGTAATGATTTTTGTATGATGAGTTTCTTAAAATTATTTCGTGATTTAATAAAAATTGAGTATAGAAAATCATCTTGAAAAATCAGTACAGAATTAATGTGAAAATATTGAAAAAAGCTATGCAAAGGATCAAACTGCAGAAGGATAATCGGCTCCAGTGGAAATAACGTTAGGAACTTGGATAACATTTAGCATGCTTCTTGATGATCAATTTTTCAAAACTTTGCGACTTTTGCAAAAAAATGTCTTACAATGGTACAGTTCAATAATAACCTGATAATTCAATAATTGATGTTAATTTGTCGATCAGGGTTACTAATTAATTAATTTTTAAAGTTAAATATTGCCGATTCCTCGTGAAATAATTTTGTGGCAAAACGAAAAAAAGTATGCCTCGGCCGGATTTGAACCGGGAACGCCACTAGTGAATAGTGGCAATAGAAATTAATTAATAACTTAATAAGTTTAAAAATTACTTTTATATTTGAGACTAGAAATCCTTTTCCATTTTGCCCTCTTTTTCCCTATTTAGAAAATATCTGTCCATTTCCTATTTTAAAGAAATTTCTCCTTTTCCTCGATTTTTCGTTTAAATTTTTGTTTTGTTCAAAATTCTAATATTTGGTTGAGAATTGAATTATTCTGTTGCAAATGCATCTATTTTGTTAAAAACTCATTTTTTTGATCAAAATTCGACAAATTGGTCGAAAGCTGATTTTCGTTTTCAAATTTATCTTTCTTGTTGAAGATTGATCTCTTTCGTTAAAAATTGAACTATTTCGTTCGAGATTTGTTTCTTTCTGGCAAAAACTTAATTGTCTCACTTGAAAATTCAACTTTTTCGTTGAAAATTCAACTCTTTGGTTCAAAATTTATCTTTTTTGTTTGAAAATTCAACTACCTGGTGGAAAGTGCAACTACTTTACAAAAAATCAATTTTTTGTGAAGATTTATCATTTTAGTTGAAAATTCATCTTTATAGGGGATAATTTAAACAGCTTTTTTAACTGAAAATGTAATGTATTCCATTTTTGGTTGAAAATTCAACTGTTTTTTTTTCAAATCCAAATTATAATAATTTTTCGTTGAAATATCAAGTATTACCGGTTATGTTTGAAACTTCAACAATTTGGTAGAAAATGAAATTATACAGTTGAAAATTCGTGTTTTCAGTTCAAAATTTAACTATTTGGTAGAAAATTCAACTGCTTTGTTAAAAATTAATTTTTTTCTTTAGGAAATTCATCTGTTTTGTTGAAAATTCGTTTTGTTTTGGTATGAAGTAATCTTTTTTGAAAATTCCTCTTTTTAGCTGTGGATTCAACAATTTGTTGAAAATTCTTCTTTTTTAGTTCAATTTAGCTGGTAGAAAATAAGTTTTTTTTTTGCTGAAAATTAGTTTTTTTCAAAAACTGTGTATACTTCGTTTTTTGAAACTGAAAATGTAATTATTCCATTTTTGGTTGAAAATTTATCTTTTCTGATTGAAATTTCAACTATTTGGTTGAAAATTAAACTATTTTGATAGAAAATTCAACTATTTGGTTTTGGGTGGAAAATTCAACTGTTTTATGGAAAATTCATGTATTCTGTTGAAAATTCGTCTTTTTGGGTAGAAGATTAATCTTCTTTTCAGAAAGTATGTTCACCTTATTGGCTGTGTAATACATTATTTTGTTAAAAATTCGTCCATTTGGTTCAATTCAACTGGTAAAGAAGTGGTTACTTTTTGTTGAAAAATAATTTTTAAACTGAAAATGCAACTATTCCATTTCCGGTTGAAAACTTCATTATCATAGTTAAAAATTGAACTTTTTATTTGAAAAATTATCTACTTGGTAAAAGAAGGGAATTTGCAAGAAAATAGTTAAATTTGTATTGAAGAAAGATTTTTCAATTAATCAGGAGAAAAATTCTCATTCAAGATGTTGAGTTTTAAGTCATGAAGACGAATTTTTGAAAAAAAATTTGATTTTACAATCCAAAATTATGCATTTTCTATCAAAGTAATTGATTTCCGAGTAAAAATACGAGTTCTTGAAAAATCAGTAAATTGTCAACTGAAAAAGATCAGTTTTCTAGCAAAAATATAGTAGCTACATTTTTAGTCAAAAAATTCATAAAAAAAAAAAAATTGATTAGCATTTCGAACTCGAAAGTTCATTGCCTCACTACCCGATTCGGGTAGTGTTTCTAGGTGGATAAATACTACCAGTGTGGGTCCACCACACCCACGAAATTTATTTAATCAGATTAAAACAAAAATTCATTAAACAAAAAAAAAAAAAATTTTGAACAAGATTGGCGGAATCTTCAACCAAAGAAGTAAAGTTTTAACTCAGCAAAATAACCCTCTCTCTGGGTTACAATTGCTATAATAAATAAAAAAAAAAGTTTGAACTAAAATGATGAATTTTCAAAACAAAAATTTTTAAATAAATAGTTGAATTTTCCTCCCAGAAGTTGAATTCTTGTCTTTTTTTTTGTTGAAAATTAATTTTTGACCGGAAATTCAACTATTTCAGTTAAAAGTTCATGTCTTTCGTCAAAAATTATGAATATTTTTATGAAAATTTGTTTTTTTATGGTGAAAATTCAATTATTTTGGTAGAAAGTTTAACCGTTCGATTGAAGATTAATTTATCTTTTTAAAAAATTGACCTTCTTCCTAGAAAATTCAAAAATTTCATGAAAGTCATTTTTTAAATTGAAAAATCAACAGTTTTGTTGAAAATTCATCTTTTTGGGTTGAAAATTCGATTACTTTGGTAGAAAATTCCACTGTTTTAGGATGGAAATTAACTTTTTTTTATTTCAGTTTATCTATTTTGTTGAAAATTTACGTGTTTCGTTTAAAAACTCAACCATTTGTTTGAAAGTCCAACGCTTTTGTTAAAATTTTTACTATTTGATAAAAAATTGATCTATTTTGTTAAAAATTGGGCATTTTAGGTAGAAAATTATTCTTCATGGTTACAAATTCATGTTTTTGGTTGAAAATTCCTCTTTCTGGTTGATTAATCACATATTTTGTTGTAAAGTTCGTATTTTTTGGTTTACTTGGACAGTTATTTATTTTGAATAAAACTATTTTTTGGTTGAAATATCAATGATTACATTTTTCGTTTCGAATTCATCTCATTTTATGAAAAATTAATGTACCCAATAGAAAATTCAACAATTTTGTTAAAATATTTGTTTGGTTGAAGATGTTAAGTTTTGGTTGAAACATTATATCTTTGATCGAAAATTTAACTATTTTGTTCAAAAATCTATGTTTTTTGTTGAAAATTAATTTTCTTCATTAAAAATTGATTTTTGAAATTAAAATTTAAATATTTATTTTATTTCAGGTGGAGTAATTCATCATAATTTTATGTATCCGAGAGTAATTTCACGCAATTTGGGGTAATCTTAGGTAATTTAGAGTAATTCTTTACATAGAGGTAATTCATGATAAACCAATGTAAATCACCTTCGCTGAACCGAATATCCAGAAACTATCGTATCTCCATTTCGCGGATTATAATTTTCCTTTGAATGAAAGAAATATTTTTATCAACTCAAATAAACTTAATTCAAGAAAATCTTTGATTTATATCAAGCAAATTGTATCAAATAAATGATTTGTTTAAGTCAATAACGTAGATATATCTCATTTCATTAAATTAAATAAGTATTTTTTGATTTAAACAAAAATATGTTTCTCTCAATAATAATATATCAAACAAATTTTTTCGATTGATTCAAACAGTTTTCTTAGTGTAATAAGTCCAGCAGATGAACACTATGCAATGGAGAAGAAGTTATCACAATCAGATAAAATAAAACGCTTTTGAAGCTTCTAAATTTAAAAAAATCAAGTGCAAAGTTAAGGAGTTTCAACAATGAAGTGCTGCAGTTTTTGCTTGTCTGGGTTTATCGATCGAGCATGTAGCGATATGTGGCAGAAAAGGATCGTGCCAAGAACCACTTTGTTAAACGACTACACGACGAATTCCCATTTCGAGGGCCCCAACCAACCCAGGAACATGTCTGGAATTACAACTCTTCTAATTGTTTTCTCTTGAGGCGCCTAATTGTTCTTCACGCTGTGGCTAGGAAAAGATATTTTGAAAGGTGTGAAATTGACATAATTCAAGTTCCAACTTTGGCTGCTTGTAAATGCTTGTAAAACCAGTTGATTAAAGAGCTTTCCGTTTAAATTATAAAAGGGATAAACAATTTTCTTGTTGCAAATTCATAATTATAAATGTTTACATACATTCAGAAAATAATTTTAGTTTTCCACTTAGGAAAAGAGATATTAAAACAGATTATCGGATACTATATACTATACGGTTATACCGGATAATATCTGAGCGATTCAACTTTGGAAAAGAAATCTAGATATTGAAACAGAGCATCCGTAGGCAATAGAAAGAAGATTTCCATCGACAATATCTAAGATATTATAGAGAGAAATCAAAGATATCCAAAAAATATTTGTATCTAAAAACCTAAACGATTGTGTAGCATAGTCGGATGATTATTATTCCTGATTCTCGAACATTACGTTTAAGAACGCTAACATGAGTGACACCTATGACTGAGTCTTATTTTTTTTTGAAATATTATGATATTCCATCGAAAAAGACTCACTCCATTCTCGACTAAAAGTTTTATGAAATATCATTCCGAAAAACTACGGCACACATGACAAAATTTCGCTTTTTTGGTATCATGGATATTTATGATTAATAGAATAGGTTTTATGGTTATACTATCAATATTGCCCTTCAATATTGAACGAAAGATATAAGATACTATGTTTTGATATCTACTAGACTATTACGTGCACGCACAAGCGCGCGCTCACTTTTTGAATTATTTCCTTTACTCAATTTTCGAATCACTATTTGTTCAAATTTCTTGACCAATCAAATTCTTGCTGAAATTATATTCTCAAAGAATGTATTCAGTGAATCCATGTAACGTAGAATTTACTATTACTATTTATAAAAGTAAAAGTCGAGATATAATTTGAAGATTTCAAGTGCAAGTTATGTAATTCAATATTTTGAAAAAGACATAATTTTTGTACAATGATATTTGCGGGTACTATCAGGGCTATAATTTTAAATGTGAGCATCAATATACCTATAATTTGAAAAAATCCTATTCTGATTCGATTCTCTGTTCTCAATCTAAAAAGCATTGAACATGTATTTGCACTGGAATATTGAAATAAATTTTTATAGAAAAAAAAGAGCGTATTAGAATATATATTTATAAATAATTAAAACATATGTATACACATGTCATTTTCAAAATTGAATTCAAATCCTAATTTCACGTCCATTTTTGGAAATCTGTGAATCAAGAAACATCGCTGAATCATTGAATAGTTATCATATTATAACGTTTAAATAATTCAGAAAAACAACAGCATACGATGAAACATCGCTGAACAATTAAAATATGTATATCTACATATAACTTGGAAAATTGTATAAAGTTACATGCCTCTCTTTTTTTTCTCGCGGTTATCTCAGAGATATATTAAGTGCCGCTCCTCCATGCCTCATTCAAATAATGTTGATTTTATATTCTTCTGAAAATTTCAGTCATCGATAACCTTTTAAACTTATTCCAGAAAAAATGAAAAGATGTAAGCACATGATTTGGAAAATTGAATTCAGATACTCATTTAACATCATAAATATTATAAGAAATTACATCATTGTAATAGAGATAGTTTTGAAGAAATAAACCTTTATTATACTAATTATATCCAATATTCAATCACATCACCTCGAAGTGAATAATTGATTTATGTTACTTGATATAGAAAAATTGAAATTAAATATTTATTTAATTTAATTTGGTAACAAAATTAATTAGCCAATAATGAATTAATCATTTCATAACAATGACAGCATTGAAGAATTATTTTTATTAAATCATTCAAATAATTTTTACTTCATATTTTTCTTAAAATTTCAATTATTAATAACCCTTTAAACTATTTCAGAGAAAATTAAAAGACATGTGCACATAATTTTGGAATGAAAATTCAGATGCTCATTTCACAACATCGCAAAATTAAAAAAAAATATATAATTTTTTTAGTTTATGTTACCTCATCAGAAGCAATTAGAATGCAATCGTCATGTTATTTAAAATTGTTGAAAAAATAATAAGCTAATAATTTATTAATCTGTTCATAACTTAAAAAACATTCAACTATAATTTTCATTCAATCATTGGGATAATTTTCATTCTACATTAAAAAAAAATCACTACCATTCCTTAAAATTTAATATGTCAGTAACCTTCCATACTAATTTCAGAAAAAATAAAAACATATTCACATATAATTTTGAAAATTGACTGCAGACACTCGTTTCACAACATCAGAATCATTTCAAAAATAATTTAATTAGTGGTATATCAAATTTAAATAAACTTTTATTATGCAAATTATATCCAGTATTCAATTACATGACCTGAAAGTAATTGATCAATTTATGTTTATGAATTTAAAACTATTTAAATTCAATCTTAATGTAATTCAATATTGTGGTAAAAAAATCAGCTAATAATTAATTAAACAGTTCACAACATAAAAACCCTCAAGCAATTATTAACATCCATATAATCGAATTATTTATAGTTTACATTTTTTTAAATTTCAACTTTCATTTCTGAATGTTTCGATTTATTTATAAGCTTTTGAGTGAATTCCAGAAAATTTAAGTTCTGAAAGAATCAATAATTAATCAATCATATGAAACCATAGAAAGCATTACCCAAATATTTTCGTTTGAATATTGAATTAATTTTAAATTCATATTTTTAAAATCTTTAATTATATTACTTAAAACTTAAATTATCAGTAACCTCTTATACAAATTCTATAAAAAATCAAAACATATGTACATATAATTTTGAAAATTGAATTCAGATACTCATTTCGCAACCTCAGCAACAATTGGAAATTTATGAAACTGAAATAGGGCTATTTTAACTATAAGTAAACTTTTATTATTCGAATTACAGCCAATATTTAATTACATAATCTCAAAGTAAATAATAAATTTATGTTACTTAATTAGAGAATATTAAATTTCAATCTTTATGTAATTTGATATTGTGAACAAAATTAATCAGCTAATTTTTAAATTAATTAGTTGACAACATGAAGAGTATGCAAAAATTATTTCCATTGAAACTTTGTAATAAATTTTACTTTACACATATTTTGCTTTAAATTTTCACTTTTCTTCTATTAAATTTAATTTATCAATCATTTTTTAACTAATTCTAGAAAATGCAATTTTTAAGAGAAACAGTTAATATTTAATTAATGAGTTCAGAACATATTTAATAATTATTTTCATTGAAATATTAGAATAACTTGTATTTAATATTTATCTGAAAATTGCAATTATTAATAACCTTTCAAAGAAATATCAGTAGAAATTCAAATATATGCACACATAATTTTGAAAATTGAATTAATCTTCATATAATTCACTTTTTCGAGAAAAATGAATCACTCAATAGTTAATAATAGTTAATTCATCAATTTCTAACATAAAAATCAATCAACGATATTATAACCATTGAAACATCAAAATAATGTTCATCGTATATTTTTCTAACAATTTTAATTATTTATAATCTTTTTAACGAATTCCATGAAAACTTGAAACACATTTACGTATAATGTTGAAGATTGAATTTAAATCATTATCTGACAACATCGTAATCATTTGGAAAATGATGATATTGGAATTAATCTATACTTTTCATTGAAATATTGGAATAGTTTTTACTTCATTTTTTTTTTTCAAATTTGAACTCTCATTATAGATCGGCCAAAATATAATACGCATATCATATGACAAAGAAGAACATCTGCGACTGGATTAGAAATGTAGAAAAATTACTGAAATACATTTTATTTTACGTCATGTATTGAGAAAGTCAGTCATAACAACCAAAGATTTAATATCTTCAATAATAACTTACATCGAAAGTAATAGTGGAAATAAATAAATCGAAATAATATTATCAGCGATCGATAAAATGAAAAATCTACTCTTTCAATTCTGTTATTTTTGATTTTAAAATGTAGAGGTCACCCTATACTATAACTAACAGCAAATCTTACTCCTCTAAATTACGAGTTTTCATCTATAGGATACATTATAGCTGAATATCCAAATTTTTAATATTCACTTTTCAATATCTATTTTTCTCAATGTATAGTATCATCCTTCCTGTCATATGATGTAAGTACTACACTTTGCGTACAGAAAGAGGATATCCAAACGAAAATTCCTGTGTTTAAGACCAAGTATGAAATTTCCATAGGACTGAAACTATATTTCTATGATCGATAGAGCTTCTTCCTTGTGAAAATATCCTTTCTTTCGATATTGCGGTCATTTCGGTTTAGTGCTCGACGTTCACATGGGATTTCCCAAAGCGCATTGACCCAACATCGAAACTATCCAAAACCTTTATTCAGGTGCACGTAGGGGTTATCTGGCCAAGACCATTTTCGTGCACTTCAATCTTGATGCAGGATACTATATTTTGTTCTCATCATTTGAAGAAATTGATAATAATCGACCCAGACACAAAGGAATCAAACATTTCCAGGAAATACGTATAAAATATCAATATTAGTATGGAAGAATCTGTACTGATAAAGTAGTGGGGCACTACCAGAGATATATTGAAAATATAGAATCATTTTAGATAAATTGCATTTTTCATACATACAGCTTTTCAGGAGTATTTGCAGTTCGGAATTCAATATTTATGGTCCTTACACTGTATTATATATAGGGAATTCTCCAGAAAAGGCCACCTTTGAAAATATAAACTTTTTTTCACAAATACAGTTTTGAAATCTCATTTCCATATGTTCTTGAAGTAATAATTCTTCAAAAGTAGTAATTAGGGTGGTTTTTTCCAAAATGTTTGTTCCCTTTCGCGGGATTTGTTAGAATATTCGAAGATTCCTGGAAAGAGATTTGTATCTGATGGTGGATCAAAGACGAGAAATAACTAGTTTTTTTTTTAATTAGTTACTGTAATTGATTACTGTTTTGGTAACGATAGTCGTAATAAAGTTACTTTTGTAAACAGGTGACGAATTTGTAACTAGTTACATGTTTTTTTAGTAACATTAACCAACAAATGGAAAAATCAAAAGTTCCGAACTAGAGGCTTTTCAGCATTGTATGGAAGATTTTATAGTACAGCAGGAATGCTATGTGATGGAGTTTATCATTCAAATTTTGAAGAATGTATAACATAGCGATCAATCAGATAGTAGAAAAATGTTTAATTGAATACAGTTTCCAACGGAATATTTTCAAATTTTTCTAGGAACAGAAGTTGAGATTCAAAAAACATTCTTCTCTCCAACAGAGAATCTGTGCAAGGAATAAGATGCAAATGTTATTTTTAACGACTAGCGGAAATTAAATAGTGAAAAATAGTTTTTTTTTCATACAGTTTTCATCGAAATATTCAGAAATCTTGCTAGAAAAAAAAGTTCGGCTTCGAAAAAAATATGTTATACGTCGGAGAATGGCTGCAAGGAAGAAGATTCGTATGTTATTGTTAATAACTAGAGTAAGTCATCAATGTATAAGATAGTAGATAATGAAATCGTAAAAATGTGGTTTTTATACAGTTTTCAATGAAATATTTTCGAATTCCTCTCGGAACAGAAGGTTGGCTTCAAAAACAATTTGATTATCCGGCAGAGGATCTATGCAAGGAATAAGATGCGAATGTTATTGTTCACTACTAGCATTCTAAGCCATCAATGTAATTGAAAGCAGTTCTCAAATAGTGAAAAATAGTTTTTTTATACAGTTATCAACAAAATATTTTAGAAATGTTGCTAGGAAGAAAAGTTGGGCTTCAAAAACCATTTATTGATACGATGCGACGGAGCACTGATGCAAGGAAGAAGATGTAAATGCTATTGTGAATGACTATCATCCTAAGCCGTCGATGTATAAGGTAGTGAAAATCCAATAGTAAACAAAGTTGTTCATATACAGTTTCCGATGAAATATCTTCAAATTTTTCTCGGATCAGAAGTTGGGCTTCAAAAATCATCCTTCCATTCGATGAAAGATCTATATAAGGAACAAGATGCGAATGTTATTGTTAACGATTAGCACTCTAAGCCATTGATACATATGAGAGCAGACAAGCAAATATTAGAAAATATTTTCTTGTTATTCAGTTTTCAACAAAATATTTAGAAATTTTGCTAGGAAGAAAATTTGGGCTTCAAAAACCATCTGTTGATACGACGGAGCATGGATGCAAGGAACAAGGTGCAAATCTCATTGTTAACAACTAGCATCCTAAGTGATCGATATATATATATGTTAGTGGAAATTAAGCAGTAGAAAATAGTTGTTTTTCATACAGTTTCCAAAGAAATATTCTCAAATTTTACTAGGAAGAGAAGTTGGGCTTCAAAAACCATCTGTTGATCTGTCGGAGGATGTATGCAAGGAAGAAGATGCAAGTGTTATTATTAACAACTGACATCCTGAGTCATCAATGTATAACATAGTGGGCGGTGAAATAGTTAAAAACAGTTTGTTTAATTACAGTTTCTGACGAAATATATTTGAAAATTTTGCTAGGAACAGAAATTAGGCTTCAAAAACCATCTGTTTATCAGACGGAAGATGTACGGAAGGAATAGGATGCAAATGTTATTATTAATTAGTAGCATCCAAGTTATCGATGTATGTAAAAGCAGACAATTATATGGTGAACAAAAGTTGTTTTTCATACAGTTTTCAACAAAATATTTCCAAATTTTGCTGGGAACAGAAGTTGGGCTTCTAAAAACATCTGTTGATCTGTCGGAGTATGTATGCAAGGAATGAGATGCAAATCTTATTGTTAACAACTATCAACCTTAGTCATCTATGTATAAGGTAGCGAACAATTCTGTAGTATACAAAACTTGTTTTTATGCAGTTTTCAACGGAATCTATTCAAATGTTGCTGGAAACAGTAACTTGGCTTCAAAAACCATTTGTTGATCCGACGAAGCATGTATACAAGGAACAAGATGCAAATATTATTATTAACAACTAGCATTTCAAGTCATTGAAGGATAAGTTAGCGGACAATAAAATAGTCAAAAATAGTTGTTTTTAACACAGTTTCCGACAAAATATTTTTAAATTCTCCTGGAAACAGAAGTCGGGCTTTAAAAACCATCTGTAGAACTAAAGAAGCATGTACGGAAGGAACAAGATGCAAATATTATTGTTAACAAATACCATCCTAAGTCATCGATATATAAGATAGTGGAAAATCAAATAGTTCCCAATTGTTTGTTTTACTACAGTTTGAAACAGAAATATTTTTGGAAATTTTGCAAGGAACAAAAGTTGGGCTTCAGAAACATCTGTTGATTGGACGGAGGATGTACTCAAGGAACATGATGCGACTGCTATTGTTAATAACTAACTTCCTAAGTCATTAATGTGTAAGATTGCGGTCAATGAAATAGTTAAAATAGTTGTTTTTATACAGTTTCCAAAAAAATAGTCCGAAATTTTGCTAGGAATAGAAGTTGGGCTTTGAAAACTATCTGTCGAACCAACAAAGGATGTACTGAAGGAACAAGATGCAAATCTGATTGTTAACAACTAGCATCCTAATCATCAATGGGTCTTCGTTACTCAGTGACAACTGGGTATCCATGCTTGAGTTTACGATACAAACACACCATAATCAATTCAAGCAGTTGAACCGTACATTGCAAAGAAAGGGGAAATTGCTCTGAGACTTAGTAAACTAAGACACAAACTTTGGCGCCTGTTTGTAGAATTATACAATATACATATACCAACAAGAAATACAAATTGTGATACATTTCGAATGCACATTTACAACAAAAGCTACCTGCTTGTTATTTTCCTCGAGTTATAACAATATAACATTCATATTATTGAAAACAATTTATTTTATAGTATCAATTATAGAAAATTATAGTGAAGAAAAGCAATGAAAATAATTTTGATAACTGAAAGCCGTGTGTCAAAGACGGGTCTAATTACTAAAATATCAATTTCGCGAAAAATAAAAAAGTGAATAAATATAAGGGAGCGCCCACATATTACGTGATACTCTAATGAATTTTAATCCAACGAAAAATTTAGTAGTTTATATTGCAACTAAAAAAATTCCAAATTTTAATTAAAAACAGTTCAATTCATTCAAAAAAGATTTTTCAGTCAGGAATAAAAAATAATCAAATTGTTGAATTTTTAAGACAAAAAGACGCATTTGTTTCAAAGACATTTGATATGTTCCAACAGAAGAGATTGACTTTTTACAAGAAAGTTCGTTTTCAGCCAAAAGAGATGAATTTTTCAACCAAGGAAGATGACTTTCCCACCATAAAAGATGAATCCCAAATTTAAAAGCGCGAAATTTCACAGCTATGTATGAATTTTCAAACAAACAGTTAAATTTTCAACTAAAAAAGATAAGTTTTCAACAAACAATGGAACAGCAAAATTTTAAATCTCAAAAATTCGTTCTAAACAAAAAATTAGCTGCATCCTTAAAGAGAATGATGAATTTTTAACAAAAAAGGTTCTCTCTCAACCGAGTGACACAAATTTTTTGACCAAATACATGAATTGGGCTACTAAATTTTCAAAATATAAAGGCTGAATTTTCAACAAAAAATGGAATAGTCCAGTTTTCAGATAAAAAAATTATTGAAAAAAACGTGGTTCCAACAGAATAGTTAAATTTTCGAATTAATAGTTTAATTTTCGAAAAATTTGATATTTAACAGAACAGCTAATTTCCAAGCAGAGAGTGAGATTTATTCGAAAAAACTCTTACTTTCGTAAGTTTAATATTTTCATGAACACCAATGTTAAAATGTTGCTATTCAATAGAAAATTCAGAATTTTTTGAATTTAATATGTCTAGGAATTGTCTAATTTTGTTCAAATTTGTTATTTTTTGGGTTAAAAGATTATTTTTTTAACTGGAAATTAAACTATTCTATTTTTAGTTGGAAATTTATCTCTTTTCGTTGAAAATTTAGGTATCTAGTTACAAATTCGTTTTTTTTTCTTGTAGAAAATTTATCTTTTGGATTGAAAATTCGATTATTTGATTAGAAATTAATTTTTTGGTTGAAGATGCATAATTTTAGTTAAACGTTTACTTTTGTATCTGAAAATTGAATTATTCCATTTTCGTGAGAAATTTATAGTTTTTATTCGAAAGTCAATCTTAGTGGGTGAAAATTCATTTATTTGGTTGCAAATTCAACTATCTTGCTGAAATTTCGTTCTTTTTTCTTCTGAAAATTTATCAATTTAACTGAAAATTAAACTATTTTATTTTTGATTGAAAATTTATCTTTTTCGGTTGAAATTTTATCTATTTTGTTACAAATTTCTCTTTTTTGGTAGGAAATTCATCTTTGGTTTAAAACTTTAATTATCTAGTTAAAAATTCATTCCTTTTTTTAAGATGCATAGTTTTAACTAAACATTCACTTCCGTGTCTGAAAATTCAACCATTCCATTTTTATGAAAAAATTATTCTTTTTTGATAGAAATTTAATATTCTTGGTTGAAAATTTATCTGTTTGGTTGAAAATTCAACTATTCCGTTGAAAGTTGATTTAAACTGATTGGAAATTATTTTCTGTTTCACTGATGATCTAACTATTTTATTTTTGATTAAAAATTCATTTCTTTGGTTGCAAATTTATTTTTTCATAATGAAATTGAAACTATTATATTTTGGGTAAAAAATTGATCTTTTTTGCTTGTTATACATATACTTCTGTGTCAAAATTGTACTATTCCATTTTTAAAAGTTTATTTTATTTGATTGAAAATTTATTTTTTCACTGAAAATCTATGTTATTTTTTGGATAAAACTTCATTCCTTTGATTGAGAATTTAATTTTTTTATTAAAAATTCGTGCGTTTGGATGAAAATTCATTTTATTAGCCAAGAATTGGATCATGCTATTTTTGGTTAAAAATGTATGTATTTTGTTGAAAATGTATCTTTTTGGTTAGAAAATTCATCTTCTGGGTCGGAAATTCAACTATATGGTAAAAAAAATCTTGGTTAAAGATTCATCACTTCAGTCAAAAATTCATTTCTTTGGTTGACAATTTGACTTATTTGTTGAAAATTTGTTTTTTCACTTGAAAATCAATTTTCTTATCTGAAGATATAACTATTTAATTTTTGTTTGAAAATTGATATTTTTTAGTCAAAAATTTATTTATTTAGTGAAAACTCGTCATGCTTGGGTTGGAAATTAAACATTTTCGATGAGATCTTTTTTTTTCATTGACAGAAATTTTTTTTTGATTAAAATTCAACTCTTCTGGTGAAAGTTTCTCTTTTTTTCGAAAATTAGTCTAATTTTGTTAAAATTCGTTATTTTTTGTTGTTGAAAAATTGTTTACCTAACTGAAAATTGAACTATTCTATTTTTCTATATTCTATTCTTCTAAAATTTAATTATTTAGTTAAAAATTCATTTTTTTAGTTGAAGATGCATAATTTGAGTTGAACATTCACTTCTGTGTCTGGAAATTGAACTATTTCATTTTTGAAGTTTATTTTATTTTTTTGAAAAATTTATTTATTTACTGGAAATCTAACTATTATATTTTTACTGAAAAATTTATTTTTTATTGAAATTGTAACTATTTTATTGAAAATTCGTGCTTTCGGTTGCAATTTTTTTTTTAACTGAAAATTGAACCATGCTATTGTTGGTTGAAAATTAATTTTTTTAGGTTGAAAATTTAGGCATTTTGTTGAAATTTAACCTTTTTGGAAGAAAAAATTAATCTTTTGGGAAGAATATTCAACTATTTGCTTAAATTTTTGTTTGGTTAGACATTCAATACTTCCGTTAAAAATTCATTTATTTGGTTGAAAATTTAACTGATTTGTTGAAAATTCGCTCTTTGATTCAATAATGAATTTTGTTCCTGACCACTCGTTTTTCTCGGGTTGAAAAGTCAATATTTTACAAGAATTTTTCCCCCTAATTGACTAAAAAAAACTTTTTCGTGATAATTCAACTCTTCTAATAAGAGTTTCCCTTTTTGATTTGAAAATTAGGCTGATTTTTGAGGATTGAACTAATTTAACTGTTTTCGATTTAAATTTTCTGTTTAACAAAAATAACTATTACACTTTTCGTTGATAAATTTTGTCTCGACTAGCCAGGGAAGTTCAAAATTTGGATTTTGTAGCAACCCTGAAATATTAGCCCAAGAAGTGGGCAGTGTTGGTGGTTTAACAATGGGACTCAACTCACCTGCATCAAAGCGAACATTCCGTGCATGCGTTCCAAAACAGTTATTTCTTTTACAATTTTCCGTAATCTCGTTTAACATGTTATCCTTCATGTAAACAAAAAGACTATTTCCTCTATTTTCTTCCAGATTAGCATCTAGTGCATACATATATCACAAGATCAGCTTGATGCTCTTCACTTTATTTGAGTTTGACCCTCGAAAGTGGTGGAAAAAGGTGAATGTTTGTGGTTAGATAACAGAAGAACTCTTGAAAAGTCCTCCGACAATTATACTCGCAAATTCCCGAGTAGCACGGGCAAAAAACGGGACCATACAGGAGAGGAAGAAGCGTGAATCACGAACGCGGCGTATCCGTGAATACGTAGGCGAATGAAGCGCAGAGAATAAATTTTATAGTTGATTGTGTGGTAATATCCGTCCAAGTATACCCTGTAATTTTCCAGTCCTTTCGAAGCTAAATCATTCGCCTCGTAATGGGCTCGATTCGGTTCGCCCTGTTAATTAGGAGAAACTCTCGGTGTAATTATCGATGTTTGAAATTAGACCAATTAGACCAATTAGATCATTTGGAGAGAAGGTACCATTTTAAGTCCATTTTGTAAGATCGCTTGATTTACAGTCTTGACGCTGAATAGGTGGTAGGCCTGGGCCTGTCCAAAAGTGTAACATTTATTTTTGCTAGGCTCAGGTCAGACCGCATGGTCAGCGACTACTTACTGGCTGGTCAGTTGCTAGTTACTGGCTGGTCAACCGCTAATTATTGTCTGGTGAGCCGCTAGTTATTGGTTGGTCAGCCGCTAGTTATTGGCTGGTAAGTCACTAGTAATTGGCTGGTCAGCCACTAGTAAATGGATGGTCAGCTTTTAGTTACTGGTTGGTCAGTCGCCAGCTATTGGGTGGTCAGCTGCTACTAGCTCGCTGGTCAGCCGCTTCTGATTGCCTGATCAGCCGCTAGTTATTGGTTGATCAGCCGATAGTTGTTGGCTGGTCAGCCACTAGTAACTAGATGGTCAGCTGCAAGTTACTGGCTGGTTAGTCGCTAGCTATTGGCTGTTCAACTGCTAGTAGCTCGCTGGTCAGCCGTTAGTTATTGGCTGGTAAACCGCTTTATTCCTGTAATTACTAGAAAGAAATCATTTTTCTTCGTAAATGTGTTCAGCTGATCACCACTAAATCAATACCAGGTCAAACAGTCAATCTGGTGATAAAAAAATTTCTTGTTGTGATAGTGCGAATTTTTTATTTTCCATCATTTTTAACACCCTGTAACTTTTTCGAAATGTGTCTACCAAAAACGATGAAACCTCAACGAAAAATGCAATAGTTGATATTTCTATAAAAAATATTTTTATTTTGAACCAAAAGCAGTTAAGTTCATACAAAGAGATGCATTTTCAACTTAGAAGATTAGTTATGGAAATTAAAATTATTATGAAATTGAATTAAATTAAATTAAAATGGAATTAAATTAAAATTATTTTTAAAAGCGGAAACGTTGTCGGAACCAATAAAAAAATAGTTGGTACCAGTAATAACAAAATTACTGGTACCGACAAAAGAAAGAAGCTTCTTAAAAATTCTGAAAGGCTTTAAGAGAATAAAATTTTTTTTAAGATTCTTAGAAAAATATCAAATAATTTTTCGGTTTCAAAAGTTAAATCCAAAAAAAAATTCAAAAACATTTCAAAAAATTTTAAATGATTCACCGAAATTTCATAATAGAATCTAGACAATTATAAGGTGAAATTGCTTAAAAAAAATTTATAAGCTTTTCAAGAATTTTCTTGAATTTTTAAACATCAATTTTTGAAGAAAATTTGAAAAGATTTCAGAAAGTTGCAAAAGTTTTTCTAAAAATGTAGAAAAAATCTGGAAGATTTACAAGCAATTCATTGTTGATTTTGAAGGTTTTTCAAATATTTAGGAAATGTTCGAATTATTTGAAAAGATATTAAAAAGATTTGAAAAAATTTCAAAAATAATTAGAACTTGCAAAGATTACAAAAAAATTGAAACAAAACGCAGATTTTTTAACATTTGAAAATAAAGTTTCTAAGGTTTTTAAAGATTTTGAATGGTTTAAAGAAAATGAAAAAAATTTATCAAGATTCCTGCAAAAATTAAAAATGAGATTTTGTTGTTAAATTATTTTTTGAATAGAAATTCAATCTTTCTTTAGTTCAACATGCAAGTTTTTCGTTCAAAATTATATTTTCGTTGGAAAAATTATCTTTCTTGGTTAAAAATAAACCTTTCTGTTAAAAATACATTTTTTTATTGAAATTAAATTTTTTGAAACTAAAAATTGGATTATTGTATTTTGGGCTTTTAGTTGAAAATTCAACTATAGGGTTGAAAATTCTTGTATTTTGTTGAAATTTCATATTTTTATGGAAAATTAATTTTGTTGGTTGTGAATTCAACTGTTTGATAGAAAAGTGAACTACTTGTTGGAAAATTAACATTTCTTCTTGAAAAATTATATTTTTGGGTTGAAAATTTAACTGATTTTTAAAAAATTTATCTGCTTCACTTGAAAATTAAACAAATTGGTTCAAAGTTAAATTCCTCTGTGAAAATTTTTTTTTCTGCTTGACGATTCATCGTATTATTTGAAAATTCATCTCGCTGGTTAGACATTTTATTACTTAAAAAAATTTTTTTTTCAAAGAAAATTAATTATTTTGAACTGAAGATATAACTATTCCATTTTTGATTGGAAATTTGTCCTTTTTAGTTGAGAATTCAACTATTTTGTTGAAAATTAATACATTTTGTTGAAAATTCGTCTTTTCTAGTGAAAATTTAATTATTTCGTTGAAAATTGCACAATTTCATCTAGGTCATCATTTTTGGGTAAAAATTCAACTAATTTCGCTAATTGAGTTGAAAATTCGTAAATGCAAGTATTTGGCTGAAAATTACACTATTTCGAAGAAAATGAACTTTTTTGTCGAAAATTCGAATTTTCGGTTTAAAATTGAACTGTTCTGTCTTTTCTCGTCAAAATTGTACTATTTGGATGAAAATTTGAATATTTTGGTAAGGAATTGAGCCATTTTATCAAAGCTATCCTTCTTGGTTGAAAAATCAACTGCTTCGTTGAAAAATCGTCTTTTTTGATTGAAAATGCAACTATCTGGTTTATATTTAACTATTTTGTTGAAAATTCGTTCTTAATTGGATGATAATTAATTGTTTGAACTAAAAATGGAATTATTCCAGCATTGGTTGGATATTTATCGGTTTTAGTTGAAACTTAAACTATATGGTTGAAAATTCATCTACTTATTTGAAAATTCTTCTTATCTAGTCGAAATTGTACTATTTGATAGGGAATGAACTTTTTTGTTGAAAATGCATATTTTCGGGTTGGAAACTCAACATTTTTTACCCATGCATTTAAAATTGTATAGAGCAATTTTGAATTGCGCATTTCGACATACTTCCCAGAACGATGGATGCTTATCATCCGAAAGGTAACAATGGAACGAATCACCGTAAGGCTCGTCTTCTTAATGGGATTCTGAAATACGAGACAGTTTACCGCATGTTTACTTCTGCATGCATATTCGCACGTAAATTTTACACTATGAATGCAGGAGCAAAAAGGATCGAGAAGAAGACAAATTAAATCCGTACATACTGCATAGTACCCACCTGTGAAACAATACATAAAAGGGCACGTACGAGTCAACCAAGTGTAATCAGACACGTGCCACTTGTTTGTTTGCCGTTTACACTGGGCTCGCATTGTGCGACTTTTTCCACTTATTCGGATTTTTTTATAAACAATTGCGACTTTTTGAAGAAAAATTAGTCAAGTTAGCCTTGAGCCTACAAAAAAAGGGTTTTGTATCCTATTAAGATGTAAGCAAGTTGTTCCACCCCCCCCTCCTCCCATAATTTTTCACCCCTTCTTCATCTCCTGACGCTTCAACCTTAGCTTTTCCTGCCTTAGCCAACTTCTTTCTCACCTACTTCCTCCTCTCCTCACTTATTCAGATGATACTTCCCTTCTCTACTTTCACAGCCAACATTTCCTTTCACTGTCTCTCTCTCTCACTCTCACTTACTCACTATCTCTCTCTCTCTCACACACACATTTCTTCCTTCACTTTCTCACACTTCTACTAGTTCTGCACCCATAATTTCCACTAGATCACCTTCCATCACTTCCCCTACCTTTCTTTTCCCTCACTTTCCCTTCACTTAGCATATCCCCTTCCCTCATTTATGCTCGTATCCTCACTCCCCCTCCTTCCATCTCCTCTCACTTCACCGACCTCTTTCCTTTCACTTTCCTCTTCACTCTCCCTTTCACTTCCTTCTTCACTTCCCATCACTTCCTCTAGTTCCCATCCCTCACTTCCACTATTTCCCTTCCCGTTCCTTCCCTCAATTTCCTCATTTTTCCTCACTTTCCCTACGCTTTGCATACCCCCTCCTCATTTCCTCTCGTTTCCTCACCTCCCATCCTATCATCTCCTCCTACTTCACTTACCCATTTCACCTACTTCTCCTGTCCTTATTTTTTCACTTTCCCTCCTTGGTAAGACGTACGACGGACGGACCCCATCTTCCACCTCATATTTTCCCTCTCCTCACTTCACACGATAAAACTCCCTTTTCCTTACTTGACTACCTAATTTTTCTTTTACTTCTATTAGATTTCACCACTCACTTACTCTAGTTCTCCTCCTATCACTTCTCCCTACTCATTTACCTCATTGGCCCTATCTCTCCCCTTATTCCTCTCCCTTTCTTCCTCTCACTCCCTTCTCTTGTTTTCACTACTTCACCATCTCTTATTAATCCTCACTTCCCTACTTCCCCACCCCTCAGTTTCACACACGTTTCCTATTCAACCTTTCCTCCTTCTTCACTTGCTCTACTTCCCTTTCCCTTATTTTTTCGTAATTCCCCACCCGACCTTTTCCGTCACTTCCACTAGCTCCTCATCCCTTTCTTCCGCTAGTTTCCATCATATGATTTCTACCCTCCTAATTTTTCATCACATTGCCTACTCCTCCCCTCACTCCCCTTACTCCCCTCATCTTATTCTCTCATTTTCCCTACTTCACCTTCCCTTATTTCTCCTTACGTCCCCCACTTACCCTTCCCTTACTTCTCCCCACATCCCCTACTTACTATTCCCTCATTTCTCCTCATTTTTCCTACTTACTCTTCCCTTATTTTTCCATACTACCCCTCCCTCATTTCCCCTTATTTAGCCTCCCCTAATCTCTTCTTATTCCCAAGCCAAAACTATAAGGGTTTCAGCTTGGGGCTTAGAAACTGTAAAAATGCGACTAATCAACTTTTTTCCATTTTTTTCCTGCAGAAATTAAAAATGATATTTTATTATTAATTTACATCTTTTAATAGGAATTCAATCTTTTTTTTGGTTGAACGTGCAAACTGTTTGGTTCAATATTAAATTTTCGTTGAAAAATCATCTTGCTTGGTTAAAAATGAACTTTTTTGTGCAAAATAAATTTTTTTTTCAATTTGATCTACAATAAAATTTTTTGTATTGAAATTAAAAACTAGCAAAAGTTGGTGACGCACTTTATAAAAAATTTTGATAATATGTAAGATTTTAACAAAGTAGTTAGATTTTCAAATTTTCAACCAAAGAGAAGGAAATTTCAATAAAAAGGATTACTTTTTAACAAAATTACTAAATTTTTCACAAAAGAATCAAGTTTTCAACGGAATAGTAAAATATTGAACAAAATTAGATGAATTCTCAATGAAAAATATAATAGTTGATATTTGAAAGAAAAAGATTTCAATTGTAAACAAAAAACATATTTTCTAAAAATAATTCAAATTCAGAGCAAAGAAACAAATTTTTAATTAATATAATCCACGTTCTCAACGAAAAATGTAATTCAACCCAAAAATATTTTGCATTTTAAACTAAAAGATGAATTTTCTACCAAAAAGACAACTTTTTAACCAAATAGTTCAATTTTCAACAAAGCAGAGGAGTTTTGAATTAAATATAGAATTGCTTAATTCACAGTAAAAAAATCATTTTGGAAAACAAAAAGAAAATTTTCTTCAAAATAGTTTGAACTTTAAACAAAGAAATAAATTTCCAATTGAAATAATAGATCTTCAATGAAAAATGAATCTTTATTAAATTGGTTCCACATTCAACCAAATAGTTGTATTTTCAACCAAAAACATAAATTCTCAACCAAAAATTATGATACAACCAAAAAATATTTTGCATTTTCAACGAAAAGGATGATTTTTTACTGAATATTTAAATTTTTAACTAAAAATGATCAATTCTAAATTAAAAGTAGAAATGTTTAAATTTCAATGAAAAAAATCATTTTCAAGAAAAGAATTTTCAACAGTACAGGTAAATTTTTTACCCCAAAATATGAATTTTGAAACAAGCTAATTTTTGCGTCAAAAGTTAACCAATTAGTTGAATTTGAAACCAAAAAAGTTGAGTTCTCCAACCAGATATTCAATAGTCGATATTTAAACCAAAGAAGATTTTAATTTGAAATAAAAAAGATTTAATTATTGAACCAAAATGAACAAATCTTTCATAAAGTAGTTAAATCCTCATCAACAAAAATTAATTTTCAACTCGACGGTAGTAATTTTAAATATAAAAGATGAAATTTCTACCAAAAAAGATGAATTGTCAAACAAAATAGAAAAATCCCCGAAAAATAGTTGAATTTTCAAACAAGAAGGACTTTTCAATATGTAAAGCAAGAATGTTTGATCGAAAAAGTTGAATTTTCAATCAAAATAGATGAATTTTCTAGATTAAAATAAAATTGCCAACCCGAAAATATAAATTTTCAACAAAAAAGTTCATTTTCAACCAAATTGTGGAATTTTCTACTGAATGAGTTGAGTTTTTTACTCAAAAAGACAAACTTCCAAGCAAAGAGGATGACTTTTCATCAAAATTTTGGAATTTCCGGAAAAAATTTAATTTTTAACTAAATAGTATAATTTTCAACCCAATAATATAATTTTTATTAAAAAAAATGAATTCTTGACCAAAAAAATAATAGTAGACTTTTCAACCAAAATGAATCAATATTCAACCAAAAATAGTTGGATTTTTTTTGGGTTCTATAATTCCGTTCGCATTTAAATGAGATACGAAGAAAGTTGAAAATTAATTTGTTTACTTAAAAATTTAATAGAACGTTGAGAATTCATGTATTTTGTTGAAAATTCGTCTTTTTCGGTATATAATTAATCTTTTTGGTTGAAAATTTATTTTTTGTTGAAAATTCGTATATTTTGTTGATAATGCAATATTTTTTATCAAAATATTATGAATTTAAAGAGTTTGGAATTAAATTCAATATAGTTCGAATATTGTTTATAAGTTTGGCTAATTCTTGCGAAATTTCGGGATGACTAGACACTGCCTTATTTTTAATACTTTGAAAATCTTTTGTTTAAAATTCATATCTTAGTATTGAAAATTCAACTATTATTTTGAAAATTTATCTCTTTATTTAAAAAATTCATTTATTTTAGTAAAAGTTGCATCTTTTTTGGATAAGAATGCAACTGTTTTGTTAAAAATTCGTCATTCGGGTTAAAACTTCAAATATATTTCTGTAGAAAATTGACTTTTTTTGTCAAATTCATATATAAGAGTGGAAAATTCAACTGAAATTTTTATTGGATGAAAATTGAACTCTTTATTTGTTGTTGAAAATTTGAATCTTCAATTTAAAAATCAATCTATTTTAGTGGAAATTGCATTTTTCTTGGAGAAAAAATGAAATGTTTGGTTGAAAATTCTACAATTTTGTTAGAAATTCATCCCTTTTGTTTGAAAATTCAACTATTTTCATAGGAAATTTACTTCTTGTTTAAAATTCATATTTTGATATAGAAAAGTCAACGAAATCTTTTTTGGATGAAAATTCCAATTTTCCTGGATGAAAATGCAACTGTTTGGTTAAAAATAAATCTTCTCTGGACTCAACTATTTTGTTTCAAAATTTTGGTTGAACGACTTTGTTAAGAAATCACTTTTTTGTTGAAGATTCATTTTTTTAGTTCAAAATTCATTTTCTTGGTTGAATTTTTCACTATTTTGTTGAAAACTGGTCTCTTTTAATTAAAAAGTCAACTTCGTGAATAAAGTTGAACTGCTTTGTTGAAATTCTTTTTTCATGAAGGTTTATCTCATTGGTTTAAAATTTAACTATTTTATTTTTTTTTTCCTTCTGAAAATTCATATTTTCCGGTTGAAAATCCAATTTTTGTACAGAAAATTCATCTTTTGTCTTGAAGGTTCGACAATTTAGATAAACTTTTTTTTTCATGACTGAAAAATCTTTATTTGTTTAAATGTCTTCTTCTATGTTTTAAAATTCCTTTTTTTTATGAATTTTTTTTTTTCGTTGAAATATCAACTATTTCAATTTTTTTGTTGAGACTTCATATTGTTAAATTGAAAATTCAATTATTTTGTTGAAAATTCCAGTTTTTTAAAATATCTTTTATAGTAGAATATTTTTACAACAAAATAAACAAATTTTTCATTTTGTATCTGATATATTGTTTTGTTCCATTTATAAAAGATCCTATTTTAAAAAATATTGGAAGATTATTTTTTCCCCCTTTATCCGATTTCCTCGGCTCTGATCTTTTCCATCCTTTTTGCACAAGAACTCGTCTTCGACTTAGTTTAAAGAGCATTTTACGAACTCAGCATTCGACTTTGATTTGTCTCATTCCACATTCCAACCGTGACTACAGATTCTGATTCAACAACACGTGTGTGCTCCTAGCACAGCATCACGCGAAACGTGGAATTTAAATAAACCGTATCGATTTTGCTCTCGCGATTCTGCGGAAGTCTTAGGTTGGAATATGTGACCCATGAATTACGATCCGTTAATTTATAATATCCGACGTGACTCGATTCATGAAAAATTTAAGTTTATTTCACCAGTTATGCTGTCTACAGAGACGGAAATCCTTGATATAAAAACAGGTAACCTCCATTGGTCCAGATCATGATAGTCGCCATTTTGTAATAAATTATACGCTAAAGAACGTCGGATAGCGGAAATTAGTAACGCTAAACTCGCAGAGCATGCGTAGTAACGTCAACATGTGACTAATTTTTCAAGTGTTTTTGAGCTTGTGAAATGAGTATCTGAATTAAATTTTCAAAGTTGTACATACGCGAAGATAATTATTTAATGCTTTCCAGGTCCTGAAATTATTGTTTAATTATTAGCTGATTACATTTTTTCATAATAATAAATCACATAAAGATTGAATTATAACTTGTTTCAATTGAGTACACAAATTGATTATTTACTTAAAGGTTAGCTAATTGCATATTGGCTATAACTTGTATAATAAAAGTTTATTTACATTTAAAATCCCTCCATTCCAATTACGTAATTTCTGTCAATGTTTGTGATGTTGTGAAATGATTATACGAATTCTATTTTCCAAATTATATAGGTTACCTACATCAAAAGATTACGAATAATTCAATTTTTCAGAATAATGCAAGATACTTGCATATTTTTATGATAAAAATTTATATTTGCTTCAAAATATCTTCATTACAATTATATAATTTTTTGAAATGTTTGTGATGTTGTGAATGGATTTTTCTATGTTTCTATGTTCTGAACTCATTAATTAAATATTAGCTGTTTCTGGTAAAATTACATTTTCTGGAATTAGTTGAAAGATTATTAATAAACTAAATTTAATAAAAGGAAAGTCTAAATTCAAAGAAAAATATTTTGTATAAAATAAAAATTATTTGAAGGTTTGAATGAAAATAATTTTTTCATATTTTTTATGTTGTCAACTGGTTAATTAAGAATTAGCTGATTAATTTTGTTCCCAATGCTTACATTTGAAAAATGGCCGTTAAATGTTAACAAATAAATAGTTATTCAAAAATTGAGTACAAAATGAGAAAAATTAATCCAGAAGTCAGCGCGCGCACTTAATAATCTAGTATCGTTAAAATCTCCCCGAAAAGTATCCGATCTTGTGGTTTCACCAGAAATTTCTGAATAAGAGGCCGTACTTAAATTACGTAACGTAAATTTGTTTTTCTTGGCCATTAAAAATCAGATACCATTACCATTCATATACAAATTAAAAATTTTCAAATTTATTTATTTGAAACAAAAGATTGACTTTTCTACGATAGAAGATGACTTCTTATGAAAATACTTAAATTTTCTACAAAATAATTAAATTCTCTACAAAACAGTCAAATTTTCAACTTTAAGAGATAAATTCGCAAAAAAAAGTGTAATAGTTGATATTTACAACAAGAAGGATGGAATTTCATTTAAAAAAATCAATTTCAAAATGAAAAAGACTATTTTGCAACAAATATTTTTCAATAATGGAAGAAAAAAAGTTCACCTAAATTGGAATTTTCAGCAAAAAAATTATTCTTAACAAAATAGTTCAACTTTTAACCACGCAGTTAAAATTTTAATTAAAAAAGATCAGTTTTTAACTGAATAGTCAAACTTTAACCAAAGAGATGAATTATCAACCAAAAATATGAATCTTCAACAAAAAGATTATTTCTTAACAAAGTGGTTGAATCCAAATTTTCAAACAAAATAGTTTAAATAGAAGTAAATTTTCTACGAAGATACTCAAGAAGATCAACCTTAGAAAAATGTAAAAGTTACATTTTCAGTTGAAAAATAAATTTTAATCCAAAAAAAGGCTTTTCCACTAACATTTTTAACTAAAGACATAAGCCTCCAATCGAAAGAAAATTTAACAATGTAGTTTAACTTTTACCCAAGTAGTTGAATTTTCAATTTAAATAGATTAATTTCCAACAAAATAGTGAAAGTTTCAACCAAAGAGATGAATTTTCAACTAAAAATATGAATCTTCAACAAAAAGATTATTTCTTAACAAAGTGGTTGAATCAACATTTTCAAACAAAATAGTTCAAATAGAAGTAAATTTTCTACAAAGATACTTGAATTTTCAACCCAAAAAGATGAATTTTTAATAATAATAATTTAATTTTCATAGAAAAAGAATGAATTTTCAAAAAAAGTATTCAATTTTCAATCAAACAGTTGCATTTTCATCAAAGACAAATCTTGAAAAATATAGTTGAATTTTCATCCAAAAAATATTTTAATTGATCTATCAACACAAAATGTGAATTTTCCTCAAAAGTTAAATTTTCTACGAAATAGTTGGATTTGAAGAAAAAAGAAGATTTTTGGACCAAAAAGGATGATTTCTTAACAAATTCATTGAATTTCAAAGAAAGATGAATTTTCTACTCAGACAGATGAATTTTTTTAATGAAAAAGATAAATTTTCACAAGAAAAAGTCGAATTTATATCCCAAAAAATATTTTAGTTGATTTTTCAACACAAAGTGTGAATTTTTCTCGAAAGGAAAATTTTCGAAAAAATAGATGAACTTTCAACGAAACAGTAGATTTTTGAACCAAAAAGAATTAATTTTTAACATATTTATTGAATTATGAACTAAACAGTTGCATTCTTCTCCAAAAATATGAATTTTCTACTGATACAGATGAATTTTCATTAAAAAAAAATAAATTGAAAAACACAGTCGAATTTTCATCTTAAAAAGATTTTAGGTGTTTTTTCAACAAAACAGTTAAAATTTCGACCAAAAAGGATGACTTTTCAACAAAATTATTGAATTATTATCAACAAAAGAGTTGCAATCTCATCCAGGAAAGATGAAATTTATACTAAAGCAGATGATTTTTTCAAGCAAGAAGACAAATTTTCAAAAAAAATAGTTGGATTTTCATCCAAAAAACATTTCAACTGATTTTGCAACACCAAAATATGAGTTTTTCTCAAAAGGTAAATTTTCTACGAAGTAGTGGAATTTTCAAGCAAAAAGATTGACTTTTTAGCAAAACTATTGAATTTCCAAACGAATAATAAAATTTACAACTCAAAAGACGATTTTTTTTTGCAAAAATTGAATTTAGAAAGAAAAAATATGATTTCAGCAAAACATTATTTTTCCACGGAACTGATTCATACATTAAAATTTTGAACCAAGAAAATTATTTTTTTTCTACCAAAAAAGGAGATTTTCCAACTCAAGAAGATCATCCTCAGAAAAATGTAAAAAACATTTTCATTTGAAAAATTAATTTTAATAGAAGAAGTAAGTTTTTAACAATTTAGTCTAACTTTTAACCTAGTAGTTGAATTTTCCATTGAAAAATATCAATGTTCAACGAAATAGTTGAACTTTCAACCAAGGAAATTAATTTCGAATTAAAAACATAACTCTTCTAAAAAACAGAATGATTTCTTAACGAAGTGATTCAACCAAATCTTAGAAATAAAAGAGTTGAATACTCAAGCGAAGAAGAATCATTTTTAACCAAAAAGTTGCATTTTCATTAAAAGAAAACAAATTTCTACCAAAGCGGATGAATTTATAAATGAAAAAGATATATTAGAAAAAATAGTTGAATTTCTGTAAAAAATATTTTATTTAACTTTTCATGATCAAAATATGAATTTTCAACCAAAAAATGAGTATCTGCGAAAAAAATTGAATTTCAATCCAAAAAGACGAATTTTCATCCAAAGAGGATGAATTTTCAACCAAATTGTTTAATTCTCTACCCAGTAGTTGCATTTTTATCCGAAAAGATGAAATTTCTCTTTAAAAAAATGAATTTTCTCTTAAAAAAGATGAATTTTCATTTAAAAACAAAACAAATTTGGAAAAAAATTCAGTATTTGTCTAGAAAAGATTCCAGCTGTCTTTTAAAGGTCAAAATATGAAATTTTTAACAAAAAATATGTTTCTACTAACGAAATTGAATTTTTTATCCAAGATGATAAATTTTTCAACTTTCAACCAAAAGAAACGAATTTTTAATGAAATAGTGGAATTCTCTACCAAATACCTCTACCAAACTTTTAGCCAAGAAAGATAAAATTTGTACTGAAACAGATGAATTTTAATAAAAAAAGGACACTTTTTTTTAAGTTGAACTTTCATCCAGAAAAGCTTCTAGTTCATTTTTTAAAACCGAAATATGAATTTTTAACAAAAATAAAATTTTCTACGGAATAGTTAAATTTTTAACAGAAGAGTAAAATTTTCAAACAAAGGTATAACTTTTTAACAAAATAGTTTTATTTTCCACTAAAAGGTTGCATTTTTGTCCAAGAAAGATTAAATTCCTCTTGAAACATATGAATTTTTGAAAATAAAAAAAACATCAAAAAAATAGTTGAATTTTCATCCTGAGAAGATTTTTGTTCTCTTTTCAACACCAAAATATTGAATCAAACGAAAAAGTAAATTTTCTACAAAATAATTGAATTTTGAACAAAGCAGTAGAATTTTCAATTGAAAAGTTGCATTTTTATTCAAGAAAGGTGAAATATTTATTTTAAAGCAGATGAATTGAAAAAAATGTCGAAAAAATATTTAAATTTGTATCCAAAGAAGATTCCAGTTCACTTTCCACCAAAAATAAGAACTGTAAACTATAAGTTACTTTTTTGCTGTATAGTCAAGTTCATAACCAAAAAGTATGACTTTTTGACAAGATTGTTAAATTTTCAACCAAACAGTTGCATTGTCCGGGAAAAATGAAAATTCTACTGAAGTAGGTGAAGTTTTAAACCACTTGGGAAGCAGAAATCACAGGGAGCCAGGTCAGGCCTCTATGGGGGCTGCGGAACTTGCGAAAGGCCGTGTTTCACCAGAAATTGTTGAATAAGCTGCGACGAGTCGCCAGGTGCATTGGAATGGATCACCCTGTCAAGCTGCCACTCTTCCAATAATCAGGCATTATTATTTTATTTAAGCTATTTATATAAATATAATAAATTAGATGATATATATATATATATATATATATATATATATATATGTATGTATATATATATATATATATATATATTAGGGAACTTTTATGTAAAATATCCCATAGAAATTTTAGCCATTCTTTTGAAAAGCTAGTCAAGCGAAATTATTTTTAAAAAAGGCTGGTATGGGAGATTATAATAGAATCCCAAAGGGGATTATATTATTATAATGGTGGAGATGTTCGACAGTTTTTGAGAGATTAATGGAGAGATAATGGATCATATAGGAAAATGTAATTTAATCCCGACTTGTTTTAGAATATCTGAAATGAAATTCAAAATTTATTTTAAAAATTTGAATGGGTTACTTCGAAACAAGATAGACGCGCTTGGTTCATGCAATTTTCATTGAGTGATTAATTTAATGAATTACAAATAAATAAATTAATCGTTTAAAGAAATTTCGTTTTAAGTTAGTTGAATAAATTAAATTCATTTATTTTTTGATTCAATTTAATGGTACTATTATTGAATTTCAATTTAGATTGGATTCTTTAACTTTGATTCAAAATGAAAAGGGTGCCTAGTTTCACCAAACTTATCCGATACTCATTAAATAAAATTTGAATAAATATTAATTCCAATTTTTCACCTGTGCTCACCTCTAGAGAGTGGTCTATCCAACTGGATGAAACCAAATTTTAATAAAGTTTTTTTTCAAATACCTGAATTTTTCACCTACAAAGATGAATTTTCTACTAAGAGACGAATTTTTAATAAAATACATGAATATTCAACAAAGTAGTTAAATTTTCAACTAAAAAAGATAAGCTTTTAACCAAAAATGGAAAAGATAAATTTGCAGTGAAAAATAATCTGCGACCCAAAAAAAGGATTATCGACTTGTTGAATTCAACGAGAAAAAAATAATTTTATAGAAAATAGTTAAATCTTGAACCAAATAGATGAATTTTTTAATTTTTACATGCAAATTTTCAACCAAAAAGTCAATTTTCAACCAAGAAGGATGAATTTTCAACCAAAAGAGATAACTTTTCTACTATCAAAGAGGAATTTTATACCGAATGGTTGTACTTACATCCAAATAGTTAAACATTCAATTAAATTACAAATTTTCAACAAAACAGTTTATTTTTGAAAAAAAGTTGAATTTTTTAGAAGATACTTGAATTTCCGGCAAAAATGTTCATTTTCAGCAGAAAATTTAATTTTAAACCAACGATAATATTTTTTTTAACCAAAAAAGAAGATTTTTCTACAATAAAAAAATGAAGTTTCTATGTAAAAATGAAATTTTAGCATAAAAGTGCAATTTTTTACCAAAAAAGATGGCTTTCGAATGGAATAGTTTAATTTATAACAAAATAGTTACATTTTCAACCGAATAGTTGAACTTTTATTAAAAAATGATGAACCTCAACCCAAAATATAGTAGTAGACGTTCCAACCCCCTTATCTGTTGGATGAATCTGCCGTCTAAGTTAATCTTCAAATTATATCAATGTTCTTAAATGAAAAAAAAATATCTGAAGAATTCAAGTAAAAGTATTTTTAAACTCATTATTCGTTGTTCGATGGATGTTCAAATAAAAATACATTTATATTTTGTATTTAAAAACAGGACGGGGGTCAGCTTTAGTATCACATGACACTTTGAGGGGGTGGGAGTGTTAACCGTAATGTCACAAATTCTTATAAGAAGGATGGGTCTTATAAACAAAAGTGAATCTGATAGAGACGTATGTGCCAGGGACCTCCTCGTCCTCACAGTGTTGCAGTGCAGTTGGTCTTGTAAGGTTCACCATGCAAAACCAGTGTTGAGTGATCTCATCCAAGCTCCACCACGTCAAATCAGTGTTAGGGGAATCTCATCAAATGCATACAAATAAAAATGCTTATAGGCGAAAAAACGCAATGTTTTCGTTAACAACTTTCAACATGGAGCTCCACCACAGATTTGAATTCTGGCTCTCTGGTGTTCTCATACGAAAGGGAATCTCGTGCAGCAGTATATGCCAGGGATCTCCTCGTCCTCACCGTGTTCAAGTTGAGTTCGTCTTGCAAGGTCCACCACGTAAAATCAGTGTTAAGGGAATCTTATCGAGACGTGTGTGCCATGGATATGCTTGTCCTTACAGTGTTGAAGTTAAGTTCTTGCAAGGTCCGACACACAGAAATCAGTGTTAAGGGAATCTGATCGAGACGTGTGTGCCAAGGATCTCCTCGTCCTCACAGTGTTGGAGTTGAATTGGTCTTTCAAGGTCCACCTCATAAAATCAGTGTTAAGGGAATCCCATCCAGGCGTATGTGCCAGGTATCTGCTCGTACTCACAGTGTTGGAGTTGAGTTCTTCTTGCAAGGTCCAACACATAAATCAGTGTTGAGGGAATCCCATCCAAACGTATGTGCCACGAATCTCCTCGTCCTCACAGTGTTGAAGTTGAATTGGTCTTTCAAGGTCCACCTCATAAAATCAGTGTTAAGGGACTCTCATCTAGGCGTATGTGCCAGGGATATCCTCGCCCTTACAGTGTTGAAATTGAATTTGTCTCACAAGGCCCACCACATGAAATCAGTGTTACGGGAATCGCATCCAAACGTATGTGCCAGGGATATCCTCGCCCTCACAGTGTTGAAATTGTGTTGTTCTTGCAATGTTCACCACGTAAAATAGGTGTTAAGGGAATCTCATCTGGACATATGCGCTAGTGATCTCCTCCTCCTCACAGCGTTGAAGTTCAATTATTGCAAGTTTCATCACATAAAATCAGTGTAAGGGGAATGTCATCTAGTTATATGTGCTAGGGATCTCTTCGTTCTCACAGTCTTAAAGTTGAATTGGTCTTGCAAGGACCACCACATATAATCAGTGTTAAGGGATCCCATCCAGACGTATGTGCCAGGTATCTGCTCGTACTCACAGTGTTGGAGTTGAGTTCTTCTTGCAAGGTCCAACACATAAATCAGTGTTAAGGGAATCTCATCGAGACGTGTGTGCCAGAAATCTCGTCGTCCTCACAGTGTTGGAGTTGAATTGGTCTTTCAAGGTCCACCTCATAAAATCAGTGTTAAGGGAATCTCATCTAGGCGTATGTGCCAGGAATATCCTCGCCCTCACAGTGTTGAAATTGAATTTGTCTCACAAGGCCCACTACATGAAATCAGTTTTACGGGAATCTCATCCAAACGTATGTGCCAGGGATATCCTCGCCCTCACAGTATTGAAATTGTCTTGGTCTTGCAAGGCTCACCACGTAAAATAGGTGTTAAAGGAATCTCATCTAGACATATGCGCTAGTGATCTCCTCCTACTCACAGCGTTGAAGTTCAATTATTGCAAGTTTCATCACATAAAATTAGTGTAAGGGGAATGTCATCTAGTTATATGTGCCAGGGATCTCTTCGTTCTCACAGTCTTAAAGTTGAATTGGTCTTGCAAGGACTACCACATTAAATCAGTGTTAAGGGAATCTCATCCAGACGTATGTGCCAGGGATCTTAATTATCAAAATTTGAATTTAACATCTTGAATATTTATTCACACTGGTCAAACCCCCTTTAAAATCGAATATATTTCAAAGAAAGTTGGTCCTTCCAAAAGTAATCCGTATCTGGAGAAATAATTCATGTTCCAAATTCTAATCTACTTCTATTTGAAAGTATGTAGCCTAAACCTATCTTGATAAGAATTTCCAATGTTAAGAAAAAATTCTATATATCTAAAAGCTTTTCGATCCCACCTTTCGTCAAATGTCGAAGGGGCGTTGGTAAATCTTGGAGCTTTGCCGAGAAAAGAATTGTCCCAGCTTACGAGGTCACGGTGAGCCGGGATAGACAAAATTTTATCCCGGGAAAATCTGGCACGTTTCGCCGCATTTATCTAGATGTATCTTCCAGTTCGGCGCTGGCTAGAAATATGGGTGTGGGAACTGAGTTTGGTTTACTCTACCCCCCTCTTTCCCCCTCCGAAACTCTGCCACCCCCTCGCGGTCATCATCCCCTAGTTGAGTACTCCAGCACTTATGCGATTTTTCGTGTTTGAACATGTGTGCATCAGCCCCATACGAGAAGCAGATTAAGTTTCGACGCAGCGAATACGACGGTTTTAAATAGAGCTCACTCAAAACTATCGATTTCTCCAGAATAGGCCAAGAGGTCAAAGGTGAATACAAAAATGAGGATTCAGAACAAGGGGTTGACAAATCGACCGGTAGGGTGTATACCTACTTCTGGCATCAAGATACTTCAGGATATTTCAATGACTTCAGAAGATTTCTCATGTAGAAAATTCGGTTGGGATTTGGAAGGGCCCAGGCTAGTTTTCCGTATTTCTGATCGGCTGATAATCAGGGGAAATAGAGAGGGCCAGACTAATTTTGCCACGCTGCTTTATTCTGTTTTTGCTGAAAAGTCAAATATTTTGTCAAAAATTCTTCTTTTTTTTGGTTGAGTTCAACTTTTTTTTGTTCAAAATTCAAATGTTGTTTGGTTCAAAATTTAACCATTTTGCAGATGCACAGATTTTTTGTTGCAAATTCGGTTTTTGTTCAGAATGTGTTATTTGGTTGAAAACTAATGCTTTTAACTTCAAATTGAACAATTTCATTTATGGTTCAAAACTTATCTTTTCAGATTGAAATTTAACTATTTATTAGAAAACATATGGAATTTGTTCAAATGTATTTTTCTATAAAAAATTGATCTTTTTAGTTGAAAAATTCGTCTTTCTGCTTGAAAATGTAACTATTTTGTAAAAACTCCATAGTTTTTTTGTTAAACACCATTGTTTTTAACTAAAAATTCAACTATTCCATTTTTGGTCGAAAATTAATCTTTTTCAGTTAAAATTTCAACCATTCCGTCAAAAATGCATGTCATTTGTTGAAAATTCATATTTTTCGGTAGATAATTGTTACTCTCAGTTGAAAATTCGTCTTCTCAACCCAAAATTCAACTAGTTTGTTGAAAATGTATTTCTTGTCGTTGCAAATAATTGTTGTTCAACTGGAAATTTAAATATTATATTTTTTTTGAAAATTGATGTTCTTGGTTGAAAATTGTTCGTTTTTAGTTGAAAATTCGTCTTTTCTTGTAGAAAATTAATCTCCTTGATTGAAAGTTCAACAATTTTAGTACAAATTCGCTGTTTTTCAGTCGAAAACTAATATTTTTCACTGAAAATTCAACTATTCTATTTTTGGTTAAAAGTTTAACATTTTCTATTTACAACTTTAACTATTTAGTTGAAAATTTATGTATTCTGTGGAAAAATTTATCTTGTTTGGTGAATGATTCACCCTTTCAGTTAAAAATTTATCTTATTGGTTTGAAAATCAAGTATTTAGTGGGAAAATTTGTGTACTTTGTTAAAAATGCAATACTTTCACTAAAACAGATCGAAATTCTGCTGGAATTTCCTTCTAAGTTGTAAAATAAAATATAAGAGAAGGGAGATTTTACCAAACCCCCTCATCCCAAATGGTTCTACATAATTTGGTGATGACTCCTAAGAAGAAAATATATCTAAAAATCAAAAAAGTTTATTTTCAACCAATGTCAGTTCGATAGATTCATAATTTTTCAAAGTTACTACAAAGAAATAAAACTTATTGTTAATAATTATTTTTATTAGAAGCTGTGTCCAGTGACTATTTTATAATTGACTATAATAGATTCGTTCTTGATTCTGAACTAATATATTTCGATTATTATCACATTTTTAAAAATGGCTAATTTCATGAATATCCTATGAGCAATATTGAGAAAAAATTTTTTTTTGATAAACTAAGGTCAACGTTCATGTCCCAATTAAAAGAAATCCTTATCGAATTTATGGGCAGCTCTGCAGATTGGAACGAATCTTGAGATCAGTTTTTCTATGAAAAAATTATTTTAAGATCGAAAAGAAATTTTCTTTTCTATGAACAATTTTTATGCACAAAAATCAGACCGTAAAAAGTGCCACAAATAAAAATTAAGTTTCGAGCTAACCTCCTTTCCGGCCAATTTAGACTTCCTCATCAGGCATTATTTATAGGGAAACCACCGGATTGAACAATAGAAACCTATAATAATGAAAATTTACGTTTTACTTCAAAATAAAAAAAAAGAGACAAGAAAAGGGAACGAACTAACCAAAACTAATTTCCCACTCTTACTTTAGTCTTTCTCCGTCTTTCTTGTACTACTAGTGACCAACAGGTTTCGAAGCCAATTTAGACTTCCTGATCAGGGATATTTTACAGGGACACAGTCAGCCAAAACCAACCTCTCACTCTTTCCTTGTTCTTTCCCTGTCTTTTTTTACTACTAGGGACCAACCTGCTACAAAGCCAATTTAGACTTCCTCATCATTGATCATAGGAAAGCTAGCGATATGAAAAATAGAAATTTATATCAATTAAAATTAAATTTCTACCTGAAAATAAAATACAACAGAAAAAATATTGAGATAAAAGAAAAAAGTCAACCAAAACCAACCTTTCGCTCTTTCCCTATTCTTTCTCCGTTTTTTATACCAGTAGGGACCATCATGTTCCGAAGCCAATTTAGAATCCCTCATCAGTGATTATTTATAGGGAAACTACCGGTTCGAACAATAGAAACCTATATTGATTAAGATTTACATTTACCAGAAAATAAAAAAAAAGAGAGACATAAAAATGCACGAGCCAACCAAAACTAATCTCCCACTCTTACTTTAGTCTTTCTCCGTCTTCTTTGTACTACTAGGGATCAACATGCTACGAAGCCAATTTAGACATCCTCATCAGTGATTATAGGAAAGCTACCAATAGGAACAATAGAAAATTATATTAGTTAAAATTGAATTTCCAACTGAAAATAAAATACAAAAGAAGAAATATTAAGAAAAAGAAAATAGTCAAAACCAACCTTTCGCTCTTTCCTTATTCTTTCTCCGTTTTTCATGCTAGTAGGACCATCATGTTCCGAAGCCAATTTAGACTTCCTCATCAGAGATGATTTATAGGGAAACTACCGGCATGAACGGCGAAAACTTCTATTAGTTATTCAATTATTACATAAGAATAAAAACTAGATAAAAAATGGGAAGAAAAAGAAAAGAGTCTCATAAAAGTAATCTCTCACACTTTCTTTTTTTCCGTCTTTTTATACTACTAGGGACCAACATGTTGTGAAGCCAATTTAGACTTCCTTATTATTGATTATTGATAGGGAAACTACTGGTATAAACAATAGGAACCCATATTAATTAAAATTCTTGAATCACCTGAAAAAAAGACAATAAAGGGGAAAAAGGAAGGAATGAAACATAACTAATCTCTCACTCTTTATTCCTTTTCCGTCTCTTTTATACTACTAGGGACCAATATGTTAGGAAGCCAATTTAGACTTCCCCATCAGTGATTATTTACAGGGAAACTATCGGTATGAACAATAGAAACTTATATTACACATAAAGTCCATTTATTACCTGGATATAAAAACAAGAATCAAATGACCAAATTTGGACAACCACCGTACAATGCTCCCATTGTAAATAGAAATGTTTTTTTTTTAATTCTTTCTGGACAAAAATAAAAAAAGAGGAAAGAAAAATGAGAAGGCAACCAACCAAATCCCCTTCCTTCTCTTTTTTAATTCTTTCATCTCTTTTATTTCTATTATTATTATTGTTATAGAAATAAAAAGTAAGATAGAATTAGAAAAGAAAATAAAGGAGATTTGGTTGATTGCTTTATCATTTTTCTTTTAGTTCAGAAAGAATTTTTTTGTTTAGAAATTTTTTTTCTTTTCTGTTCACAATGGAAGTAATTGATGGTGGTTGTCCAAATTTGCTCGTTGTATTCTTGTTTTCATTTTCAGGAATTCTCTGCATTAAGTTGAGTATTGGAAGGTAAATAGGATTTTGAATTTGATTTTAGTCTAATTTAAAATTCTTAAATTTTTTTCCGTTTTTATACTACTAGGGGACCATCATCTTAGGAAGCCAATTTAGACTTCCTCATCACTGGTAATTTATAGGGAAACTTGCGGTATGAACAATAGATACTGATATTAGTTGAAGTTCACTTATTATCTGAAAATAAAAAAAGGAAAAAAAAGAAAAGTGTCAACCAAAACTAATCTATCACTCTCTCCTTATCCTCCGCCTTTTTTATACTAATGTGTAGAATTGTTGAAAATAAAGACAAGAATCCAACGACCAAATTTGGATAACCACCGTTAAATGCTCCCATTGTAAATAGAAAAAAAATGTTTTTGAAAAAAATAAAAAAGTGGAAAGAAAAATGAGAAGGCAGTCAACCAAATCCCCTTCTTTCTCTTTTTTGATTCTTTTTTTTCATTTTTATTATTATTATTATAGATAAAAAAAAGACGAAAGAATTGAAGGAAAGAAGGAAGGGGATTTGGTTGATTGCCTCCTCATTTTTCTTTACTCTTTTTTATTTTTGTCCAGAAAGAAATTTTTTTCCTTCTGAAAATTTTTTTCTATTTACAATGGGAGCATTTTATGGTGGTTGTCCAAATTTGGTAGTTGTATTCTAATTTTCAATTTCAGGGTGCCCACTGCACAGTCTTTTTTTTCTTAGTTTCCCCTTTTTTCTTGAAATGCCCCTTTTCCCCTATTTTCGAAAAACTTCCCCTTTTTCCCCTTTTCTCTTCAAATATACGATATTTGAAATTGTACAAGTATTAGAAGATTGACACATTTTAGTTTAAATGTACAAAGTTAAATACTCAATTGAGAAATGGAATATTTCAAATTTATCAACTGCAACTTTGAATGTTCTAACTTGAGCAATTTCTAATTTTTTTGAATCTTCACTTGAAAATTTAACTATTGTTGAAACTCTTTTTTTTCGTTGAGAATTAATTTTTTTAATTCACAATTTAACTATTAAAAATTCAATTATTTGGTTGAAGATATATTTATTTTATTGAAAAGCTGTCTTTTGGGTTGAAAATCAAATTACTTTGTCAAAAATTCATTTTTTCAAACTGAAAATTGCAATTTCTGATTGAATTTTTTTTTTTGCATTGAAAGCTTACGTTTTCGAGTTAAAAATTCGAATATATTGTAGAAAGTTATTTTTTTTTTTGCTCAAAAATTCAATAATTTGGTAGGAAATTGGGTTTTTCACTTGAGAATTAGTTTTTTCAAATGAGAATGTAGCAATTCCATTTTTGGTTCGAAATTGATCTTTTTTATTTTGAAAATTCAAACATTCGGTTAAAAATTTATGTACTTCGTAAAAAATTCTCTCTTTCGTCATTTTTCTGTTAAAAATTCATAATTTCAGTTAAAGTTTTTTTTGTTTGTTAAAAACTAGGTTTCTCAACTGAAAAATTTTAATTTTTGGTTGAAAATTAACTTTTTAAATGAGAATTCATATTTTTGTGTTTGAAAATCAACTTCATTGTAAGAAATTCTTCTTTCAGGCTTCAAAATTCAACAATTCGGGCGAAAATTCATTTCTTTCAATTTTTCGAAACGAAAATGTAACTATTCCATTTTGGGTTAAAACTGATGTTCTTAATTCAACAATTGAACTATTTTGTTCAAAACTTATCTCATTTTTATTTTCGGTTTTCAGGAAAAAATTTTGTCGTGAGTTAGGATTTTTGGGATTTCCTATCTTTTTTACAATTTCGGAACGTTATAAATACCACGAACAAAATCTTTCTGATGAATAAAAAATAATAACATGTTTCATTGGTTCAAGCTGAAGAAATTTCAGGTTCGCATCAATCCAAAGAACAAGCTTTAGTACATTTAAAAAAAATTTAAATAAGGCAAATTTTGTATTATTATTACAATTTTTAATTGTAAATTTCAAAAAGACCAGTGAAGATATTTACCGATTGAAAACTTGGTTTCTTCACTTATTTTGGATGTCGATCCACAAATTGTAACTCAAACTCAATTTTTAGAAATGGCAGAAATCATTGAAACATCATTGAAATTTTTTTTTTAAATGTCTCACTTGTTATAAAAATATTTTTTTTTTCTTTTCGACATGTAAAAATAAATGTTTAATCTTTCCCCTATTTTTCCCCTTTTTTCGTGAGAAAATTACCCTATTTCCCCTTTTTTGAGCTCCTTTTGCGCTGTGAACCCTGTTATAATCAATTTCTGTTAATCAATATTACTTGAAAATGAAAAAAAGAAATGGAAATAAAACGTTAATAATAAATTTTAATTTAAAATTCAAAGATTTTTCGGGTTTCAATCGTGTGCGAAACTATGAATGTTGCCGACGTTTCGTGAACATTGTAGTTCACTTCTTCAGAGCTGACCTAAAACTGAAGTTTCAGGTGATGTTGTTCTTATATCTGTATTCTCTACGATGCCTGTGATTGGTCAGAGCACCCCATGGTGGGGACTGGTTGAACTTGATTGGCCAATCGAGTCTTTTATTTAAAAACCCGGGAGCACGGAGAGCCAAATCGGATTGGTATTATATCCATTGTCCCTGTTGATGTTATTAGGGTGTTCTAAGAATTCGATTGCTTCTCTATGTTTTCTTGGAAAAATATTGTGCGTCTTTGCGATGACGGTTGTGTTGTCAAATAAAATGCTATTTCCTGTTTCGATATGCTCAGCTAGTACTGATTGCGTGAAATTTTTGAGCCCGACTTTACTCTAATGTTCCTTTACATGTTGGCTTACCGCCCTCTCGGTTTCTCCACTATAGACATTGCCACAAGAGCAAGGGATTTTATATACTCCCGGATCACTGAAAGGTTCCTTTTTTTCTTTAGGGTTGTTTAGAAGTTGTCCTATTTTTGCAGGTGGTTTAGATATAGTTTGTATGTTGTGTTTGTTGAGAATTCTTCCTATTTGTTCCGTGATATCTTGAATGTAGGGTAGGATGGTGGTTGTTTTTCTCTCTCTTTAATTAGTAGGTTGTATTGACTTGTTTCATTGAGTGTATTTTCTTATTGCATTATTAATTTGTTCGTTTGTGTAATCGTTTTGTATTAGGATTTTTCCAAAATTTTGTAATTCCTTTTGTAAGTTATCTTTATCTGTTATTGAGACAGATCTGTATACAAGGAAATTGATGACCGATTGCTTTTGAGATGAGTGTTGGTGGGAGGAGGCATGCAGGTATCTGTTTGTATCGTGTGTTTTCTGTAAACTTCATGTCCTAATGTGTTATCGGATCTTTCATAAACTAGTACGTCCAAGGAAGGTAATTTTCCGTTTCGTTCAATTTCCATAGTGAACTGGATATTAGGGTGTATTTGATTGATGAAATCGAAAAATTTGTTTAGTTCGTCTAGTCCATGTATCCAGATGGCAAAAGTGTCGTTAACATAACGGCACAAAAATTCCATTTTAAGCTTGGATTTGTTAAAGATTTTAGTTTCTAGGTTTTCCATAAAAATGTTGGCTATTACTGGTGAGATTGGAGATCCCATTGCTGCTCATGAGATTTGTTTGTAGAATTGGTTATTGAAAGAGAAATAGGCATTAGTGATACAGTGTTCTATCAAAGTTGTGAGATTGGAGGGGAAGTTTGCAAAGGATTTAATAATATCGATTGTATCAGAGATTGGTACTTTTGTAAAGAGAGATACTACGTCGAAACTTACTAGGATGTCTTTGGGTTGAATGTGAATCTGTTGTATTTTTCTGATGAAGTCAAAAGATTTTTGGATGTGTGTGATAGTTTCCTGTGGAAGGTTTAAGTTTTTTGGCGAGAAAGCGTGCTAGGTTGTAAGTTTGTGAGTTCATTGCGCTGCACACTAAAACTTGGGGTGTCAAATTGTTGCAGCTACTTTGATCTAAAATTTCAACTCAATATGATTCGCTTTAGAGGATCAATGAAAATTAGGGAGAACAACTTCAAGGCGTATTACCATCAGTATACAAAACAGAATGACACTTGTCGATTTTCAAAAAACATTCCTTTATGCAAAATTCAAGTTCTGCAAATCGATAATCGATCTTTGATCGAGATTTTCTGCCATTTGTAAACAAACCTCCACAATCTCAGTAATCATAAATTTGAATCAACGGAGCTGAGTAAATGATTCATTTTTTCAAATTAATTAACAATTTAATTATAAACGATCATCAACAATTGCTCAATATTCAAGTAAGAGGTTTAAATAATTTTATAATGTGTAGAGTAGTTGAAATTTCATGACAGGTGATTGATCTCGAAATTTAAATCAAGTTGATCATGAATATAGGTATCAAAACATTGCATCCTTTTGATCCATTTGCTGCATCAACTTGATACCTGGGAGTTTTGTGTGTGACGATCGGTCTGAATAGGATGTTGTTTTTGTGAATTTTTGGGAGTCCGTAAAGTTTTGGAGAGACGGAATCGGCAGGTTTCAATTTGGATATTGTGTCGCTGTCAAGATTTGAGTCTTTTAGGAGGATTTTTGTTTTTTTAGTGTTGTAGGCCAACGGCCTGAACTGAGAACCTCTGGAAATCGAAAAC
>CAKNXH010000958.1:10220-25258 GCA_932178445.1 Andricus quercusramuli
CTTAGAAGTGCAGTGCAGTCTTTGTGCGTTTAATCGCAACCTGATCTCGATTGGTGTTGCGAGGGTGGGGTGGAAATAAAGTTACGCTGTTGTGCCTTGCAGCCACAGATATAATTACTGCAGAGGCAATTCATTTATTACGGTATTAACGACGAAAAGATTCATCTCGGACCAGTAGAATTCCCGCCCCCGGGCGGCGACCAGTTTCGAACAGTTCGGCGGAAACCAGTCGAGCGAGATGAGAGGAAAAAGAAGGATAGAAACCGAACGAACGAACGCACCGGAGGGACTTACGGACACTTGGTCGCTCAATGGCGCGAATTTAAGAGCGCAGCCGTTACGCTTCTCATTCGTTAGCATAAATTAATTATTTTTCAGCTCGAGCAACACGATGCCAGCTGATGTCAGCAGCATCCCGCCGTCGTTAAACACCATGTCTGTTGTCGTATTGCAGTAGTTATAGTTATAGTTATAGTATAATCCGCCTCATCTTCGAGGACTTCCTTTTATATTCTATTTCACGATGTAGAAATAGAAACACATTATTTAATGAATGACATTTTTTACGAGATGACCGCAAAAAATTAGTGAATGTAAGACTTAAGAGTTGGCTTTTTTAAGAAGAGAGGAGTTTGAGAGTGAGACAGGGAGCAGAATAAGGTGGGTTGGATCGTATTTTCATAATTAATTGTTGAGGTATAAGGTCAGGAATCCTATTCGAAATTTATTCGTTTCATTATGTATCTGCGGACCTGTGTTGATAATAAATTGAGAAATTAGAGACAAATAGCACTCTATAAGAACACACACAAGACAGAATTGAATACTAGAGTGGTCCAAAAACTCATTGAAACGTTTTTTAAATTTTCATTTTCGTGCCCTCCTTCCCCCCAGATTTGTGGGGTTTCCAAAAAAGGAATAAATATGTGTTTTTTATTTTTGAATCAATTGCCGTTTAGGGGTTGCTTGAAGACCATAAAGTTTTATCAAGATTCACGGAGGTGAATCTCCGCCAAGTAGAAAAAAAACCATGAATATATATTTTCTGGAAAGAAAGCTAGTTATTGTACATTATTGGATATCTCAGCCAATTCTTCACCGATTTGCATCAAACCTTTTGGAACTAATAAAAAATCGCTAAAAATAAATTCTGCGCACATAAGACAAATCTACAGCTTATATACGCTATTCAGCCAATAAGCAAAAAACTTTCAGAACAATTACGTTGGATACAATTTTTGATGAATGTTGATTCATCAATCATTATTTCATATTTTCTATATTTTGTGAAAAAAAAGGATTTTTTTGTATTAACCCACCACAAAAGCTCATAGCATTTTCCACGGGTCTGCACCACTTTTTCACTCGAAGTAAACACTTTAAAAAATGTTATTTCGAAAATTTGGGCAAAAATCAATTTTTTTTTCTGTCAAGAACGAAATAAGATCGACTTCTCTATGAACCATTTTTAATTGAGGCATAAAGTTTTACGTCAATTTATCCAAATATATCTATGTTTTTTCTCAAATATAGCTTAAAGGATTTTTCAAATTAGTAGTTTTTAGAAACATGTGCATTTTTGGATTGTTATTTTTCCTACCTATGAAATATAATAATTTGACTATAATCGTTCAGAATCAACCAACATTTTTTTTAATTTCTAAAAGTTGAAAAAAAGCGCTCTGAAGTGGAAAATCAACACGGTTTCGAAAAGGTGATGTAGAAACACTGACGATGAATAGTTATACATTTTTGTAGACTAAAAATTTTGTTTAAGGCTTTAAGAATAAGAAAAATGAAATTCGAAACATTCTGATGCCAAATTTAAAACTGGTGTTACCAATACCGATTTTTCACTTAATGATGATTTTTCCTAACAATATTTGAAGGTAGTTATAATTGTTTAACAAATTTTTTTGCAACAATCTTTCATGAACATAAACCTAGAAATGTAGGTTTTTTCAATACTCTTCTACGTTTCTTTGACTCTTCAGTTACAAGGAGATAATAATTTGAAAAAAATTAACACAAATAATCATTTAAATAATTGTATACCATTTATAGCGATCTTTTCTTAAAAGAAACTAGTAAGTTGAGGTTTTTTCTAATTTCTTCAACTTTTCTCCGGCTCTTCAGTTATAAACAAATAATAATCAAGAAAGCTGAATAAATGATAAAAATCATCGCGTCAACAATGTCTCATTATTTACTGAAATTTCTCAATAATTCATCGAAGAAAAAATATATTTAATATAATTCATAAAGAAAATTTAAGAAATATATCAGTTATTTTTTTTAGGAAATTTTGGAAAAAACATAATACAAGACAACAAGAAAATGTTTCAACAATTATGGTTGTTAATTATCATTTCTGTATAACTAAAAATTCAAAGAAAAGTTAAATAATGTAGAGAAAACTGCAATTTTCTAAGTTTAGATTTAAAAGAAGATTGTTATTTATGTTTTTTTTCGTTCTTGACTGCAACATCTTTCGTAGAAGAAATTTTTTTTTTGTTCTGAAAATTTAATTATTTTGTTAAAAAATTGTCTATTCGGTCAAAAAATTCAACTACTTGTTTGAAAATTAAATTATTCTGTTAAAAAATCTGTTAAAATTCGTTTGCTCTTTTTGGCCTTTGTAGATTTTTTTTTCTTTGAAAACTGAACTCTTGTTGAAAATCGTCTATTTGGCTGAAAATTCAAACATGTGGTTTAAAATTCCATTATTCTCTTGAAGAGTCGTTTTTTTTAGATTGAAAATTCAACTATTTTGGTGAAGAACTCAACCTGGTCGGTTAGAATTTTTTTTTTTTTTGTAGCAAAGTCATCTCTTTGGCATGAAAATTCAATGATTTGTTTGAAATTTTTGTTCTTTCTTGACTGGACAATCTTTTTTTTGTAGAAAATTGTTTTTTTGTTGTTGTTGAAAATTTAAATTCTTTGTTGAAATATCGTCTATTTGGTTGAAAATTGAACTATTTTGGAAAAGTCATTTTTTTCTTACTTGAAAACGCAATCATTTGCTTGAAATTTTGTTGTTTCTTGGCTGAAAAGTCTCTGTTGGAAATTCATCTATTTAGTTGAAAATATAACTACTTGGTCGAAAATCAAACTATTCGGTTGAAATTTTTTTTTTTTTTGGGATATAAAATATAAAAAAACTGTTTAATCCGAAGTTTGAAACATTTCACTCAGAAAAATAATTTTCTTAAATCAAACAATCTGCATCTTCAAGATAATTTTGTACATTCAACCAAAAGTAACTTCAAAATGAAGAGCTAATAAAAAATTTCTTTGAATAAAAGAATCTTTTTTCTGAGTGTTCAGATATTGAAAATCCCAATTCAATACGAGGAAGGAAATCATTCCCTAGTATTGAACTAAAGGAATCATAAACTGAATTCTACGACCAAAAGAGAAAACAAAGAGGCCTGGGGGTTTCTGAACGACAAAACCTACCTTACCGACTTTCAAAACATTCTGCAGCTGAGATGGTTCGTGTCCATGCTAAGTTTCTAGAATATACTTGAAGGATCCTGATGATGCCACACAATTATATTGCGCAATTGTGAGACACGAATTCGCGTGAACAGCTTCAAGGTTATTCATTATCTCAATTTTGCGTAAACACATTCAAGATCATATTCTGATTCGTCCTTGAATTTGTTTACTGCTCTATATAGATGTGAGACAATCAAAACAAATTGAAATGTAACCTTGGAAAATGTTTACGCGAAATGCTTAGTTGAGATTCTAAATAACCTTGAAGTTGTTTACGCAAATTCGTCTCTCACAAATTGCGCAATATTGTTTTCTGACGTCATCGGGAATGTTCTGGAAGTCGGTGAGGTATGTTTCGTGATTCATGAACCCCCTGCCTTTCTACAGGGAACCAAAAGTGCTAGCAGAATCAAGAATGCAAGAAATTCAAGGATAATTAATGATTGAAATATTTCCTTGTAAATATTATTCGGTGGCGATTATCAGTTTTTTTCTTGTGGAAGCTTCGAGCAGATTCAGTTGGAGGTTTTGAGGTCGTGTGAGTAGTGAGTAGTGAGTACAATAAGCGAAGTGGACTTAGATTGGGCTAATTAATTAATGCGCACGTCCTGTCTCGTCCCGCCTAATTATCTCGCTTGTCAGCCCGTCCGCCGTTCAACAAACCGCTAATGTGTACCTCTATCTTCTTCACCCCTGCGCATTCCATCGTTCCATCTCTTTCTCCCTATCTCTCTTACTAAGCTCTGTCTGTTGTAATTGTAATTAGCCTAATTGTGACGTCAGGCAGGAAGCTACGCCTAGAAAAATCGCGTTGGTATGCGTCGAAAGATCAGAGCCACGAATGGAATGAACTACTATATACGATTATACGATTATACGATTATACGTGACATCGATCCACTTTAGGATTACAAAACGAGTACTACATTTCGCAGAGAGATGTAAATTCATGACGCGGAACACCTTTTTTAAAAATCGCTAGGCTTAGAAACAAGTTTCTTTGAACCAGAGGAAACTATTCATTGGCTCTGAGTCAAAGAAAAGTTTCTTTGATTTAAAGAAATTTCTTTGATTCGAAGAAATGGATTTTGGTTCTGATGAAAATTGTTTTTTAATTTGAAAAGATTTTTTTTCAATTCAGTATTCTATCATAATTCAATTTCAGGATTCTTCTATTGTAGCACTAAGCAATTATATCTTTCCTAGGCTTGATTTGGAATCTTCAGAGGCTCAGCACTCAGAAAAAGATTCTTTTATTCAAAGAAATGGATTTTGGGTTCAATGGAAATTGTTCTTTAATTTTAAATGATTTTCTTTATTTTTAAGTTATTTTTGGTCGAATGAGAAAAAAATATGCTAAAGCAGCGGTTTCTGCAATTCAAGACAAGCATTTTTCTTCAAAAAGTAATATAAAAATTTAATGGATATACCATTTTAATAGATGCCCTATAAAAAAAAGATATAATAACTCACTTTGAAAAAGTTTCATCAATATTTCTGGATATTTAATAATTTTTTAATATCCAGAAGTTTTGCCACCAAAAAGTAATTGTAGTTTGTCAAAAGTCTGTAATTATTGTTTCTTATGAGGTGGGTAGAGAGAGAGGCACCAAAAGATCTTACGTAAAATAAATTTTTACAAAAAAGAAAAAATGATTAATCTAAATAAATTCTAACTTAGAGGAAAGTTCAAAAGAAATTGGATCTGTTCAAGTATTAGTAAGAGCATTGCATTTATAAACAGAATAAATGACGTTTCGACCGCAATTAGTAGATTTTTTAAACAAAAATATGAATTGGAAAAACAAAATTTCTACGAACAAGCCAAATTTTTACACGAGAATAAATGAAATTTTAAGTGAATAGTTACATTTTAAAATTTAAAAAATTCAATCTGCAACCAAAAATAGAATAGTACAATTTTCAAGCAACAAAATGAATTTTCAACCAGAAAGGTAAACTTCTATAAGAAAAAAAAATTCACAAAATATGCCAAACTTTCAACAAAAATACATGCATTTTCCACCAAAAAGTTGAATTTTCATCTAAAAACATGAATTTTTCACCAAAAATGGAATACTTACATTTAAAAGAAAAAAAAAATTATTTTTAACCAAAAAATGAAATTTCAACTAAGAAGATCCATTTTCTACCAAACAAGTAGAATTTCTAACCAAATAAGTGGATTTGCAAATAAAAAAGATAATTTTTCAAGTAAAAATGGGAAAACTTGCATTTTCAGAAAACAAAAATAATTTGGAACTTCAACTTTTAGATTTAAAAAAAAAAACGAAATTTTCAACAAAATATTAAAATTTGGAAAAAAGAAACGAATTTCTAACAAAATAGTACAATTTTATCTTCAAACAAAAAATGTTAATTTTTGACCAAAAAAAGACGAACTTTCATCATAATACATCAATTTCATAAAAATTATTGAAATTTCAGATAAAATAGATTGATTTTTAATCACAAATAGAAAAAATGAATTATCAACTAAAAAAGATACATTTTTAACTGAATACTCAAATTTTAAATTAAAAAAGATACATTTTTAACCAAAAATGGAATACTTAAATTTTATTAATTAATAAATGAATAATTCGATAAAATTGAAGAAAATAATTTTTAACGAAGTTAAATTTTTAACAAAACAGATTAATTTTTAATTAATATGATGAAGTTTTTAATGAAACAAGTCGATTTTTTTACTAAATAGTTGAATTATCAACTAGAGAAGATAAATTTTCAACTAAAAATGGAAAAACCTACATTTTCGAAAAATAAAACTAATATTTAACATTAACTTTCTGAATGAAAAAAATTAATTTACAACAAAATAATAAAATTTGGAACAAACAAATTAATTTGCAACAAAATAGTGAAATTTGCCACCAAAAAAAATAAATTTTCAACTAAAATAATGAATCTTTAACCAAAAGAATTTAATTTTCAACGAAAAAAGACAAACTTTCAACATAATAGATAAATCTCAAAGCAATGATTGAATTTTCAAAAAAGAGGTAAGTTTTTGATTAAGAATAGAACAGTTAACTCATCAACTAAAAAAATTTTTTTTAACTAAGAAGATTCATTTTCTACCAGAAGGAAATCGAATTTTCAACCAAATAAATCAATTTTTGATCAAATACTTGAATTTTCAACTAAAGAAGATAAATTTTCAACCAAAAATGGACTGATTAAATTTTCAAACAATAAAATTAATTTTCGAACGCAAAAATTTCAACGAAACTGTTAGATTCTGAGCGAAAGAAATTCATTGAACATCATAATAAAATAATTAATAGATTAATAATTCAATAAAATTGAAGAAATTAATTTTTAAAGAAGAAATTAAATTTTCAACCAAAAATATGAATTTTCCACCAAGGGAGACGAATTCTCTACGAAATATATTGATATTTAACAAAATTAGACCAAAATGAATTTTCAACATAATACATAAATTTTCTACTGAATAGTTGATTTTTCAACTAAAGAAGATCAATTTTTAGCAAAACAAAAAAAGCTAAATTTTCAGTAAAAAAAAAAGTTTGAAACAAATATAAAACACAATTTTTAACAAAATAATTAAATTTCCAACTGAATAAATTTTTAACCAAAAAGATTCATTTTTGACCAAAAAGATATATTTTTAATCAAGAAGAATATTTTTCCAGCAGAAAAGACAAATTTTCAACTGAAAGAAATAGAATTTTCTAATTATTCGAACTATTTTTCACAATTTGAAATAATGGACTGTACGTGACATCGATCCAACCGATTACAAAACGAGAACTAGATGTAAATTCACTACGTGGATCACCTTTTTTAAAAATCAAATCAAATCCTTTCTGGGTCAGTCATCTTTTATGGAGGAATCGAGCGCTCTACTTCTTTAGTTTGCACAAGAGATATAAAAATAAGATTAGCTATCCATTTCGTACGTGATAAATGTTTTAAAGTCTAGTGAAATTAACTTGAAAAAATCTTATCTGAATAATTAATTCTTTCCATTTCTTCCTATTAAGTTTTACAATGCAGAGCCATGTTAAGTGTTAAATGGGTACTTAAGATTGGAGATAGAAAACGTAGATTTCATCTTGGAGAGGCAATCCTAATCAATCTTGGGGAATATGTATTTAAAAGAATACTTAAACAATATATCACTTCTCCTAATCGTGATTTGAGAGAATAGTCGTTTCGGGAATTAAAATTAAAATTGGAAATAAAATTAATTATATTTCACACAAGTTTGAAATTGGAGAGTAACTCGAGTCTGAAGATGGATGTCATAATCAAAGTGTCTACCAGACGGATGATTTTGAATTCCTGCTCATTTTCTGGTTTTCTGCTGATCAATTTTTTATTATTTTGGTCTCGTTATTACACTAGAAATTTCTTCTTTCAAGTCGAAATTATAATTCTTCTCAAAAATTACTTCTTCTGGGTCACCGAAGTTGAATGTTGGAAACTCAGCATGGACACGAACCCATCGAGCTGTGTAGCGCTCTCAATGTCGGTAAGGTAGAAATTTCTATTTAGAACCTGCCCTTCTACTTAGAACTGATAGAATTATTCAAGATAGTATCTTGAAAATTCGAGGAAGGTTTTTTTGAAGGATTGGAGACGTAGAAGTAAATAATGCAAAAGAGACCAAGAATTACCAATTCCTGTTTGAATCTTCGACATTCATTATGGACCCACATTGATTTTAGAGTTAATCTTCTGTCACTCCGAAGTTGATATTTCGACTGTCATTTCTCAAGACTGGGTCTGGAATATATTTTGCTCAGGACACCAGGCTGAGATCCATTAATTTTTTTTTTCATTAGGAATATTCCATAAACTTGGCACGGACACCAACCACTTGAGCTGTAGGATAGTCTCGATGTCGGTAAGGTAGGGATTTGTATTTAGAACCCGCATAGCCCTTCTACTTAGACATCTTAAAAATTAGATGAAAAACAATCATGAGTTTCCATTTATCAAATGCAATTCTAATCACTGGTACATAGTTTAGGTCTGGTTTACTATTCAAGATAGTATCTTGAAAATTCGAGGAAGGTCTGTCTCTCTGAAGAATTTGGGACGTAGAACTAAATAATGCAAAAGAGACCAGGAATTACCAATTCTTTTTCGAATCTTCGAGATTCATTATGGACCCATATTGATCGTTTTGGAGTTAATCTTGGAGCCTGATGTCAATGCTTCTGTCGCTGAGAAGTTGATGTTTCGACTGAATGTTATTTGTCAAACCTGGGTCTGGAATAGATTCTGCTCGGGACACCAGGCCGAGATCCATTAATTTTTTAAAAGTCCACGGGGGCCATCGAGATCTGGGAACCTGCGGAGCTGATAGGCTCTCGGAAGACGAGCAAGTCATTAGAGAAGAGAAGATCCCTTGCGTGGGTTCAAATTTGAATTGACAATACGCGGTTAGCATGGGAAAACCATCAGTGCGTATCTCAAGACCATCGCTCAACTCCTCGTGCGATGCCCCTCTGGATATGCATATCGAATGCAGTGGTCTTGTCTAGTCCGTGAACTCCTTGGAATTCGAATGTATAAATTGCGATAGCGGGAATAAATCTATATGAAAACAAGAAGCGAAATAAGAAAAGATCAACAGAAGAAGAGCAAAGCTGAAGAAGAAGAAGATGAAGGACTTCTTCCTCTTAGACGCAGAAAAGGGATCTGTAACATTTACAACCAGATTGGTACAAATATGGACATGATGACATTTTAGTCGATTTTACAATAAAGTTCAGTTAAATCAACACCCTTTAGAACCGAGACTGCAAGAGAACTCTTTTTGAGGGTTCCTTTTTAGTTTGATGACATCTGATGGCGACATAAGAGATCTGCAGTCTGGTAAAATTTTTAAACATCACCTTGAAAACGGTCACTTCTCATGTTCATTATTTTCCTTTCAAGATTGACTAATCTCTATGAGTTCAATTTCTTTATTAAATTTTTCTTAGTACAATGTCACTGAAACTGTACTATAAAGTCAGAGGAGCATCATTAACTTGTAAAATCTTCGGAGTGAGTCGAGGCAGAAAATGAGTTCTGCACAAAAAGTCTATCAGAACTCATACTTTGGATTCCTTTGGAACAATTTATCATTTTGGGTTCCTTTTTGTTGCGACTCAGTTAAGTGGAAAAGCAATTTTCAGTTTGAATTAATGACTATAGTTCGTGGGGGGCTTTCATGAATGTTTTTAATTTAAGTTATAATAAATTTATGAAGGATCATTTTAGTAGACTTTGCAGCCCAAAATGCTCCCGAAAAACGGAAATAATGGCGATTTTTCACTAAAATAGGGTAATGAATTCTTTTAAATAAAATTAATGTTTATAACATATTGAATTCCAAATATGAAACGCTTTGAATTCCTAGGATTCCTAAGATGAATTTTAATCAAGAAAGAAAATTTTTCCATCAAAATAGGTGAATTTTCGACGAATAAAATGATTGTCAACAGAAAAAATAAATTTTCAAAAAAATAGTCAGGTTCGTAACAAAATAGCAGAATTTTCCACCTAGAAAGATGAATTTTCGGCCAAAAGACGAATTTTCGACAAACTGGTTGAATCCTCAACCAAAAGGATGACATTTCAACAAAGAAGATTAATTTTCAAAGAGACGAATTTTTAACAAAAAAGTTGAATTTTTCATCAACAAAATACATTGATTTTAAACATGATTTTTTTAACAGAACACATAAATTTTCAACCGACTTCATGAATTTTTAACTCGAAAAAATTAATTTGTAATAAAAATAACAATTTTTCAACCAAATTGATGAATTTTCAACTCGAAAAAATGAATTTTTAATAAAAAAGGTAAATTTACAAGCAAAAATATTAACCAAAAGATTACCCAAAAGAGTAACCATATTTCTAAATTTTTTTCATCATAGAAAAATGAATCTTCAAACATGAAGAACAATTTTCTAACAAAATTATAATTTTCAACAAAACACATAAATTTTGAACCTGATTTTTTTTAAACAGAACACATAAATTTGCAAACAATTTCATGAATTTTCAACTCAAAAAAATGAATTTATAATAAAAATGATGATTTTTCAACCAAATTGATGAATTTTCAACTCGAAAAAATTAATTTTTAATAAAAATGGTGAATTTTCAACTAAACAGATTGACCAAAAGATTACCCAAAAGATTAACCAAATTGCTGAATTTTTCCATCCTAGAAAAATGAATCTTCAACCAAGAAAAACAATTTTCTAACAAAAGTAGAATTTTCAACCAATTTCATGAATTTTTAACTCGAAAAAATGAATTTATATTAAAAATTACGATTTTTCAACCAAATTGATGAATTATCAACTCGAAAAAATGAATTTTTAATAAAAATGTTGAATTTTCAACCAAATAGATCAATTTTCAATTAAAAAAAATAAATTTTTAATAAAAATGGTGAATTTTCAAGCAAAAAGATTAACCAAAAGATTACCCAAAAGATTGACCAGAAGATTAACCAAATTGCTGAATTTTAAACATGATTTTTTAAAACAAAACACATAAATTTCCAATCAAATTCATGATTTTTCAACTCGAAAAAATGAATTTATAATAAAAATGACGTTTTTTCAACCAAAGTTATCAATTTCAACTCAAAAAAATAAATTTTAAATGAAAATGTTGAATTTTCAACCAAAAAGATTAACCTTTTACCAAAAAAGATCAAATTTTTGCCGAAAGAGATGAATTTTTGAAACTAAAACAATAAATTTTCTACAAAAAAGTTGAATTTCTGACGCAAAGAGATGATCTCTAAAAACAGTTAAATTTTCTACAGAAAAATTGAATTTTTAACAAAATTGTTGAATTCTTAACCAAATAGCTGAATTTTTTCATCGTTGAAAAATGAGTCTTGAACCAAGAAGAACAATTTTAAAAAAATACGAATTTTAACAAAATACATGTATTTTCCACACAAAAAACGGATACATTTTCAACCAATTTGATGAATTTTCAACTCGAGAAAATGAATTTTTAATAAAAATGATGAATTACTAACAAAATAATTGATTTTCAACCCAAAAATATAAGTTTTTAATAGAAAAGTTCATTTTTTACCAAGCAATTTAATTTTCTACCAAAGTGCTGAATTTTCAAGCCAAAAAGATGAATTTCATACAGAACAGTTGAATCCTGAACTAAATACTATAGAAATCTGAATCAAACGAGATGAACCAACAATATAATAGTAGACTTTTGAATCAAAGAGAATGCAATTTCAACCAAAAATATTTGAATTTTCTTGTGGGTTTTTATTAATTCAGTTCGCATTTTAGCAAGAAAACAGGAAAGAGGGAAAGTTTTATGGAAATATGAGAAAAAAAAGGAATTAAAAAAAAAGAGAAAATAGAAACATCAGGTAAAGATTGTAAAGTCTCTTTTAGATATGGAAATAAACTCGTAAGAAACTTTTAGCAGAAATATCTTCTACTATCATATTTATAAATTACGTTACCAGGAAAAGATCTATTACATTTTATTATTTTGTCTGCGTTATCTTATTTTCCAAACAGGCTCAACATTTGTCAAATGGAAGAAATTGTCAGTATGGATTAACTATACCATAGAATCATCCAATTTCCCATAATGACCCAAACTCCGGACCCCCATTTTTCTTAGATTCATACACATTTTTGGAAAACAAAATTTGATTTTTTACAGCAAACCCCGGAGATATTTTTTCGAATAAAAACGATGTAAGCATTTGACAACTACAATTATCTTACGACGGACCTTTGATCGGGAGAAGGATTCACAACCACATTCACAACTTTGTATGAACTTGTCAATTATTTGCAACCTTTTTGTTCAAATTCAGATAAAAAGTATCTCCAGAATTCACTGTGTTAAATTTCTGACTTTGGACTTGGAAATTTGTGCTCCTTTCACACTACTTGGTTTTGTAGAAGCAAAAAAATTGGGTGTCGCAATGTTGCAGAAATATTGCTGGAATATTTAAGTAAAACATTGGGAAGGTTCCAAATGGAGTTGATTTAACTCCACTGAAGTGGATTGAACTCCATTCTGATCCTGTAGTCAAAAAATCCGTCTTTTTCAAAAGCGACAGAAGTTCTCGAAATTATCCTCAAGTTTGGTTGAGCTTTTAAGATCTTTTTCATCCTTATCATTGGCTATACTTAGCACATTAGGAACAGAATTGATATTAGTCCGTTTTTTAAAACTCTCAGAATGACGATTTTTCAAAACTAATCATGGCCCATCGAAAGTTCAGAGTATTGATCGAACTATTTCGAATTTAACATGGGTTATACCGAATGTATCGAATCCAATTAACGGTATCCTTCTGCAGGGATAAGAAGACAGTAGATGAAGAGAGCGAAGATATGGAAGACAAGCTCTATAATGAAGAAAATGAAGACAAATTTCAAGATGTTGACGATGACGAAGGCGATAATGAAGATGTTTGAAATTATAATTATTATTATCTTTCCATTGATTTGTATTGATGACTGTTAAAAAAGGCGGAATAGATGGACGTATATAGGGTCAGCATGGATCTGATTAGACTCCAGCGAAGATTACATTGTGACCCTATGTTTGTCCAATTACTCCGATTTCTGAACAGCGTATCCTTTAGTTTTTTATCATCCATCATAAAAATGTTATTATTAATGTAATTATATTAAATGTTATTAAATTCCTATAGAAACTTCAAAAGATGGCAAAGGTAATGTTTCGCTGAAAGTTATATCTTTTCCAAACAGTGTTTCAGCAAAATCGCATAGAAATATTATCCAAAATGTAGGAACAATATTTTGACAAAATTTTTCAGACTTCTTTCGAAATATTGTTGGAATATTTCTCAAAAATATTACCCGGCTCAGACCATTACATGTTGCTTTTGTGTCTTAAGGATGCTTCTGGACACAAATTTAATTTTCTTTGATATTTGATGTTAAAAGAATTTTTTTTGTCACAAAAAGAATTTTTTGCAGCAACTATTATTCTTCTGTGAGAAACTTGACATAATCTTGCAGCCAAATCTATTTGTTTAAAGAAGATATTCAAGTGATTCAAACCAAAACATGCAAGAAGAAGATGCTTTTCAAGACTTTTCCTCTGTGGCAATATTCATTTGGAATGTTGCCAATCTTTCAATTGTATATTCTAGCAAAATTTCTCTAACATTGCATGTTAAGTCTTATCTAGTCTGTGAACTCAACTGATTTTTATTGAAGACTATTAAAAAAGCCGGAATTGTTGGACGAATATAGGATCAGAATGGATTTGATTAGACTCCAGCGAAGATTCTATTCTGACGCTATAGTTGTCCAATCAATCCGATTTCTTAACAGTGTATCCTGTAGTTTCTTGTTATTCATAATAAAAATATTATTAAAGTTCTGTGGAATCTTTATACCTTTTCCAAACAATGCGCAGGTATAATTGCATGAAAATATCATAACAAATTTATGGAGAATATTTTGACATTTCCCGGACTTCTTTTGAAACATTGCTGAAATATTTCCAAAAAATATTGCCCGGGTCGGACAATTAAATGTTTCTCGAACGTTGCTGTCTCTTAGAGAAATCTCTTCTTGTGTCAGAAGGATGCTTCTTTACACAAACCTAATCTTGCAGCCAAATAATTCTGTTTCTGTAAAAAAGGTATTTACGTTGTTCAAAACAAAACAGGCAAGAGGAAGATGTTTTTGTTTCAGGACTTTTTCTCTGTAGCAGTGTTCCTTTGGATTGTTGCCAAACTTTCAATTGAATATTCTAGTAAAATTTCTCCAACATTGCGTGTTATGAAGGTGTTATTAATTTAGATCATTTTTACAATGTCTAAGATGCCCCTCCGGATATGCATATCAAATACAATGATCTTATCTAGTCTTTGAACTCAATTTATTTGTATTGATGACTATTAAAAATCCGGAAAAGGTGGAGGAATATAGGATCAGAATGGATTTTATTAGACTCCAGCGAAGCTTCCATTCTTACCCTATAGTTGTCCAATCAATCAATTTCTTCAATCAATCCGATTTCTTAACAGTGTATCCTGTAATTTCTTGTAATTCATAATAAGAATGTTATCAAAGTTCTACTGAAACCTTACACCTTTCCAAAACACTGCTCAGGCAAAATTGTATAAAAATATTATTAAAAATTAAGGGACAATATTTTGACATTTCCCGGACTTCTTTTGAAACATTGCTGAAATATTTCCAAAAATATTGCCCGGGTCGGACAATTAAATGTTTCTCGAACGTTGCTGTCTCTTAGAGAAATTTCTTCTTGTGTCAGAAGGATGCTTCTTTACACAAACCTAATCTTGCAGCCAAATAATTCTGTTTGTGTAAAAAAGATATTTACGTTGTTCAAAACAAAACAGGCAAGAGGAAGATGCTTGTGTTTCAAGACAACTTTTCTTTCTGGCAATATTCATTTGGAATGTTGCCAATCTTTCAATTAAATATTCTAGTAAAATTTCTCCAACATTGCGTGTTATGAAGGTGTTA
>CAKNXH010000958.1:25268-50281 GCA_932178445.1 Andricus quercusramuli
ATGCCCCTCCGGATATGCATATCAAATACAATGATCTTATCTAGTCTGTGAACTCAATTTATTTGTATTGATGTCTATTAAAAATCCGGAATTGGTGGAGGAATATAGGATCAGAATGGATTTTATTAGACTCCAGCGAAGCTTTCATTCTTACCCTATAGTTGTCCAATCAATCCGATTTGTTAAGAGTGTATCCTGTAGTTTCATGTTATTCATAATAAGAATGTTATTAAAGTTCTATTGAAACTTTACGCTTTTCCAAAACAATGCTCAGGCAAAATTGTATAAAAATATCATTAAAAATTTAAGGACAATATTTTGACATTTCGCGGACTTATTTTGAAACATTGCTGAAATATTCCCAAAAAATATTGCCCTGGTCGGACAACTAAATGTTTCTCGAACGTTGCTGTCACTCAGAGAAATTTCTTCTTATGACAGAAGGATGCTTCTTGACACAAATCAAATTTTCTTCTAAAAATATGAGAAGGGATTGAATTTGTCTCAGAAAGAATCCTTTTGCAGCAAAATTCATTCTTTTGGGACAAACTTCACCTGACTTACAGCCTAATAATTCTGTTTGTAAAAAAGATAATCAAGAAGTCCAAAACAAAACAGGCAAGAGGAAGATGTTTGTGTTTCAAGATAACTTTTTCTCTGTGACAATATTCATTTGGAATATTGCCAATCTTTCAATTAAATATTCCATCAAAATTTCTCTAACATCGCCTATTATGCGGGCATTATTAGTTCAGATTATCTCTCAAATTTCTAAGATGCCCCTCCGGATATGCATATCGAATACAATGCTCTTGTCTAGCCTGTGAGCTCTTTAGAATGCGAATGCATAAATTGCGATAGCAGGAATAAATCAATATAAAAAACAAGAAGCGAAACAAGAAAAGAAGAGCAAAGCTGAAGAGAAGATGGAGGAGGAGGAGGAGGAAGAAGAGGACCGCAGGATCCGTTTTGCGGGATGAATTATGTAAGAATGCAGCCGATATGGCATAGAACTTACTTAGGCGATTTTCGCACGGTTCTCACGAACTCTTCCGGAACGCGGAATCTGATCGTTTGCAAATATCAGTAAAAGTTGGGTAGTGTCGGAACTCGGAAGAGGCAACACGGATCGCTGCGCTGGTCATAGGTGGGAGGCTTATTTTATACGAGCGTGCGAGAAGAATCGCAACAATGTGGTAATTGAGAGTCCAGAGCCTATTATAAGGCCTAGTTCTATACGGATCGTATAACTCTGAAAATAAATCCAAATCTTAATTTTAATGATTCAGACAGCAACTTGTCTGATCTTGTTTTCTTTTATCATTCCAACCTTCTCGAACGGTATGCCTGATCACTATTATTTCTTGTAGCATCATAAAGCTTTGCTCTGCCGAAAAACACAACAGGATCAGGATGGTTAAAGCGAAAGAAAAACATTCCCGGGCATACCCTGGTTGGTAAAACCTTTTCACGATGATTGAAATTTAAAAATTCTTTTAGGATCGAAATAAAATCTTCTTTCTTATGGACAACTACTACTACTCTTTCCTTATTCTTTCTGTGTCTTTTTTATAGTACTAGAGATCATGTTTCGATACCAATTTAGAATTTCTAATCATGGATCATTTGTCGGTAAACTACCCGTATAAATAATATAAGCTTATAGATAATTGATAGAAATAGTTATTGGGTCAAATTTTCTAATCTTTGATGAAAATTGATTTGCGTACATTAGACTTTATTATCGAAAAGAAGGGATCAATTTATCCCAAACTTTTCTACATCTTCAGAGATCCTTTTTAAAATTAGTATCTTTATCACTCACTCTCTTTATGAGAATGATCTCCATGAATGCTCTTTTTTTCTTTATTTCATAATGAAGGATCTGAACATCATCCCAGTTGAAACCATGACCATGTGATTCTATGTTTTGAAAGGACTGACTGATACTAGAACTTCTATGAGAATTATTTTTGATGTTCATTTCGAATTTTGGAATATGAAATAAAAAAGAATCATTACTTACGATCGAGATAAGCGACGCATATTCTAGTATTTCAATCTGTGATCTCAATATCAAGGTACTCACCTGGAACAGTAAAAAAAATATAAAGGTGAGTTATGTTTGCACATAGACAATTTTCAAACGGAAAAGATTAAATAAATGTCAGATTTTCAATAAAGAAAGACTCAATTTCAAACAAAAAAAGTTGCATTTTGCATCAAATGGTTCAATTTCAAAGCTAAAAAGATGAATTTTTGAGCAAGAAGATTGGTTTTATACAAAAATGACGAATGTTCAAAAAATAGTCAAATTTTCAAGCAAAGAGATGAATTTTCCAACCAAAAAGAAAAATTTTCGTTCAATACATAATTTTTAGTCAAAAAGAAAAAGCAAGTTCTTCCGAATTCTCCAAGTTTTGAGAAAGAAGACAAATTTTCTGTAAAACAGTCGAATTTTAAAACAAGATTTCTTTTTTAACCAAGCAGTTGCATTTTCACTAAAAAAATGAGGAAGTTTCCAACTAAGGGATGAATTTTTCAACTACAATGATTAATCTTCAACTGGAATAGTTAAACTTCCAGTTAAAAAAAAAATAATTTCCAATAAAAAACAGAAAACCAATTCTCAACCAAAGAAATGAATTTTAAAGTAAAATGAATCTTCAATGAAAAAATTATTATTTTTCAAACAAAGTGATTCAAATTTCAACCTATTAGTTTAATTTTCAACTGAAAAAGATAAATTTTCAACAAATGATGGGATCGATTTTTTAACCAACAAAAGCTTTTATTTTAAATCAAAAACCTTTGAATTCTACCAAAAAGACAAATTTTCAACCGATAAAGATTTCAGTTGAATTTTCAACACCAAAATATGAATTCTCAACAAAAAATTATACTAACAAAATAGTTGAAATTCCAATTTCTCAGGAAAAATTTGAATTTTAAACAGAGGAATCTTCAATTGAAAAAGATACTTTTTCAACTGAAAATATGGAAAATATTTCAATCAAATAATTAAATTTTCAACATATGAGGGATAAATTTTCAACCAAAAATGGAATACAATTTTCAGATTGAAATAATAATTTTTAACAACAAAAAAACGTATCTGAAACCAGTTGAATTAAAAAAAAAAATTTGAAGCCGGAAATATGAATTTTCAAATAAAATGAATCTTTAACAAAACAAAATAATTTTTAACAAAATGGTTTGAATCTGTACCAATTAGTTCTTCGCTGGTTCGAAATATTCGTTTAAAAACGTAACTATTATTTGAAAAATTCGTTGTTTTTTCCGTATGAAAATTAATTTTTCAACTGAAAATTTATGTATTCCATTTTTGGCTCTAAATTGATCATTTTCAGTTGAGAATTCACAAAAGATTTCTAAATCAAATTCATTTTGTTAAAAATTCGTCTTCATTGGTAGAAAATAAACCTTTCCTGCTGAAAATTCATCTTTTTGGTTTAATTTAACTGTTTTTTAAAATATAAAATTAAAACATTTCTGGTTGAAATATAAGCCATTTTTTATTTAAAATAAAAACATTTTTTAGTTGAAACTTTAACTATTACATTTTTTCTTGAGAACCCATATTTTTCTCTGAAAATTGAACTATTTTGTTAAAAGTTATTTTCTTACAGTTTAACATTGATTATATTAATTAAGTATTTTGATAAACATTAATTCTTTTCATCATTAATTCACCAATCCTGTTAAAAATTTAGCTGTTTGGCTGAAAATTTAGATGAAAAAATAATAATTAAAGAACTTGGTTGAAAATTGAACAATTTTGTTGATAATTCGTTTTTTTTTAATTAATTTTTATCTCACATGAAAATTCTACTTTTCGGTAGAAAATTCTTGAATTTTTTTGAGTTGACATTTCACCCTTTTTCCTGATAATTAAACTATTTTACCCAAAATTCATTGTTTTTTTTGTGTTGAAAATAAATTTTGGTAATCGAAAATTGATCTTTTGCTTTTTTGATTGAAAATTGATCTTTTTAACTTGCAAATTCAATTCTTTGGTTGAAGATTCATGCTTTGACGTAAAGATTCGTCTTTTTTAGTAGAAAATTAATTTTTTTGCAGAATTTTGTTTTATATTCAACCAGGATAGGTTTAAAGTAGAATTGCTTGAATAAAAATTCATTTTTTTAATTTATTGATTATTGATTCAAGTTGGAAATTCATCTGTTTGGTTGAAAAATAATGTTTCTGAGGTTAAAATTCAATTTTTTAATTGAAAAATCATTCTTTCGTTGAAAACTCATTTTTTTTTACAGAAAAGAAATATTTTTGGCGGAAAATTTATATTTGAAAAGAATCAGCTACTTGGTTGAAGACTATGAACTATTTTGTGGAAAATTCTTTTCTTTTTGGTTCGAAATTAATTTATTTTTAGATGAAAAAATTGTTTCTGTTGATAGAGAATTAATCATCTTTTTTTAAAATTTATCTATTTTGGGTTAAAGATTTTGTTCAAAATTCAACAATTTTTGCTCAAAACGAGTTTTTTGTTCAGGTTGAGAATCAATTTTTCAATTGAAAATTGAACTAATCCATTTTTATTTGGAAATCAATCTTTTTAGACGAAACTTCAAAATATTGGTCAATTAGAAAAAATGTAATAAAAAATAATAATTATGAAGAAAAAAAAATATATCCAGAAAATCAGGGTATTTGTACCGTCCTGCTATTTGTACCCAAAAAATCCAGCCATTCGTATCCAAATTCGTTTACTCATAGTCACAGCCAATTAAAAATGACTGATTCCATCAGTTGATCAAATTGACTGATTTCAAAAGTGACTCATCTGTAACTCCTCGAATCCGCACTATTTAGATCATTCAAAATAGTCTTCAAATCAGTGACTTTCGACTGATTGAAATTTCGAGAGTAGATTTGTGTCAGGCACGAAAATCTCATTTTCATCCTCTTTTAATATCCAGATGCAAAAAATGAATGAAAATCGTCTAGCGAAATGTGCAGAACTAGATAGAACCAACCTGAATCTCTGGTCCAATCATTGCGCGAGAGAATAATCTCAAAATTGGACCGTTAAGAGGCGCAGAAATGGAATGGGATTTAGTAGAGGAGAAGGGATTCTGATCTTCTTCATGGGAATCGCTTTTCCAAGGAAGCCCCATCATCTCATGCTTCAAAGAGCGAAACGCGTGGTACGGTATGTCGGCTTTGCTGTGTATATATATGTATGTTATACATATATATACATATATATATTATACATATGTATATTTTGTATATGTATATTGCGCTTTACTCTCTACTGGCTCGGGATTCCCACACCTTGGCGTGCTGCCCTTAATTCTAGACATTGTCCCTGAACTAGAGACACACGCACATAAACCTTTTTAGCTCGTACGTCTCACTGAACCCGAGAGTGTGTCACTTGGCCGGAGAGAGGAAGGCACAATGATTGTCTGCTCCTCTCGCGAAGATCTGCCCTAAGGTCGCGGTTGCCTTCAATAGAAAGAAAGAAAAAGAGAAAAAGAAAAAAAGAAGCCCCTCTCCGAACAAGATCAACCCCCGAGAGACAATAATAGAAACAGTACTGCCTACCCCCTTGCAGGACCCAAATACCTAAAATACATGATACACGAGGACCCCCTTTTTCTGCGACACAATTAAAGTTCGTTGTGGTTCTCTTTTTTTCTTTCTTTCTTCCCTGTCTTTTTGTTTCTGTCTCTCTTTTCGATTTACGTACATTATGGTGATCGATTTATGCAAGGGTTGATATCTGGGGCAGGTTCGATTAACCCTTTGAGGGTTGGGCACCTACCTGTCGAAGGTGAGACTTTGATTTGTTGGGTGCCCGCCGATTATTGTCGAGCTTGCACGAATCGGTTGGAATCGTTTATTTTTCTTCGTTAAACGGGCCCTTCTTTAACTATTCCGATCGTAGGGTTCGATGCTCTTTGATTTGAGCAATTGAGTCGTTACTGTTAGGAGGCTAGGCACTGCCCCCAGCTCTGCCTGCCTGGGCGTTTCAACGGATTTCGCCTTCAATAACCCGAGCGAACCGTATTTAAGGCATTTAAGCAACCAAGGCAGATCACTTTGACCATTAAAACACCTTTAGGTGGAATTATCTTGTCAGTGACTAGAGCAGGTTTTAGGCCCAGATTGAACCGCAGAGGGTCCGAAGCACCTAGGAAAAAAGTTAGGATATGTTTGAACCATGAAATGAGCAAACAATCGAAATATAAATATCAGGGTGATTTATTTTTGCTCTTTTTCAATTCAATTTGGCTCTCCTAATACTAATTGTTCTTCTCGCACAGAAAATGACCTCTGATTTGTCTCAGAACTTTAAAAAAATATGTAGAGGTCGCTCAAGGTCATTTTTGAGCAAAAATGCTCATACCTAATTAAATTGTTACTATTCATGAATTATTCATATATTCAAAGGTCACTCAAGGTCACTTCAGGGTAAAAATGGCCATTATTAATTAAATTGACGCTATTTATTGATAACTCATTTCCGACGCGTATGAATTTTGTTCATTACAATTCAATATTGCACTCAGATTTTTGTCCGTTTTTACAATGACATTCAAAGGTCGCTCAAGGTCATTTCAGGGCAAAAATGGCCATTATTAATCAAATTGACGCTATTTATTGATAACTTATTTCTGACACGTATGTATTTTGTTCTGTACAAGTCATTATTGCACCCAGATTTTTTTTAGATTTTTACAATGACATTCAAAGGTCGCCCAAGATCATTGCAAGGCAATAATATGCTTCTGTTAATAAATTGACGCTATTTATTGATTATTTATTTCTGACGCGTATGAATTTTTTTATTTAGAATTCAATATTGCACTTAAATATTTTTCAGATTTTTACAATAACATTGAAAGGTCACTCAAGGTCATTTTAGGGTAAAAATGGCTATTATTAATTAAATTGACGCTATTCATTGATAATTCATTTCCGACGTGTATGAATTTTGTTCTTTACAGAACATTATTGCACTCAGATTTTTGTCAGATTTTTACAATGACATTCAAAGGTCGCTCAAGGTCGTTGCAAGGCAAAAATGTGCTTCTGTCATTAAATTGACGCTATTTATAGATTATTCATTTCTGGAACGCACGAATTTTTTTATTTAGAATTCAATATTGCACTTGCATTTTTTCAGATTTTTAAATAACATTGAAAGGTCACTCAAGGTCATTTTAGGGTAAAAATGGCTATTATCAATCAAATTGACGCTATTTATGGATTATTTATTCCTGACCCATATGAATTTTATTCTTTACAAGTCATTATTGCAATCAGATTTTTTTTACACTTTTACAATGACATTCAAAGGTCGCCCAAGGTCATTGCAAGGCAATAATGTGCTTCTGTCAATAAATTGACGATATTTATTGATTATTTATTTCTGAAACGCATGAATTTTATTATTTAGAATTCAATATAGCACTTAAATATTTTTCAGATTTTTACAATAACATTGAAAGGTTGCTCAAGGCCATTTTAGCGCAAAAATGGCCATTATTAATTATATTGACGCTATTCATTGATAATTCATTTCTGACACGTATGAATTTTGTTCTTTACAAAACATTATTGCACTCAGATTTTTTTCAGATTTTTACAATGACATTCAAAGGTCGTTCAAGGTCATTTCAGGGCAAAAATGGCCATTATTAATTAAATTGACGCTAATTATTGATAACTCATTTCTGACGCGTATGAATTTTGTTCTTTAAAAGTCATTGTTGCACTGAGATTTGTCAGACTTTACAATGACATTCAAAGATGGCTCAAGGTCATTTTCCTAATAGAATTTTGGTTCAATTGAATTTTCTCTAGTTCTTTTTTGAGAATCAGTGTGAATTTATTCATTGCGGGCGAAAACAATCATTCAAAAGGTTTAATAACTGTGTGTCATATTACTTTAAGGTCATTCAAGGTCATTTTACGAAAAATAGTGATTCGAAAATTTTTTTTCATGTAGTTATTTTTTTGAATTTTGCTTTAAAATAAAAATATGAAACGTTGAGAACAGTAGGATATCACAGCTTTATTAATATATGATCATGTTTCGTTCTCAAATTGTTATTACGAAAAATTGATTATCATAAGTGCAAAAGAAGGGGTTATGATTTACCTTTCAGAAAAAAAAGAAGAAAACTTAGTTGGCGATAAACGGCCATCTAATATGCAAGTGTGGGCACTTTTTTTTCATTACCACAATTTACGAAAAGTTCATTTTTTGCGAAATGACCTTGAATGTCCTTCAAATAATATGACAAACATGTATCAAACAACTTAACTATTTTTTTCCGACATAAATGAATTGACACAGGTTCTCTACAGAAAAAAACTGGACAAAATTTCATTGAATAAACATTTTATTAAGAAAATGACCTTGAGCCGCCTTTGAATGTCATGTAGAATGTCGAGCTCTTTCTCAACCGTTCCTTCTTTTAATTCGTCGTTTTAGTTGATAATTAATTTCTTTGAATGAAAATTCAATAACTTTGACCAAACATTTTTTTTGAGATAAGAATTAATTTTCTTCTCTGACAATGTAACTATTCCATTCTTGGTTGAAAAATGATCTTTTCTGGTTAAAAATTCATCGTATATTGTTGAAAATTCGTTTTTTTTCGGTATAATAGAAGATTAATATTCAATTATTCATGTTTGACTATTTAACCTTTTTATTTAAAAACACAACTCCTTTGTTGAAAATTAATCTGGTTTGGTTGAGAATTCAACTATTTTCTTGCAAATTCATCTTTTGTAATTGAATTCAAATGTTTATATTTTTAAATTGAAAATTGTTGTTGTTGAAATATTAACTATTACTTCTTTTTGTGAGAATTAATTTTTGTTTAAAATCAATTTTTTGTTGAAAAATCAACTACTTGGTTTAAAGTTGAACTACTGTGTAAAAAATGCATTTTTTGGACCAGAATTCATTTTAATTGCAAATTCAACTGCATGGTGGTAAATCAACTTTTTATCGAAAATTAATAATTTCAGGTAGAAAATTCAGCTGCTATTTTTCTTCAATTCTTTTTGACATTAATATTCAACAATTCCGTAGAATATTGAACTACTTTGGTAGAAAATTAAGCGTTATGGTTAAAAATTAAAATATTTATTTGAATATTTAACTATTTTTTGTTAAATATTAGTTTTTCATTGGTAGAAGTTAATTTTTGGATTCGAAAATGTGTCTATCCCATTACATGTTTTGTTGAGAATCCACATTTTTTTCAATCAACTGCATAGTGTAGAGTTGAAATACTTTAATTTTTTGTTTTGGTTGTAGATTTATCATTTTACTTGAAAATTTGACTATTTGTGAAAAATTGGTATTTCTCTCTTAAAAATTTAACAGTTTGGTAGAAAAATGAACTACTTGCTAGAAAGTTTAATTATTTTGTTGAAAATACAACTATTTTCTTAAAATGTCATTTTTGTCAAAAATTCAACTACTTGCTAAAAAGTTGAACTGTGTGGTTGAAAATTTATTTTTATTTCGTTTTAAAATTCAACTCTCTGGTTGAATGTTGAACTCTTTTTTCAAAAATTAATTTTCTTGTTGAATATTCATCATTTTAGTTGAAAATTAATCTCCTTGGATGAAAAGTTAACTATTTTTTTAAAAATTCATTTTTGTGGTTAAGAATTAATTTTTTCCCGGAAAATGTAACTTTTCCATTCTTGGTTGAAAATTTACATTTTTAATTGAAAATTGATTTTTTTCTGGTCTTTTTTAATTAATAATGCAATTACTTGCTTGAAAATTAAGCTGTTTTGATTGGAGACTAGACAATTTAGTTGTTAAAATTTTTGGGATAAACTGTCTAGATGAATCTACCGTGCTAATTTTCAGGGAATTTAGATTAATTGATTATTTCTAGAGTTATTTCACTTTTTATTGCAAAAATTCAAATTTTGGTAATTCAGTAGACCTGTTAACCTAAAATATTTGACCAATTCGGCTAAAATTTTTATAATAAACTGACTAGATAAAGCTCCAGTGCTACTCCTGAGGAATTTTTGATTTAATCATTATTTCTAAAGTTATTTAATTTTTTATAACAAAAATTCAAATCTTGATAATTTAGTCAACCTGGTAACCTAAAATATTTAACCGATTCGGCTGAAATTTTTAAGATGAACTGACTGGATGGAGATCCAGTCCTACTTCTTAGGAAATTTTGATTCATTGAATATTTCTAAAGTTATTTCACATTTTATAGCAAAAATTCAAATTTTGGTAATTCAGTAGGCCTGTTAACCTAAAATATTTGACCAATTCGGCTAAAATTTTTATAATAAACTAAGGAATTTTTGATATAATAATTATTTCTAAAGTTATTTGAGTTTTTATACCAAAAATTCAAATTTTGGTACTTTAGTCGACCTGTAACCTAAAATATATAACCAATTCGGCTATAATTTCCAGGATGAACTGACTAGATGAAGCTCCAGTGTAACTCCTAAGAAAATTTTGATTTATTAATTATTTCTGAAGTTATTTCACTTTTTATAACGCAAATTCGAGTTTTTTTTTAAAATTCAGTCGACATGTTAGTCTATAGTGATTCAGCTACAAATTTTGCGATGAACTAACTAAATAAAGCTTCAATGCTATTTTCAAGGAAATTCTAATTCATCAATTTTTTATAGAGTTATTTCACTTTTCATCCCCAAATTTCAATTTCCTGTAGTTCGGTCGAGCTAGAGCCTACACTACTCAACTGATTGGTCTTAAAATTTTAATACAAGATTGCTGGACAATGCTTTAGTGACATTTTTAAGAAAATTTCAATTTATCTATTATTTTTCAGAGTTATTTTACTTTTCATACCCAAAATTCGATTTTCAGTAGTTCAGTCGAGCTGGAGCCTACACTACTCAACTAATTGGTCTACAAATTTTAATGCAAATTCACTGGACAATGTTTCAGGTTTTTCTCCCCGAAAAAAATTCAATTTATCAATTTTTCAAGAGTTATTTTACTTTTTATCTCCAAATTTCGATTTTCAGTAGTTCAGTCGAGCTAAAGCCTACACTACTCAACTGATTGGTCTACAAATTTTCATGCAAATTCACTGGACAATGTTTTAGTGATGTTTTCAAGAAAATTTTAATTTATCAATTATTTTTCAGAGTTATTTCACTTTTCATACCCAAAATTCGATTTTCAGTAGTTCAGTCGAGCTGGAGCTTACACTACTCAACTGATTGGTCTACAAATTTTCATGCAAATTCACTGGACAATGTTTTAGTGACTTTTTCAAAAAAAATTTAATTTATCAATTATTTTTCAGAGTTATTTTACTTTTTATCTCCAAAATTCAATTTTTTAGCAGTTCCGTCGACCATCAATGTATTATTTACAACAGCTTGAAATCGGCTGGTTCATCCTTTCATATACTTTCTCTTTAAATTCTCAAGACAATGAATATCCTAACTAGAATTGAAGATCTGGATTAAAGCACAATTGAGAGTTAATGGAAAAAGGATGTAAATCAAATTAAATTTTCCCCTCCTTCTTTCTCAGGATTGATACCAGTCAATGACTTCACAGCTTCAGCTTAGGATTTACGTAGAGAACCTCCTCCACTCTAATTGAAATAAAACTCTTGGTTCCTCAATGTTAATTAGCGACCCCAGTATTTAATTTTCCCTGCATGAAAAATAATCAATTTTCATCATCAATTTTTTAACTACAAACTTGTATTTTTTATAGGAGTTTAGTTGCGCGCAACCTGATTATATTCACAAATTAATTTTTGATTAATCAGTTTTTTTTTTCAATTCTTCGGATATATAAAGAAAGAAAATTTGGTTTAGTGCTGGAATTTTACGTTTGAAAAAATTTTATTCCATTTTCTTATTATGGTTCAAAAATCCACCCTCACTGACCCTCCCCTTTTCTTAGCGCAGACTTCTGTCTCAATTTTGAATGTTAATTTCTTTTTATTTTAATTATTGTCGGATTTTATATGTTTCTAAACTTTATTATAACTGTCGATATATTATCATAAAATAAATAAATAAATCTCGAAATGATTATATAAGAGTTCTTTCGCGCGCAACCTGCCAATATTCACAAATTAATTTCCAATTACTCAGTTTTTTCAAAATCTTCCGATTTACAAAGTAAAAAAAATGTAATCCGTTCAGCTTAAGCATTTTACGTTTTGAAACATTTACATGGCGCCCATCAGTTCCGCAAGGGCAGGTGGGGATGTTCCCTTTTTTGTCACGGGTGACCCGCTCGCGACAAGTGCAACATACCCCTATTTTTTGCGCGATATTTTTTTTCATCACGAGAGGGGGAAGGAAATTAGGGATGCAAAACAGGGGCGCGCGTACGCCTGCGCTGACGGATATTCTAATTTATCGACCGAGAATTTGAATTTGAATTCGAATCGCGGTCGGTCGCGTGCTGTCGTGGATCCGTGCGGTGCATCGGCATCTGGCATTCGAGCGCGCTGAAAAAAAATAGGATAGAACGTGCCATTGTAATTTTTTAACGAAGGCCGATGGATATTCGAATTTGAATATCGAGTAGGTAATGAAAAGGTCCCGATAGGTCTCAAAATCCGCCGATGCGCGACGGTTATTTTTTCACATCACGCGCGCTCACAGCTGTGTGATTTAGGATAATCTGAATTTAAAAAAATTTGAAATTCTTCACAATTAAAGTAAAAAATAAGCACAAAAAACGAATTGAAAAAAAAATTTGTGAATATTGTCTGGTTGCGCGCAACTAAAGAGTTGTACATACACAAATCTGTGTTAAAAAAAAGGTTAGGTATTTTTTACCACAGAAATATTTTTTTATAAATATGAAAAATAAAAAAAAAAACTGATCAATCGGAAAATAAATCGTCAAGATTATCAGCTTGCGCGCAACTGGATAAAATAATTTTGCAGGCTGAAAAAATACTGGAAAATATGAACTCAATATTGATAATTTTAAGAATTTTAAGTCGTTACAGGGTTTTTCTTTTTTTTACACAAATAGATATGCGATCTATAGATGCAAAAATTTTATAAATTATTTTTTGTTTACAGGTTTGAGTAGCGAGTAAAAATATAACATTGAAAATGATTAAAAAATACCTGCTGACTACAGGAATTTTATTATAATCCAGAAAAAATTATTTTTCTGGATTCGTCCAGATTAAAATTGAAAGGAAAAATTTCAGGTAATAGGTTTCAGACAATATATTTTCCAACTTTTTAAAAATAAATGGTTATCTGACAGATCAAGCCAAATCTACAAGTAATTTTTTCTCTATTGAGAAAAAACTCCTACATTCAGCAGGATCTTTTTTCATCATTTTGAATTTTTGATTCTTACTTGTTTTTTTCCCCTTTGGACAAAAATAAAAAAATGGAAAGAGAAATGAGAAGGCAACCAATCAAATGCCCTTCCTTCTACTGTTTCATTTCATTCGTCTTTTTTATATAACGCAAAAACAATCTTTGTTGTGATTTGATAATAATAAAAATAAAAAAGACGACCGAAATGAAAAAAAAAGAAAGGGATGTGGTTGGTTGCCTTCTCATTTTGTTTTTATTTTTTTTATTTTTGTCCAGACAAAACAAAATTTTTTAGGAATCATTTTTTTTAATTGCAATAGGAGCATTTCATGGTGGTTGTCCAAATTTAGTCGTTGAATAGAAGGAAAACGCATTCAAAGTCCATTTCCATTTTTCTTGACAAAAAATATTAAAAATCGCAAAAAATTCAAAATTCGACAACTCTTCGAAAAAGTCTTAGTAAAATATTTAAAATCAAATCTTCTCCTAATATGTGTAAAAAATTATTTAGAAAAAAACCAGTCTGATAAATATTTTTCTGTTGTTAGTGCGGCATGGTGTTCCCCTTACGCGCTTAATTAAAATTGATTAAAGGAAAACGCATTTAAAGTATAAATTCAAGGGCTAATTTGAGGCGTCTTAAAATATTCAAATTTAATACAGAAGATAGGAAGGAAGGCCTCTCAAAACTTTCTTGCTTTCTTCTCAATTACTACCCCAACGTGATTTCCAGCGAACCGCAAACAAAAGAGAGATAAGGCCGAGTACCTTGCTAAACCGGGCGATTAAAGCAAATAATCTTAATTAGGATTCAGCCACTGACTGTCGCAACCCTTATTGGAGAAATAAATAAATCATTAGCTAGAACGCTACTCAACTAAACCCTCTTCGTAAACTTCCGGCTCGTGTCACACTTTCAAATTTTAATATTTTTTCACAAAGCTCGCGCGCGATCTCCGCATCGGGATTCTCGGATATGCGCGCACGCGTCCGACTTTAATTCTAATTCTAATTTTTTTCCGCCCGTATTTTAATTTTTTTTTTCCCTCCGCTGCATATTTTTATGCCGCTCGTGCGGACGAGCGCGCGCTCGTCCATTCCAGGCGCAGGCGCAATGCACGCGACAAAATTTGAATCTCATTCGAATTTCATCGGATTTAAATTATTTTTTTTGTGGGGCGAGGGTTGCGTGTGCTCGATTATTATTTGCGTCGATGCAGCTGAGATTGAAAGAGAGCCAAACAATCGAACGAATGAGTCGTAACGGTGTTAAAGGTGGAATTAACATCCTAACAGGTTTTAACTGAATATTAAGTGAGGAAAAGGGTTGGCTGTCAAAAAATGATTCTTATTTTTACAAAGAAACAAGAGTTTCTTGTATAATCGGAGAAAGACAAGACTTTTGTTGTTTCGTTTCAATCTGCATTCAAGAAAATCCATTCAATCTGAGGGGGATCGAACCTGAATCGAATTATTCAGACACAAGTCGCGCACTTCAGCGCTACGCTAAATGGAACACGTTTGTCATCCATTGGTAGGGTTTGGCTTATTGCATGCATATTAAATTTAATTCTTTCATTTCTCAGCGTTATATTGGGTCTTTTGTTTTTATAATAATTTTATTAATAATTTTGCCACTTCAGCTTCATAAAGAATACGAAAAGTGCAATACAGACGGAGTTCGAACGATGTGGTTGGTGACTACCTTGTAAAAATTACCGAACCGTGAAATAAGTTTCAACCGATACTAAATCATCTTAGTATAATTTACGGAGAGCTGAAGTGGATTTTTTATGAGAAAGTTCTTCCTCTTAATTGCCGTTTTTAATGGACTTTTTACTTGGAATCCAAAAGGGTTAAATTAATGTATGCCAAAGTTATATAATTCATTAACAGTGGCAAATGACAAAAAATAAGATTTTTTCGGACAATTTAAAAAAGTTGAAAAGACTTGTGTAATTTCCAAGATTTAAAATATTTCAAAATATTTCAAAGCTTTCAGATAGCTTTCAATGATTTCTCATGGATTAAAAAACATTTCAAAAAATCTTAAAGATTTAGCAAAAATTTCAAAGATTTAACAATGATTTCTTGATGTTCTCGGAAATTTCACAAAGCTTTCAAAGATTCAGAAAAAGATTTCAAACACTTCGAAATATTGCAGAAGATTTAGCGAAGATTTTAAAGAATTCAGAAAGGTTTCAAAGATTTCAAAAGATTTCAAAAGAAGCATGATTTGGAAATATTTTGAAGATTTCACAATGATTTCACAAAGATTTCAAAGGTTTGAAGAAAAAGATTTGAAATACTTTGAAATATTTCAGAAAATTTCGCGAAGATTCCAAAGAATTCAGACAGTTTTCAAATATTTAAAAAAATTTCAATGATTTCTACTGATTTCAAAAGACTTCGAAGATTTCACAATAATTTCACAATAATTTCACAAAGATTTCTCGAAGTTTTCACGAATATTTCGAATGATTCAAAACATTTCAGAAAGCTTTCAATGATTTCACAAGCATTTAAAAATATTTCAAAAGATTTGGACAATTTCCAAATTTTCTAATTATTTCTCCACAATTCAAAAATTTCGAAATGATTCCACAAAAATTTCACTAAGCTTCCAATAATTTCACACAGATTTCAAAAGATTTTGAAAGATTTAAATATCCCACATTTTTTTGAACATTTCGCAAAAATTTCAAAGATTTTACAATCATTTTACAATGATTGCAAGGATTCTGAAAGATTTCAATGATTTAACAAAAATTTCACAAAGGTTTCAAATAATACAAAATATTTCAAATATTTCTAATGATTTCAAAAGATTTAAAAATTTCATAATGATTCCATGAAGATTCCAAAGATTCAAAAAGAGATTTCAGAAGATTTCGCGAAGATTTCAAAGAATTGAGAAAGGTTTCAAAGATTTCAATGATTTAACAAAAATTTAACAAGGTTTCAAAGAATTCAAAAGATTTCAATTATTTCTAATGATTTCAAAAGATTTAAAGATTTCACAATGATTCCATGAAGATTTCGAAGATTCAAAAAAAAATTTCAAACACTTCCAGATATTTCAGAAGATTTAGCGAAGATTTTAAAGAATTCAGAAAGGTTTCAAAGATTTCAAAAGATTTAAAAAGATTTCAATAATTTCACAAGGATTTCACGAAGATTTCTAAGAATTCAAAAGATTTCAAATATTTCGAATGATTTGAAAAGATTTCACAATGATTTCACAAAGATTTAAAAGATTAACAAAAAATTTCAAACACTTTGGAATATTTCAGAATATTTCGGGAAAATTTCAAAGAATTCAAAAGGTTTCCAAAATTTTTTAAATATTTCAATGATTTCTACTGATTTCAAAAGATGTTACAATGACTTCACAAAGATTTCACAAATATTTCGAATGATTTCAGAAGTTTCAGAAAGCTTTTAATTATTTCACAAAGATTTCAAAGCATGCGAAGGATTTGAAATATTTCGAATGATTTCGAAAATTTTACAAAGATTTTGAAACATTTTAATATTCCAAAAATTTTTGATCATTTCCCAAAAATTTCAAAGATTTTACAATCATTTCGCAATGATTACAAATATTCAAAAATATTACAAATGTTTCAAAATATTTCAGAAGATTTCGCGAAGATTTTAAAGAATACAGAAATGTTTCAAAGATCTAAAAAGATTTAAAAAGATTTCAATAATTTCACAAAGATTTCACGAAGATTTCAAAGAACTCAAAAAAAATTTCAAATATCTAGAATGATTTCAAAAGATTTCAAAGATTTCACAATGAGTACACAAATATTTCAAAGGTTTGAAAAAAAAATATTTCAAGCACTTTGAAATATTTCAGATAATTTCGGGAATATTTCAAAGAATTCAGACAGTCTTCAAATATTTCAAAAAATTGCAATGATTTCTACTGATTTCAAAACATTTCGAAGATTTCACAATAATTTCACAAAGATTTCTCAAAGATTTCACGAATATTTCGAATGATTTGAAAATTTTTAGAAAGCTTTCAATAATTTCACATAGATTTCAAAAGATTTCAAAAGATTTAAATATTCCAAATTTTTTTGAACATTTCGCAAAAATTTCAAAAATTTTACGATCATTTCACAATGATTGCAAGGATCCTGAAAAATTTCAAACATTGCAAAATATTTCAGAAAATTTCGCGAAGATTTCAAAGAATTCAGAAAGGTTTCAAAGATTTCAATGATTCAACAAAAATTTCAAAAAGGTTTCAAAGAATTCAAAATATTTCAAATATTTCTAATGATTTCAAAAGACTTAAAGATTTCACAATGATTCCATGAAGATTCCGAAGATTCAAAAAGAGATTTCAAACACTTCGAGATATTTCAGAAGATTTTGTGAAGATTTCAAAGGATTCAGAAAGGTTCCAAAAATCTTGAAAGATGTCAATAATTGCACAAAGATCTCAAAAGATTAAAAAAAATTTTAATCTCCCAAAAATTGTTTATCATTTTGCAAAAAATTCAAAGATTTTACAACAATTTCACATTGATTACAAAGATCCTAAAAGATTTCGAACATTTCAAAATATTTCAGAAGATTTCGCGAAGATTTCAAAGAATTCAGAAAGATTTCAAAGATTTCAAAAGATTTCAATGATTTCACAAAGATTTTACAAAGGTTTCAAGGCGTACAAAAGATTTCAAATATTCCCAATGATTTTAAAAGCTTTGAAGATTTCACAATGATTTTATAAAGATTTCAAAGATTCGAAGAAAGATTTCAAACATTCTGAAATATTTCAGAAGATTTCGTGAAGATTTCAAAGAATTCAGCAATGTTTTAAAAAGTTGAAAGATTTTAATTATTTCACGAGGGTTTCAAAGACTCTAAAAGATTTCAAAGATTTTATAAACCTTTTAATGATTTCACATAAATTTCAAAGACCAAACGTTTGATTAAATCAACCAAATTTATTTGTTGAGTCAATCAAATACTCCACCTCCCTGAATATTTGTTTAATATGAACAAAAAATTCACTTGGGTCATCCAAATATTTTGTTAGCCATATAATAATCAGATTCAATGTTTAAACCAAACAAAATTTTGCTGATTCAACCAAATCATTTTCTGAGTGCATCTCTGGTATTTTTGAGATACAGCATTTATCTAATTATTAAAGAATCATCTCGAATGGATATCTTATCATTATATTTTGTTCGCTTCCTCCTATAAAGTTAGCAATTGATCACTATGTTTGATAGATCGATTTATTTACATACAATACCATTTTTTTCAAAAAAGACTAAAAAATCTCCTCTTAACAGATGCGGATGATGCAAAAATAAGATATCAAAACACGACACGATTGAATCATATGATAAGATGCGAAACGTAATGACATTTGTCCAAGTCGAATTACTGCCACCCACACGAGTCTCTTGACCTCCCTACACGAAAAAATGACAAAAGCATCTCCTCTTCAAGTGGAGAGGAAAGAGTTGGAAGGGGAAAATTTTACGACTTCGACGAGACACATTTTCAATGCCCGCTAATTCTTTGGCAGTGGTTCGACACGTCATGCGCCTAGACAGGAAAACAACATTGCGTAGGTGACCGTCGATTTTATTGGTGCATTGATGTTGGCAACCCTGCTGCAATTTCCTCGTTACATTGTCAATGTTAGAGTCGAGTAGGTAGGTATAAAATAAAAATTTATTTACATTTTACACCTTTCTATCAACTGGACTTTATTCTGGTACCTGCAGAGCACGATATCTTCCAATATCAACGCATGAAAACGCTATGAGGGGCTGCTGCGGATCATAAAAGTGTTGACTTCGTGTTTTCTTGTTTGCTAGAATTTTATGAACAAGAAGCTTAGGCTCCCTAATTTTACTTGCGTCTTTTCGAAAAACGAGTAGGGGGAATCCAGTACGAGGTGGATAGAAAAGATTTTGATGAACAAGTGGAGAAAGAACATTGTCGAATTCATGAAACAATAATCCAAAACTGTGATTCAAAAACATTTTTTTATGTATGAAATGATGATTTACCAACTATGTTAGGCAAAGTAATCTATGAATTTGTTTGGTTATTTTGGTAAAAGATCCTAATATTGATCATTGGTGAACAAGTGAGGAAAGTATCACTACGAAATTAAAGCTAGAATTTGGAGATAGCAATATTCTCACGTACATTATGTTACACTCAGAAGAATGTTTGTTTGAATCAAACGAATTATTTCTTTGGAATAGGGTCATACAAATATTTGACTGAATGAAACAAATATTTGTTTGATTTCAACAAAAGTTATTTGATTGAAACACACCATTGTTGAATTCAAACAAATTGTATTCAAACCAAACAAACTTTAGCTTTGATATAGGATCAAACAAATGTTTGTTTGGTTTAAACAAACATTTTTATGAGTGTATCAATTTATTCTTTACTTTATACATTTTTTACACAAGTTGCCGTTTTATTAAGATGCTAAATGATAAGAAGTGAACATTCATATTTCATGCCTTTAAGCTGCCGAAGGACATTGTGTATGAATTCATGAAACAATATTCCAAAACTGTGATTCAAGAACATTTTTGTATGTATGAAGTATCATTCACCAACTATAATAAACTAAGTGAACTTAGAACAATTTTGTTTGATTATGTTGGTGAAAGGCATAAGGTCCTAATATTGATCATTGGTGGACAAGTAGGGAAAGTATCACTAAGAATTTAAAGCTGGAATTTGAAGATATCAATGTTGTCACATGCATTATGTTACACCTAGAAAAATATTTGTTTGAACTAAACAAATACTTTTTTTTTTAAAGAGTCAAACAAATATTTGATTGAATAAAACAAATATTTGTTTGATTCCAGCAAAACTTATTTGATTGAAATACACCATTGTTAAATTCAAACAAATTTTATCTAAATGAAACAAACTCTAGCTTTGATATAAGATCAAACAATTCTTTGTTTGGTTTAAACAAACATTTTTTTGAGTGTATCCATTTATCCTTTACTTCATACATTTTTTAAGAACTTGCAATTTTATTAAGATGGTAATATTATCTGCCGAAGGACATTGTTGTGTTCATGGAACAATAATCCAAAACTGTTATTCAAAAACATTTTTTTATTTATGCAGTGATTATTCTCCAAATATAATAGACCAAAAAAACGACGAATAATTTTATTCTAATTAACATTTATTAACTTGCTTGTTTATTAAAATTTTGTTTGGTTAGTAGCACTTATTTGTTGTGCAGTTTTAAGACCAAGAGTTTGAGGAATCGAAGAAACCAGAGAAAGAAAAGTGAAAGCAATTTAATTCCTTAAAAGATGATAATCATAAAATCATACAGATTCCTTGAAAAAATTGATTTGTCTGAAAAAGACGTTAAAAATTTCTGTTATTCTCTAATGATAATAAAGATATCTTGATTTATTAATTTCAATCGAAAAATGTGAATTTTCAATCCTAAGGAAGAATTATCTGTCCAAATAGACGAATGTTCAATAAAGCAGTTAATTTTTTGAACAAAGACGACTTCTTAACAGAATAACAAAAAATTAAATTAGGTTTTCAACAAAACAGTTTGATTTTCAATCAAGAAGTTGCATTTACAACCAAACAGTTCAACTTTGGACGAATTTTCGATCCGTTTCAAGAACTCTTTGTGTCTGACTTGATAATATTTTTTTCATTCATTTTACGGGCAATTATAAATTTTAATATCTTTATTGGCATTTTAATATAAGTGAATAATGAGTTTGTCGATAATTCAGGCCACACCTGTGACCTATCGTATTGTAAACTCATAACTAGGTTTTAATAACGCTACTATCCTAGACAAAACTCTAAGTACCGTTGGCTAATAACAATGTATTTCTTGGCGTAGGAAGAAATGGTCTTGTAAATGAAGAAGGTAGACGATTTTAAAACATTATTTAAACATTAGTATTTCCTGCATAAAAAAATCCGAGATATCGAAGTTTGAGTATTTACCTTTTTAGCATAGCGTCCAAGCTTGGAGCCCGAGCGTATCACCCAAACGTATCGCCCAAGCGTAGCGTCTAAGCTTATAGCCCAAGCGTATCACCCAAACGCATTGCCCGAACGTATCGCACAAGCGTAGAGTCAAAGCTTCGAGCCCAAGCGTATCACCCAAACGTATTGCCCGAACGTATCGCCCAAACATAGCGTCTAAGCTTCGAGCCCAAGCGTATCACCCGAACGTATCGCCCAAACGTAGCGTTTAAGCTTAGAGCCCAAGCATATCACCCAAACGTATCGCCCGAACGTATCGTCCAAGCGCAACGTCTGAGCTCAGAGCCAAAGCGTATCACCCAAGCTTAGTGCTCGAGCGTATCACCCGAGCGTATCGCCCAAACGCGAATACTCAAACCTCGATATCTCGGAAACTAATACCCACTGGATCGAAAGAAAAAATACGTATCTAATGGATTTTGATGTACTTTCACTCAGTAAATCCCCAGACGAATCGCCGGTCAAAATGATAATATGGAAATAGCGCAATATAGGCAGAGATGATAAAGATGAATTATTGAATGAAATGAAATCAAGACGATAGTATCGCAAGTCTGTGATTAAAAAGACCGTTGAGGTCCGTGGGTCTTCCTTTGAGTGTCTGCTGTCTGTCTTCGCAATTCGCATTCTGGCACACACGCGAGCGAGCGGCTCACGGGCAAAGACCTCGGTTATCACGGTATATCATTCCCTCGGCGTTTTCCCCAGAGCCAGGTAAATCCGGTAATTAGGTAAATAAAGCTACCTGTGTACATACCTGTGCGATTGTTACGAGTACTAAAGGCATCTACCCTCTGTGTATGCACAACCCTCACACACAAACACACACACACACATGCAAGCGCACGTGGCCTTATTCATACACACATTGTCATAATAGTCTTTTTTTAAATAATAGTCTCGCTCATGTTTAACGAATTAGCCTACTCATGGACTTGGATTTGCGATACCCAATTTCAGTCTCATCGTTTCTTCTGATATATTTTTTACACCCCCCCCCCCCCCGGAAACAGCGAGTCTGACGAAACGTAGCCATTGGGTAAACACGGATTTCACATTTACGATTACGGTGCAAAAAAAAACTCCAAAAATAGGAATTAGAGTAATTTTTCAAGAAAAAGGGACAAAATAAGGGGAATGTTAACATTTTTTCTTAATTTAGAAGAGAAGGAACAACCTTTTTATAAGAAATTGTACAGTTCTATGAATTGTTGAAGAAAAACATGTTGAAATTCTTTGGAATCTTTCAAAGTAACTTAAAATATTTGAAAGGTTTTATAATACGTGACAGTTCTCTGAAAAAAAATTCAATACTATCGATACAGTAAGTTTATTATACAGTACCTATATTATAGCGGAAAAAATTCAGTGATTGCATTTTCAACCAAATAGTTAAATTTTTTAGGAGACCAATTTTCAACCCGGGAAATTGAATTTTTAACCAAGAAAAATGACTTCTTTACCGTAAAAGGTAAATTTTCAAACTAAAATAATGAATTTTGAAGAAAATAATTGAAATTTCAACAAAATAGTTTAGGTTTTTAGAAAAAAAGAAGAATTTTCAACCTACGAAGGTAGATTTTTAACCCATGAATTTTCTACCAAAATATGAATCTTCAACAAAACGCATGAATTAAAAAAAAAGTTGAATTTTCAACTGAAAAATATAAGTTTACAACTGAAGAAGAACTAGTTTAATTTTCATTTAAATAGGCTAATTTTGAAAAAAAAGAAATTACCAACCAGTTGAAATTAACGAAAAAATAAGAATTTTCATCATTTTTAACCAAATAGTTCAATATTCTACCAAAGTAGTTGAATTTTCCACTAAGAAATCATTTTCTACAAAAGAGTTAATTTTTAAAGAAACAGTTTAATTTTTGACCAAATTGTTGAATCTTTAAGTGGAAACAAAACCAATTTTCAACCGAAAGTATGAATTTTGCACCAAAAAAAAAATTTGCAATCAAATAGTTGAATCTTCAACCAAAAACGAGCAATTTTCAACAAAATAATTGAATTCCCAAGTGAAGTAAAATAATTTTAAACCAAACGTTTGCATTGTTTACCAATAGGGAGGAATTTACAACCAGAAGGATTTATTTTCTACTCAAGTAGATGAATTTTTGATGAAATGAATTTTCTACCAAATATTCAAATTTTAAACTTATAAAGAAAAAATTTTCCACATAGAATGAAATAGCTAGATTTTCAGATAAAAAAATCAATTTTTGACAAACAAACAAAATTGTCAACTAAATAGTTAAATTTTTTAATGAATAGTCTAATTTTTGACCAAATAGTTTCATTTTCTACCGAACCAGTTAAGTTTTCTACCAAAAATATAAATTTTTAACAAGAAAGTAAATTTTCCACACAATAGTTTATTTTTCCAGCAAATTGTAGAATTTCCAAGCCAAAAAGTCAAATTTTCAACCAAATATATGAATATTGCAAGAAAAAAAATCTGCAACTATGTAGTTGATTCTTTAACAAAAAACGATGAATTTTTTTTTTAAATATTTAAATTTTCAACCAAAGTAGATTAATTTTGAACGAGAGATTTGCATTTTTTTACCAAAAGGGATAAATTATCGAACAAAAAGATTGACCTTTTGTCAAAAAGTACAAATTTTTAACAAAATATATTAATTTTGAAACAAATAGTCGAATTTACATTCAGGAAACATCAATTTTTTACCTTATAATATAAATATTCAACCATAAATGAAAAAGTTACATTTTCAATCGAAAAAAATGAATTTCCAAACAAAATAAAGAATATTAAAAAAATGTTTTTCCAACAAAAGACTTCATTATTCAACCGAATAGTTGCATTTTTTACTAAAAAAAATTATTTTAAAAACAAAGTTGAAAAAGATTCAAAAAAATTTTAATTGATTTCATAAAATTTGGAGAAAGAATATCAATAGTTGGAAGGCAATTTTCTAAATTTGCAGGATAAAGAAAAATTAGGGAAAATTTCCATAATTTTACGATATTCAAAGATCTTGAAAGAATTGCCAAAAGAATAAAAAATTTGAATCAAATTAAAAAAAATGTTTCAGCTTTTTCAGAATTTTAAAAGATCTCAAGATAATAAATAATTTGGATGAATTTCAAATGATTCGTTATTTTGGTTAATTAATTTCAAAAAAATAATCCAATCAATAAAATAAAATGAGAATTACTGATTGAATTAAATATTTAATTCAGTTATTTTATTAGAGTTCAATTTTTTGATTGGTAAGATCCAGGAATCTTATAATTCGCGAATTCCCATGTGTTGCAAATTTTACATTGTGAAATATTTTATAATTTCGGCAATTATTTTAGAAATTTTCTTTAATCGTGAATTTTCCAATTCGCCAACTTTAAATTGCCCGCAATTTTTTCATTTCGGAAAATTTCTATTTCAAGTATTATATTTTTCGGCAATTTTCCAGTGTGCGGAATTTTAATTTTCGGGATTTTTCAGCCATCGCTTAAAAATGTCAACAAAAAATTTGAAAAATTGTAATTAATTTTTTTATTTTATTCTGAAAGATAGTTCAAAATGTTAGGAAAATTGGAGTCAGCTCAAGAGGTATTGCGAAATATCAGACATTTTTAGG
>CAKNXH010000958.1:50795-63196 GCA_932178445.1 Andricus quercusramuli
CAGTTGAACCCGCTGGAATTCAGTTGAACCCGCTGGAATTCAGTTGAGTTGAGTCGAATTTGACTTCGCCAAGAATTCAGTTGAATTTACTTTGAATTCAGGCTTGTTTATGGTAAGTATAATGCGCGGTCGTGCAGCTTTGGGGGCCCGGAGGCGCTAACATGAAAATCGTATGCTAATGGGGCACTATGCTCCTTCACTATGGGTCGGCGCAGTACCTAGTAAGTCTAGGTTTCTTCCTAATATTAGCCAAGTCGGTGCAAGGGGGTGGTCTGGGATTGGGGGAGTGAGAACGCGAACTTAAAGAAGGAAAAGAAGATAAAAAAGAGTATAAGAGAGTGAAAGAGTGGAGGAGAGTAGAAGGAGAGTGAGAGAGGGACAGAGACTTGAGGCTCTCTGAGTAGAGGGTCTGTGAGCTCGCGTGCCTCCGATAATTATACGCTCGACCCGAGACCCGAGACTCGAGAATCGAGTCTGAGGTTCGACGGGTCGAAGTTGACCGCCGTCTAATCGATTCGCCGCTTCGACATGGAAATTCTTCGACGGCCTAAGGGTAAGGCTTCTCCCGTAATCTGGCCACAACACCAAACTTCCTTCTATCCTTTCCTCTTCCTTCCTTCTTTGTTTTGCATCTCAATTCTAGGCTCTCTTCAACCTCATGAAGGGCTTGGTGAGAAGATTTTACTCAATCTGGAAAGTTGACAGCAAAAGTAGTCGGGAATTATTACTTGCGCCAAAGTGCAAGTAGTAATTCGCAAAAGCAATAGGCGCAATCAATACACTGGATTCCCGCTTTACCGGACACCGGTGGATACCGGACAAGGTGGTCCAAGGGGGGTGAGAGAGGTGCTTATAAAGTCAGCAGAGTTGCGCAGTTTACGATTCGACACTGTACGAAGACACAAGGAAGAAGGAGAAGGAGAAGGGTTCGGAGAGTCCCGATTTACCGTGGAGTCCATTGAGGGCAGCCCCAAAGTTCCCCGTAAAGCGGGACTTCAGTGTATTAGTAAGAGCAATAGCAATAGCAGTAAGCAATAGGTGCAAGCAATAAACGCAATATATGTCAACGCAATAGTAATGAACGATCACTCAGAGAATTGTCCTCTTGCGTCGAACGAATACTTCTTGACACAAATGGAATATCTTCTTAAATTTAAGTTCAAAAGGATATTCATTTGTGTGAAAAAGAATCTTGTTGCAACAAATGCTATCCTTTTGTGACAAACTTCACCTAACCTTGCAGCCAGACACACTGGAGCTTGGAATTATGGCATCTGAGTTTATGTCCTTCCGAGAACTGCTGGCCTCGTATGACCTTGGAATGTGGAAATGCGCGGAGCAAGGGAGGCTGTGCCACTCAAGCGTGGCAAACAAGCTAGAGGGACACACTCTCCGAACGTTATTTGCATCAGGTGAAGATATGCCTGGCATTCGAACTGACAGCGTTCATGCGGTCCAGACTGTCAACTTTCGGAGCGCCTGGATCTAAGTCAAACGGCAATGCCCGAAATTGGTCATAATTCTGAGTTCCAGTGTAATTCTGTTTTTGTGTCACCAAGATTGTCATGTGTTTCAAAAACAAAATAGACGAGAGGAGGATGCTTTCATTTCGAGACAATTTTTTCTCTGAGTTAATAAGGCGCAATATGCGCAATATTATGCAACAAGCGTCAGACTTGATACTTTTCCCCCTATTTTCCTCTGTTTCCTGTTTTTAAGGACTTCCACTGTTTTCAAGAAACTTCTACATTTTCCCCTATTTCCCGTCTTTTTTGTGCTTGAATACGAACTAAATCACTATTATATTTTTGGCTCAAAATTAATGTTTTGTTGAAAATGTCATCTTTTCTAGTTATAAATGCAAATCTGTGTAAATTAATCGGTTTTCATTGTGGATTGAATTATTTTTTCAAAAGTTCGTGTTTTTTGGTGAAATTCAATTGCTTTTTGTTTAAAATGAAAATTTTGTGTAGTTTCAATAGCACGTTTTACATTTTTGGTGAAAATTTATCTTTTTTGGTTAAAACTTCAACTACATCCCCTATTTGAAAGTTGCTGATGGTTATTAAAACATAATTTTTTTTTAATAAAGATTTATCATTTTGGTTGAAAATTTTTTTCTTTTGTTAAAAATTTTAAGTAGTTAGTTGAAGAATTACCTTTTTTTTGGTTAAAAAATACATTTACAACTAAAAATTTAACTCTTCCATTTTGTATCAAATTTGATATTTTTCAAGTGAAAATTCAACTATTTAAATTAAGATAAATCAGTCTTGCTGAAGATTCAACTATTTTGTTAAAAATTCGTGTTTGTTGGTTGTATTATCAACTATTACATCTCTTGTTAAGAATTCATCGCTTTTGATTGAAAATTCATTTTTATGTTTAAAAATTTAAATCTTTTGTTGAAAATTCGTTTTTTTTTTCATACATGCAACTTCATCTTCTCGCCGAAAAACGCAACTGTTTCTGATTTTAAAAGAAAATAGTTTTTGGTTATACTATGAACTATTACATTTTTGGTTTAGAATTAATCTCTTTTGGTTGAAAATTCCACTATTTGTTTGAAAATTTAATTATTTTATTGGAGTTTTTATTATTTTTTTGCAAATTCAATTGTTTTGTGGAAAATTCATTTTCTTCTTCAAAATTTCTATTATCTTGTTGGAAATTAATTTTTTTAAACTAAAAACTCAACTATTTGGTTAAAAACGTAATTATTTCGTTCATTAGTTGTACTTTAAGTAGCAAATTGATCTTCTTGGTTAAGAAAAAGTCTTTTTGGTTGAAGATTCATCCATTTGATTGAAAATTCAACCATTTTTTATAATTCTTTTCTTTACTGAAAATTAATTTTTTTTAAAATGAAAATTTAACAATGGCATTTTTCGTAGAAACTAAATGATATTTTTTTGGTTAAAACTGTTTGTATTATTTGTAAATACGCTTTATTATTGATGATTTGACTACTTGCTTTCAAATTGAACTACTTTGTAAAAAATTAATCTTTTTGGTAGCAAAGTCATCTTTCTTTGTTGAAAATTCCCATTTCTTGATTGATAATGAAACTTTTTACTTGAAAACTCACCTTTTAGTGTTGAAAATTAAACTGTCGTCTACAAATTTTGTCCTTTCAGCTTTGAAAATTCAACATTTTCTTAGAAAATTAAATTATTTAGTTGAAAATTCACCTGTTTTTTCAAATTGTCTTTTTTGGTAAAAAATTCAACTGTTCTGTTAAAAATTCGCAAATCTGGATTGAAAATTCATCTTTTATGGTAGGAAAGTCTTCCTTCTTGGTTGAAAGTTTCTCTTTCTTGGCTAAAAATGAACTTTTTTTGTTTATAATTCAAAATCACATTTGAGGGTTGAGAATTCATCTGTATTTGCTCAAAAATGCATCTGTTTTTGCTCAAAAATGCAACTGTTTTTGGTTGAAAATTCATCTCTGCATAGGCTCGAAATTCAACTATTCAGTAAAAATTTCAACTGTTTTCTTTAAAAATTAATTATTTTATTGGAAATTTTACTATCCTGTGAAATTTATCTTTCTTGGTTGAAAATCAGTCGAATTTAAAGTGTTTCATATAGAATTCAATATGGATTCCACACTAATTTTATGTAAAAGAATTTATTTCCCCATTTTCGGGAAAAATCACCCCATCTCCCATGTTTTGCGAGCATTTTGGGTTTTGAAGTCTGCAATAAGCGCAATGTGCGCAAGCAACAAGCTATAGATTCAAGGAATAACCACAAAAAAGGGAAATATCAATACACACCAGCAATAAGAAATATGTGCAAACAATACGAACAATAGAAGCACGCAATAATCAGGAGGTTTGCGCAATAATCAGGAAGTGCGCGCAATGATCAGAAACTTCGCGCAATAATCAGGATACGTATGCAATAATCAGAAGGTGCGCGCAATAATCAGGAAGTGTGCGCAACAATCAGGAGGCGTACACAATAATCAGAATATGTGCGCAATAACCAGGAGGTACACACGACAATCAGGAAAAACGCGCAATAATGAGAATGTGCGTGCAATAATCAGGATACGTACGCAATAATCAGAAGTTACGCGCAATAACTAGAAGATACGCGCAATAATCAGGAAGTACGCGCAATAGACAGGAAGTGCGTGCAATAACCAGGAGATGTGCGCAATAATCAGGAGACGTACGCAATAATCAGGAGGTGCACACAGTAACCAGAAGGTGCGCGCAATAATCAGGAGGTGTGTGCAATAGCCAGAAGGTGCGTGCAATAATCAGAAGGTACGCGCAATAACTAGAAGGTACGCGCAATAATCAGAAGGTGCACGCAATAGACAGAAAGTGCGCGCAATAACCAGGAGATGTGCGCAATAATCAGGAAGTGCGCGCAATAATCAGGAGACGTACGCAACAATCAGGGAGTGCGTGGAATAATCAGGAGGTGCGCGCAATAATCAGAAGGTGCGCGCAATAATCAGGAGACGTACGCAATAATCAGGGAGTGCGTGCAATAATCAGGATGTGTGCGCAATAATCAATAGGAGCAAGCAATAAGCAAAAATCAAAGCATCAGATCATTCCGAACTTTTCAATTTAAATTAAAATACTGAACTCTACTTCGGGGTAAAAGATATTTCCGTGGTTCTGAATTTTCCAAAAAATAGGCCTTCTAAAGTCTGATATTCCGGGACAGGGAATGATGTTTACGGATAGAAGTAATAAGTACCAACAGATTTATCCAGGGTGAAAGAAGTTTCTGGAGCGGTTGGGTGAGGTTAGGATGTTAGGAAAGACAGGGTCGTTGATCGAAACGAGGGGTCGGGGGTTGGCTAGCATAGCGGTGAGCCAAGGGTGGCCCACGATCAAATATTAAGTCTTATCTGGCGCCGCTTTACCCAGAAGTCATTTTCCTTCTCGCTCTTTCTATTCGAGGATGGAATAGTTCTTACTCCCTCGCTCTAATTATCCCCACTCTCTGGATTTTTTATACCCCTTTGGACTAGGGCTCTAGCGTCTAGAAGGCGATACTCGGTCGGTGCAAGCTGAGTCGTCGTTTCATGTACGAGTAGCGAATAGAGGCCGTAGGTTCCGTCTTTCGATCGCTCGGCATTAATAGCCCAGAACGATAATTAAAAGACGAAGGCCACTAGCTGTGACTCACCAGAGACGGTGAAAACGAATGTGCTAAGAAAGTCGATTCATTTCCTCGAATCTCGCTCACAGCTTACAGAAAGAATTTTTTTCATTACGAATTTTTTAAAAAATAGTGGAATTTTTTAGCAAAAAACTTTATTTTTAACCAAGAAGCATGAATTTTCAACCAGGCAAATAAAACAAATTAAAAAAAAAACAAGAACAAAAAAATAAAACAAATTTCCAACAGAATAGTTACATTTTTGACCAACAAAGATGAATAACAAAATCGTATTATTATAGTAATTGTTGAATTTTTAACTTACACAGATGAATCTTCAACCAAAAAGATTAATTTTCTAGCAAAAGACAAATTTTCAACAAAATAATTGAATTAAAAAAAAAGTTGGTCGAATAGTTTCAGTTTTAATAGGAAAAAAGAAATTTCTACTTTGTCTCATAAAAAAACAAACAATTTATAACAAAATAGTTGAATTCTCAACCGGAAAGGTGAATTTTCAACAAAACAATTGAATTTTTAACCTACAAGAAAGACTTTCTAACGAAATAATAAAATCTTCGACTAAATAATATATTTTTCAAAAAAATAATAAAGTTATAATAAATTGTGAATTTAAAGCTTCTTCGGGCCAATCAAGTTTGACCAGTCCCCACCATGGCGCGCTCTGGCCAATCACAGGCATCTTAGATTACTGCAATGTTCACGAAACGTCAGCAAGATTTGTCGTTTTGCACACGATTGAAAACCGAAAAAACATAAAATTTTTAATTCATTATAATGAATTATAAGAAAGTATTATATGTATTGAATACTAAAGTAATTAACTGAACACGATAAATTCTTAAGCAACAATATAATAGTAGACTTTTCAACCAAATAGTTTAGTTTTTAACAACAAAAAATTAATTTAAAACAAATAAATGCATTTTTAGGAAAAAAGACGAATCTTCAACAATATTGCTGAATTTGGTAGCCAGGAAGGCGAATTTTCTACGGAGGTTAAAAAATTTTAAATGTTAAAATTAACTTAAAATGTTTCTTATTTTTAAATTAATTTTCTACAAAAGAGTTAAATTTTCAAGTAATTATTTTAATTTTTGACAAAACAGTTAAATTTTCTACCGAAATAGTATAATTTTCAAACAAAACTGTGAATTTTTAACTGAAAAGGTAATTTTCATCCAAAAAAATTAATTTTCTACTGAATGGGTGAATTTTCAAGTCGAAGGATGAATTTTCAACAAAACATTTAAATTTTTGACCCGAAAACATGAATTTAAAAAAAAATAATTTCCAGACTAAATAGTTAAATCTTTAACTACAGAAGATGAATATTTAACAAAATAGTTCAATTCTGAACTAAATGAGATTAATTTTAAACCAAACAGTTGCATTTTAACCAAAAAAGGTCCATTTTCAATCAAAAGTACTAATCTTCATTCAAAAATAAAATACCTCAATTTGCAGTTAAAAAATTAATTTTCAACCAAAAAGAAACAAGTTAAAAATAGTTAAATTTTTAACGAAAGAGATGAATTTCCGACTAAAATTATGAATATTGAAGAATAAATTTTCAACGAAAGATTTCAATGTTCGGCCAAATAGTTTAATTTCCATAAAATAGTTGAATTTTCACCCAAATAATTAAATTCTCAACAAAATAGTGGAATTTTTAACAATATAGTTGAATATTCAAGCAAACGGAACGAATTTTCAGGGAAATGGATTACTCAATAATAAAAATAATGATAAAATAATAGAAATAATTATATTTTCAACACAGTAGATGAATTTTGAAACAAATAGTTCAATTTCCAATTAAAAAGATTGACTTTTTACCAAAAAATACAAAATTTGAACGAAACGGATGAATTTTCATCCAAATAGTTAAATATTCAACTAAAAACGATCAATTTTCAACCAAAAATAATACAGTTAAATTTTCAGTTCAAAATTAATTTTCAACAAAGAAAACACGAATTTTCTACAAAAGAGTTGAAGCTGCAACAAAAAAAAATTGTAAAAAATTAGTTCAACTTACAACCAAGCAGTTGAATTTTCAAATAAAAAACTCAAAAGGTTGAATTTTCCACCAAAAATGTAACAGTTAAATTTTAACCAATGAGGTGAATTTCAAGCCAAAAAAGATTAATTGTCAATGAGAGATCTAATAGTTCAATTTTCAACCAATAAAATGAATATTTAATAGAGAAGTGGAAATTTTGACCAAGTATTTTAAATTTTCACTAAAGAAAAGATGAATTTTTAACAAAATAGTTGGATTTTCAAAAAAATAATTAAATTTTCGATAAAATAGTTGAACTTTTAACCAAAGTAGATAAATTTTGAACGAAAAATACAATAGTAAACTTTTCAGTTGAAAAGAATGAACTTTCAACCAATAATAGTTGGATTTTTTATTGAGTTTTATTAATTCAGTACATATTCAAGCGTAAAAACGAGAAACTTTTCTTTGAAAATTAAGAATGTTCGAGAAACTCAAATGTTCTAAAGTAGATTTCGTGATCTCCAATAATAAATTTTTTTCTTTGTCTCAAAGTTCTAGAAGGTTCCAGACTGTAAAAGAAATAAAAAAATAAATTTTTCAATTAAATATATTATTTTTAAGAAAGCAATAAATCTTCCTTATTTTTCTCATAACTATACTAATTGAAATAAAAAATAACCTTGAAGTTGTTTACGCAAAATTCTTTACGCACAATTATACGAACCTTCTAGAAACTTAGCACGGACACGAACCACTTTAGCTATAAAATTTTCTCGATGTCGGTCACTATGTCGGTAACGGAGTCTATAAGAAGCGACCTTCTCTACTGAATTTCAGCAAATAACACAAAATTAGGAGATGAGATTCACAAAAGTAAAAAATTCCCTTTTTTGGACCACCTCATTGATTCATTAAAAAAGTGATTCGGATTTGAGAAGTATGAAAGTGATGAGGGATTGAAAGAGGGATCAAGATTGGAATTTCTCTTCTCGTTAGCTTGAAAGAAAAGAAAGTTTTTCCTGATAAGCAAGTTGGAGTGATTACTGTTAATACAAGCCTGCGTCTATTTCTATTTGTTATATTGTTTTTTCCTCCCCTCCCATTCCCTTTCTTCGTCATCTGCGATTTATTTATCGGGTGACCCAGAAAAACATTTGAGACAATACTCTTTTAGAACGAGTCGTGAGAATCGATCCATATCCGGTCGATCTTCGGCTTGACGTGGTACCAGATTCAAAAGAAACCTTTGATTCTCTTTATTCCTTCCTACATAACTGGTCAAGTGCTCAGTCATAATCTTTCCTAATCATCTGTCCTAATCTTTCTCAATCTGCTCAGCCATTCAAATTATTTATTCAACAAATAATGTGAATATAGAAATTTTAATTACAATATTTGAACAATGATTCTTCGTGAACTTATTTAATGGTCTTCCAAAAAAAAGAGAATTTGAGGAGTTGGGGGTAGTTTGATCAATCTTATTGTTTTTCAGGAATTAACAAAACAGTTCAAATTTCAACCCAGTGATTTTATTTTCAACCAAAAAGATAAATTTTTAACAAAGGAGAGAACTGAATGGTTAAATTAAAAAAAAATTGTCTATCAAACAAGACAAATTTTCAACAAATTACAGAAATTTTCAAACGAATTGTTCAATTTGTTAATTATGAAGGACCAATTTGCAGCAAAAAGTAAAATTGTTGAATTCTCATTTTAAAAAATTAATTTTTGATTAGAAAAATGAATTTTGTACAGGACAATTGATTTTTTTATCTAATTCATGAATTTTCAAAAAAAGTTCATTTTCATCCAGAAAATATGATATTTTAATACAAAAAGTAATTCTCAGCCGAATAGTTGAATTTTCAGTTTAAAAAAATTAATTTTCACCCGATGAAAGGAATTTTGATGGAAGTAGTTTAATTTGTAACTAAATAGATTAATTTTCTACTGAAATCATAAATTTTTAACCAACGAAATGAATTTTCATGAATCTAGTTCTACTTTTAACCAAGGAGTTAAATTTTTTACCGGAAAAAATGAATTTTCAACAAAAAACAAAATGGTTAAAATAGGTTAACCAAATTAGATTTTAATTTCATATACAAAACAATTAGGTTCATCTAAGAAATAAGCATTTTCAACAAAATACTTGAATCCTAAACAAAAACGTATTAATTTTCAACCGAAAGTGTCAGTTTCAAATGAGAAAATAATTTTCTACCAAAAAGACGAATTTACAACAAAATGAAATCAAAACGAATAATTTTCTTAAAAAAGACACATTTCTTACAATATACCTACCTACATGAGTTTCCAACCAAATGATTTAATTTTCAACTCAAAAAGATAAATTTTCAACCAAAAATAGAATAGTTCATTTTTCAGATAAAAGAAAAAGAATTTTTCAACCAAACAAAAAATTGAATTACCCACAGAATAAGCATTTCCAACAAGATAGTTGAATTTTCAGCCAAAAATGGTATAATTAACTTTTGAGTTGAAAAAATTAATTTTCAACAAAAAAGAACGCATTTTCAAGAAAATAATTACATTTTCGACCAAAAAAATGAATTGAATTCTGAACAAAGTAGTTAAATTTTGGACCAAATAGGTAAATTTTCTAACGAATTATTGAATTTTCTACAATATTGTTTAATTTTAATCCTAAAATATGAATTTTCAATAAAATCGTTTAATTTTTACCAAACAAATTAATTCCCTACTGAAATTATGAATCGTCAAACAAGAAAAAAATTATTTTTCCAGAAAGTACTTCAACTTTTGAACAAAAGTTGAATTTTCAGTTCAAAAGTAATAATTTTAAACAACAAATTGAATAGCTGATATATTTTAACAAATAAAGATTTTGATTGTAAATAAGAAACTATTGCATTTTTTCTATTTATTAAAGCAATTGTAACCCAGAGAGAGGGTTATTTTGCTGAACCATTGAATTTAGTCAAAGGATACGAATTTGCAACACAATACTTGAATCAACTAAAACAAATTAATTTTTAAACAAAATGTGTCTTTTTTAATAAAAAATTGATTTTCTACCAAAAAAGACGAATTTTGCAAAAAATACAAAAAAAATTAACCAAATACTTATATTTGCAATCAAGATGAATAATTTCTTACAAAAAAGAAAAATTTTGAACAAAATACATGATTTTTCAACCAAATTATTGAATTTTTATCTAAAAAGGATACATTTTCAACCAAAAATGGGATAGTTAACTTTTCAGTTGAAAAACTTACTCAACAAAAAAAAAGTATTTTAGACAAAATAGTTAAATTTTCTACAAAATTGTTATATTTTCTGAAAGAATTATAATTGTTTTAAGAAATTTATTTTTTCCTGGGAAAATTATGATTTTTTTAATAGTTTCCCTGTTCCAGCTGAGTATTAGAGTAATAAAATATAAGAAACCATTTTCCGAAAAAGTTGCATTTTCAAAAAAATGGTTAAATACAATTTTTAAATGAAATAGATAAACTTTGAACCAAAAATATAATAGTACACTTTTCGATCAAAGAGAAATAACTTTCAACAAAAAATTGTTGGATTATCTTACTAGGTTTTATTAATTCAGTTAAAAATTACTGAAAAACAAAAAAAAGAGGGGAGATTTCTAGAAAACGGGGAGGTTTCTAGAAAACGGGGAGGTTTCTAGAAAACTGTGGGTGGGGCAAAGATACTTTAGAAAATAAAATAAAAAGGGAACAGGGAGAAGAGTGTGAAGTTTGGTTTTGCTTGTACCTATTGCTTATTGCTTTCGCCCATTGTTCTGATTTTTAGAGTTTCTTTAACTTTATTTATTACTTAATAGGATAGTTTTATTAATCACTGGGCATCGTTGTATAGAAAATAAAAGGATAGGACTAATTAAAAATTGTTTTGCTCTTTAACAGAAAAAAACGCACCACTAGCGCGCGATTGATGTTGCCAGTTTATACAATAATCTATACAATAAAGTTACATTAAAAAAAGTTCCTTTATTGGTGAATAGGATATTATTATTGACCAGTGAGCATCGATGTATAGAAAATAGAGGGTGAGGACTTCGATAGTATAGATAAGGGTCCGGGGGGTTGATGAGCTAAGAGGATGAGGACATCGTTGGGGGTGAGTAGGTGGGTGCTTCCACATTCTTTTTATCAAGGGAACAGAAACGCGGTGCCGGCATGGCAGAAGCAGTGAGCGTCGCCTATCGATTTTTACTTCTAATGAATTCGAGCTAAAAACCCCCTCACCCCTCGCCCCTCAACTCAACGCTACCACTACATCCCTTATGCTTAGCCCCGCTACCGCCACAGCGCTACCACTACCACCCTTCTCGCTGGTTCCAGGAACCACGCCAATCACTGCGCGGCATAATTACACCGCCGACCCCCGCGCGCGACTCGCGAACCGTCGTGTTCTTTGCTCGCGAGCTATACCGCAGTAAAAAAAAAGGGAAAATAATGAACGGGGAGAATGAGGAGAACGAGGGAAGAAAAGTATAAGGCGAACGGTTAGGCACTCCGACCTTCCTACTCGGGAGGAAATTTTTAATTGAACCCGTGCGAGGAGCCACTCACGTACCCTGACCTTTTCCAATTCCCCGGGATTGCATGAGTTGTAATAATTACTGAAACAATAAATACATATAATTGCTCCTTGATTATCCACCAATTTTTTTTACAATTACAGCTCCGGGAATTTCAAATTACGTTCGGGCAATTTTTTCTAGGTTAAATTTCGATTGGCTTTCTCTCAACTACAGCTAACTTTTACTGATTATTTTAAAGAAACGAGATAAGAAGATAAACGTATTTAAAAATACTCACCTTACCTTACAGACATCGAGAGTGTACAGCGGCTGGATTGGTTCGTGTATGTGCTAAGTTTCTAGAATATTCTAGAAGGGTCCCGATGACGTCACAAAATGATATTGCCATAAATAAAATGGCATTGTCATATAGTTATAAGCTTGGCAAAACGAGTTGGGGACTTGAGACGCCAGCTGCATGTCAAACTGGAAAAGGAGAATCTTGGACTTAGGGCACTAGTGAGCTGCGGATCAAACTGAAAAAAGCGAATCTGGGACTTGAGGCGCAAGTGAGCTGCGGATCGAGATGGAAGAAGCTAATCTGGGAGTTGGGACGCTAGTAAGCTGCGGATCAAAGTGAAAAAGGTGAATCTGGGACTTTGGACACTAGAGAGCTGCAAGTCGAGCAGGAGAAGGCAAATCTGGGA
>CAKNXH010000958.1:63206-82065 GCA_932178445.1 Andricus quercusramuli
GCGAATCTGAATCTTTGGGAATTAGTGAACTGCGGATCGAGCTGAAAAAGGATAATCTGGGACTTAGGCTGCTAGTAAGCTGTGGATCAAAGTGGAAAAGGCGAATCTGGAACTTGGGGCACCAGTGAGCTGAGGATCGAGCTGGAAAAGAAGAATCTGGACTTCAAGCACTGGTGAGCTGCAAGTCGAGCTGGAGAAGGCGAATCTGAGACTTGCGGAAATGTCCTGAATTATGATAATGAATAACCTTGAAGCTGTTTACGCGAATTCTCCTCTCGCAAATAAGCAACATCATTTCGGGACGTGAGAATATTCCAGAAACTTAGCACAGACACGAACCACTTAAGCTGTAAAACAGTTTGAAGGTCGGTAAGGTAGATATCGTGATCCAGAATGCTGCTTGCCTATCTTATACTACCTCATTGTAGTGTTGACTCTAAGATATTATTTAGCTTAGAAAATTTGTTGATTCGATAGAAGAACTGATTAATTTCATATTTTAATTTAAAAATTTTGTGAGACCATTAAAAATAATCGAACGCCTAGATCGCGGATACCTTTTCTAGTTAAGTGAAAATTGATTGAAAAATTTTCGACGTAATTCTTTGACACAGTTTAAAATATTTCTAGCGAAACATTTTCCAACAAGAGAATAATGTCGAGACCCAACCTTATCGAGGTGTTGATTCTGAATATTAGTTAACCCAGAAAATTTGTTGATTCGAATAGAGAACTGTGTCGAGTTCTTCACTTTTCGCTATTACCTTCATTTTGTAAGTGAAGCGTACCTAACTCAATTTATTTAAGATACGGTAAACTGGTTTGCCAACGCAGGGATTATCGCCAAGCTGTGACAATCGTGCTTTTGCATGATTTACTCGTCACTTCAACATTTTCCTATCAAAGTTATTACCTCCTTTTATCACTATTTTTCAATTAGGCTTATTATTTATCAATGATTTTTAATTCACCTCTTTCTAATAAATAGATTAATCCTCCATTATAATTTTATGAACACGAGTCAAATAAACTCGTTTTAAAGTTAGTAGATAGACAGGGGCTTTCCTAGATCGAAGTTCCTACTTTACCGACTTCGAGACTATTCTACAGCTCAAGTTGTTAATATCTGAGCCAAATTTCTACCAATTTGCGTGAACAAATTCAAGGTTATTTATCATTTCAATTAAGCATTTTGCGTAAACACTTTCAAGGTTATATTATTATGTATTCCTTCTTTCTCATTACTACTGTATAACAGTAGAAAATGCTACGACAAATCATTATCTAACCTTGAAAGTATCTACGCGAAATGCTTCATTGAGATAATGAGTAACCTTGAAGCTGTTTAAGCAAATTCGTCTCTCTAAATTGTGCAATTTGATCTAGAAACGCCTTCGTCTATCAACTCAAGTGTTTTCTTCTTTAAAAAATTGCAATTTTCCTTATCATGAAAATATGTTTCAACTAATAGAAAAAAGGATACAACTTGTTGAAGGCCTAAATAAAAGGAAAAAAGTAAGTGGAAACAGCAATCAGGTTTATTACCCACCCAATGTCACTCCTGATACAATCCCTTTCTTCGTTTGCACAGTGAAATTATGATATTGCAGTGATACTTCCCTACAAAATTTTTTCTTCAAGGAAACCATAATTGGGGTAAACGTGACATTCACATGTTTGTATAAGGAGTGTAATTTTCTGTAATAAGCATAAAAATTAATTTTTCTTCCAAGGCAGAAAAAGGTGCACATTTATAGAGTCGACTGCATGATAAAGTACAATTTGGCATGTACACTAAATAATTATCGCATGGCTGACTTTATTTAAGCATCAAATTTAATGAAGCAGACTCATATCAATTTGCCAGTCTATAAATATTTATTTATTATGACCAGGCCAGAAAAAGATTGGGCTTACTCGAACGACCAATCACGTGCGCAGCTTTACGATCAAAACTGGATCCACTAACAAGAGGATCAGAGTTGGGATTTTTTTTTTAATTTCATAAATTCCTTACTGAGAGTTCATTCGATGACTATTAATTTCCGAAAACATTATTTGCATTTGAATTATTTCCAACTGGGATAAGTTTGGAAAATTTAAAAAATTTTTAAAAATGTTAAAATTCCAAAATATTCAAAGAAATTCGAGAGGATTCTAGATTTTTGAAGAACATTTTGAAAGATTCTAAAAAGGAGTTTTCGAAATCGAAGAATAATTTTAAGAAATCCCAGAAAAATCGAAAATTTTGCAGAACATGCTGAAAAATTCCAGAATTATCGACAAAATTCCATATTTCAGGATTAATCACTTGATAATTAATTATTTTGTTGAAAATTAACCAATTTTATTGAAAAGTCATAAACTTTAGTCGAAAATTTAACTGTTTTATTGAGAAATTGTATTTTTGGGTTGAAAATTCAGCTATTTAGCTGAAAATAAACTATTAGTTGAAAATTCAACTGTTTTGTGAAAAAATCGTCTCTTTCGAATGAAAGTTCAATTTTCTTCAATTTTCAACAGTTGAATTTTCAATTTCCTTCAATTTTGTACTGCTCAAGATTTAATAAAAAAGTAGATTTTGATATTAAATGAAAATTAATTGAATAAACATTTCAATCCTTAAAATGGTTTTTGGAAAAAGTAGACTTCATTGAAAACAAATAATGTCTTTGGCAAATTAATAATAATTCTTATCATTATTTATTATATTAATTAATTAATATATTATTATTTGGTTGAGAATGTGACTATTTGGTTGAAAATTCAACAAGTTTGTTGAAAAGTCATCCTTTTTGGTTGAAAAATGAGCAATTTCCTTAAAATTTCTTTCTTTTTTGACTGAAAAATCCTTCTGGGTTGAACATTCATTTTTTTTTTGTTAAAAATTAACTTTTTATTCCAAATTAACATTTTTTGGCTGAAGGATGTATGGAAAATTTATCTATTTGGTTGAAAAATCATTTCTTTGGTTCCATATTGACATTTTCTTGAAAATTCATATTATCAGGCTTGAAATTCCACTGCTTGTTGGAAAGTTGAACTAATTAGTTAAAGATATATTCTTTGGTTGTAGATTCATAATTTTAGTTGAAATTTCGTCTTTTTCGGTAGAAAATTATTATTCTTTCTTAAAAATTGACCTTTTTTTTAGTTGAAAATAACTTCTTTATTTATTTGAAATTAAATTTTTTAACTGAGAATTCAAGTATTTAGTTTTGTTGAAAATTTAAATTTTTTGATAAAAAATGAATCTTCTACGTTAAAAAATCAACTTTTTGATGCGAAATACAACTACTTGGTTGAAAGTTGAACTCAATTGTTAAAAATTCAACTTTTTGGTAAAAAATTCAACTATTTGTTCAAAATATCACCTATTTTCTTGGAAATAAAATATTTTTACTTGAAATATTAGAAATTTGATGCATTTCAATTTGAATTTGATATCAGTAACCACATTAATTTTATTTTTATAAAAATTATTTCTTCATTTTCGTGGAAAATCTTCTCGTTTTCACTGCTTTCAGAGCTTTTCATCCCATGTATTTTTATTGTTTATAATAATAATGTGGCTAGAATTCCTGTCCTATCTAATCAATATCCATTTTTCAGTACTCAGTACATCAATAGGACCTTATTCTTTATCCATCTAAAAAACTTTGAAATTGAATTCAAGTTCGAACTCAATTTCTGGCAGAAAATCTTGATGTAAGCCCCGGGGGATGGAATGTAGTTTTGAAGATAAGCCACTCTCATTCTGGAATCTAGAGTCTGAAGTCTAGCGACAACTAGAAACATCAGTCTGGAGATATAAAACTCTGAAGATAAAATTTCCGTGCTCTTTCGAATATATAGAATTTTCATTCGCACGGATTCATTTCAATTAATACTTCCCCTCGCCCCCTGGGGCATGTATCGCCAGCTCGATGTCTTCGAATTGCCGATGATTGCGTCGCACTCGAGAGCAGCCCGCGAGAGACCTTTTACTAAGGGATGGATTTCCAAACCGGTTTGCATTATACGCGAATTTACCCCGAGGCTGCAAGCCTGTCGCAAATGGCGTCGAAATTCTTCTTTGCAATATCTTGACCGCCCGCCCATCGATATTCAAAAGAGTTGATCAGATTTCGTATTTTCTGTTGAATCTCATAAATTTCCCTTGCGAAAGAGAGTCCAAATTAGTGTCTCCTCTGACCAAACAGTTCTTTCAAGGAATATATACCGGAAAATGGATGTTGACTGGAGAGGAAATAACTGCTAGTTAAATTTTTGGTCCAGATTATAGTCAAACGATGGAAATTCTTGTCATTTTCTACAAATGAATCTTGTGGTTTGGTCGTTCTATAAATGAATGTTATTGCTTGGAAAAATAAAACTGAAAAATGGATGTCGATTAAAAAGTAAATAAGTTGCAGTCAAAGTTTTGGTCTAGTAAATTTTTGAACGAAGGATATTGTAAGCATGTTCTATACATGAATTTTGTCGCTTGTATGTTCTATGAATGAATCAATACAACAATACAACTTGGAACAATACAACTTGAAAATGGATGTCCATTAGAGGGTAAGTAAATTCTAGTCATATTTTTAGGCTAGAAAATTGTCAAACGAAGAAACATCTTATCATGTTTTATAAATGAATTTTGGAATTTCGATGTTAGATAAATTAATCTTGTTGCTTGCAAGTTCTATAAATTGATATTGCTGCTTCGATGTTCTATACATTAATCTTGCTGCTTGGATGTTCTGTAAATGAATCTTGTGGCTTTGATGTACTGTAAATGAATTTTGTTGCTTGGAAGTACTACAATCTAATCTTGTTGCTTGGATGTTTTGTAAATGAATCTTGTTCCCTTGAGGATCTAGAAATGAAACCTATTGTTTGGATGTTCTGTTAATGAATTTCGTTGCTTGCAACTTATATAAATTAATCTTGTGACTTTGTTTTATAAATGCATCTCGTCACTTGGATGTTCTATTCATTAATCTTGTTAATTGAAACAATACAACTGAAAAATGGATGTTGATTAGGGAGTGAATAAATTCTAGTTGAATAATCGTTCTAGGAAATTTTTAAACGAAGAAGAATCTTATCAAGTTCTATCATCGATTTTCTCGTTTAGATGTTCTACAAATGAATCTTGTAGCTTGCATGATCTATAAATGAATCTTGTTATTTGAAAGTTCTATAAATTAATCTTGTTGCTTGCAAGTTCTATAAATTAATCTTGCTGCTCGGATGTTCTGTGAATGAATCTTGTGGCTTTGATGTACTATAAATGAATTTTGTTGCTTGGAAGTACTACAAACTAATCTTGTTGCTTGGTTATTCTATAAATGAATCTTGTTTCTTGAAAGTTCTGTAAATTATTCTTGTTGCTTGGATGATCTATAAATGAAGCTTGTTGCTCAAATTATCTATTTTAGAATGTCGTTTCTTGCTACTTATATAAATTAATCTTGTGGCTTCGATGTTTTATAAACGAATCTCGTTACTTGGATGTTCTATTCATTAATCTTGTTAATTAAAACAATACAACTGAAAAATAGATGTTGATTAGGAAGTAAGTAAATTCTAGTTGAACAATTGGTCTTAAAAATTATTAAACGAAGGAAATCTTACCATGTTCCATTATGAAATTTTGTCGTATAGATGTTGTATAAATGAAGCTTGTTGCTTGAATGTTCTTTTTTTAAATGTCTTTACTTGCTACTTATTTATTTATTTATTTGAAAATACAAAAACCCAACAGTCGATTAGACCAATTACAGGGTTACAAAACTTCTTAAACTAAATAGTTGCCAAGTGAGCATATATACATCTAGCCTTGGTATTGTAATCAATACTTATACATACCTAAACTAATTTTAATGATTGGAGTGCAAGATATAATCATGCGTTGCATCTGCAAACTCGGAAAGAGAAATGAAGAACATATCAAGATTTCGATTCTTATCTAATTTCAACATACCACTGATATGATTATACATTCTGAATAGTGGTGAGCGACGACTCATTTTACTATTAACATATAAAAATTCACTTTGTCTAGTTGAATAGTTCGGAACATTAAAGGGTATCATTTCTAGAAGCGTCGGAGTATCATATATACCTCGAACGATTTTAAATAAAAATAATACATCCGAGAAAGTTCGCCTGTCTTTCAACGACCATGCCTCAAAACGGTTGCGCAGCGATACATAATCTGCACCACGACATGGATATACTTTATCTTCCTTCCATGCTAGATATTTCAAAAAACGATTTTGACAACTTTCAATAAGTTTTGAGTATTTTTCTGTACTAGGTGCCCAGACAACAGATGCAAATTCAAGTTTGGTTCTCACAAGCAGTTTAAATAGTAACATTGCTGGCGCTGCAGTTTTAAAATCTTTACATGTTCGCATAAGAAAACCTAATGTTTTGTTAGCAGCAGTAACAATATAGTCCATATGTGAGTTGAAAGTAAGACTACTATCAAAGAGCACCCCAAGGTCTTTTATCGTGTCAACCCTCACTAAATTCACTCCATCAATTGAATATTGGTAAATCAGCGTAGCATTCTTTCTTGTGAATGAAACAACCCTGCATTTTTCTGAATTAATAGGAAGCAAGTTATCATTACACCATTTATTTAATTTTTCCAGGTCAGCCTGTAGAATTTCACAGGAATTGATGCTAGATACAGGATAATATAATTTAATATCATCAGCATAGATCAAATAATAACACAATAATCCAAAGAAGATATCATTCACAAATATAATAAACAATAAAGGGCCAAGATTTGAGCCTTGGGGAACTCCTGATGTAGGCCGAAAATAGCGAGAAGAGTGACCATTATATACTACTTCATTTTCTCGTTCAGACAGATATGATCTCAATAAACTTTTTACAGAGTGTGGCAAATCGATGTCATACATTTTTTCAATTAAGATTTTGTGATCAACTCTATCAAATGCTTTTGCTAAGTCAATATATACTACGTCAACCTGTTCGTAAGTATCAAGAAGAACATTTACGTGCTGAGTAAATAACAACAGATTGGTAGCAACTGACCTGCGCCGTAAAAATCCATGTTGATAATTAGACAAGTTACTTACATAAGTTAATCTTGTGGCTTTGATGTTTCATAAATGAATCTCGTCAATTGGTTGTTCTATTGAATAATCTTGTTAAATGAAACAATAAAACTGAAAAATGGATGTTGGTTATGGATTGAATAAATTCTAGTTAAATAATCGTTCTAGAAAATTGTTAAACGAAGGAAAGTCTTATCATGTTCTATCATTGATTTTCTCGTTTGAATGTTCTATAAATGAATATTGTTGCTTGGATGATCTATAAATGAATCTTGTTATTTGAAAGTTTTATAAATTAATCATGTTGCTTGCAAGTTCTATAAATTAATATTGCTGCTTGGATGTTCAGTGAATGAATCTTGTGGCTTCGATGTACTATAAATGAATTTTGTTGCTTAGAAGTACTACAAACTAATCTTGTTGCTTGGATGTTTTGTAAACAAATCTTGTTGTTTTGATAATCTAGAAATTAAGCTTGTTGTTTGTCTCTTCTTTTAATGAATCATGTTTCTCGAAAGTTCCATAAATTTATATTCTTGTTTGAATGTTCTATAAATGAATCTTTTTGCTTGGATGACCTATAAATGAAGCTTGTTGCTTGACTGTTCTATTTCTTAAATGTCGTTGCTTGCTACTTATATAAATTAATCTTGTGGCTCTAATGTTCCATAAATGAATCTCGTCACTTGGATGTTCTATTAATTAATCCTGTTAATTGAAACAATAGAACTGAGGAATGGATTTTGATCAAGGAGTAAATAAATTCTAGTTAAATAATTGTTCCAGAAAATTGTTGAGCAAAGGAAAGTCTTTTCATGTTTTATTATTGATTTTTGTCGTTTAGATGTTCTATACACGAATCTTGTTGCTTGCATGATCTATAAATGAATCTTGTGGCTTGATGTACTATGAATAAATTTTGCTGCTTGGAAGTACTGCAATATAATCTTGTTGCTTGGATGTTTCGTAAATAAATCTTGTTCCCTTGAGGATCTAGAAATGAAACCTATTGCTTGGATGTTCTATTAATGAATGTCGTTGCTTGCTACTAATATAAATTAATCTTGTGGCTTTGATGTTTCATAAATGAATCTCGTCACTTTGATGTTCTATTAATTAATCTTGTTGATTGAAACAATACAACTGAAAAATGGATGTTGATTAGGGAGTGAATAAATTCTAGTTGAATAATAGTTCTAGAAAATTGTGAAACGAAGGAAAGTCTTATCATGTTCTATCAATGATTTTCTCGTTTAGATGTTCTATAAATTAATCGTGTTGCTTGCAAGTTCTATGAATTAATCTTGCTGCTTGGATGTTCTATAAATGAATTTTGTTGCTTGGAAGTACGATAAACTAATCTTGTTGCTAGAATGTTCTATAAATGAATCTTGTTGCTTTGATGATCTAGAAATTAAGCTTGTTACTTGACTATTCTTTTGATGAATCATGTTTCTCGAAAGTTCCATAAATTAATATTCTTGTTTGAATGTTCTATAAATGAATCTTGTTTCTTGAAAGTTCTATGAATTATTCTTCTTGCTTGGATGATTCATAAATGAAACTTGTTGCTTGGATGATGTATGAATGAATCTTGTTGTGGGAAAGTTCTATACATTAATCGTGTTTCTTGGATGATCTATAAATAAAGCTTGTTGATTGGATTCTCTAAAAATTAATCTTGTTGCTTGCAAGATTTATAAATTATTCTTGCTGCTTGAATGTTCTATGAATGAATCTTGTGGCTCTGATGATCTAGAAATGAAGCTTGTTGCTAAGCTGTTCTATTAATGAACCATGTTTCTAGAAAGTTTCATAAGTTAATATTGTTATTCGAATGATCTACAGATTAATCTTGTGGCTTCGATGTTCTAAATAGAAATAAATCTGGTTATTTAAGATGTTCTATAAACAAACCTTGATGCTTACATGTTCTATAAATGAATCTTGTTGATTGGATGATTCATAAATGAAGCTTGTTACTTAGATGTTCTATCAATGATTCTTCTTGCTTGCAAGTTCTATGCATCCATCTTGTGGCTTTGATGTTCTATAAATTAATCTTCTTGCTTGAATTACTTATAAATGAAGCTTGATGCTTGGAAGTGCTATAAAATAATATTGTTGCTTGAATTTTATATAAACATATCTTATTGCTTAGGTTTTCTGTAAATAAATCTTGTTCTTTGGAACAATGAAACTGGAAAATGTATGTTGTTTAGAGGGTAACTAAAATTTAGTCAAATTTTTGCTTTAAAACATTGTCAAACGAAGGATATTCTTATCATGTTCTATGAATGAATCTTCAAGTTTGGATGTTCCATAAATGAAGTTTGTGGCTTGGGAGTTCTATAAATTAATCTTGTTGCATGAATGTTCTATGAATTGATCTTGTGCTTGGATGTTCTATAAATAATTGTGTTGCTTGGATGTTTTATAAATCAATCTTGTTGCTTGGATGATCTAGAAATAATGCTTGTTGCTTGGCTTGTATGTTCTCGAAATGAATTCTGATAAAATTTTTTGTTAAGAAAATTTTCAAACGGAGGGTATTTTTATCATGTTTTATAAATGAACCTTGTCGTTTGGATGTTCTATAAACCAAGCGTGTTGCTTGGATGTTCTATAGATGAATTTTTTTGCTTGGATGTTTCATAAATGAATCCGGTTGCTTGGATGTTTTATGAGCAAAGCTTGTTTCTTGGATGTTCTTTAAACAAAGTCTTGTTGCATGGCTGTTCTACCAATGAGTCTTGTGGCTATGATGTTCTAAGAATGAATCTAGTTGTTCGGAACAGTAAAACTGGAAAGTGTCTGTTGATTAAACTGTAAATACAATTTATTCAAATTTTGGTTCAGAAAATTTTCTAATCAACGGTATCCTTATCATGTTCCATAGATAAATGTTGTAGTTTAGATGTTCTAGAAACGAAGCTTGTTGCTTAAATGTTCTGTAAATGAGTCTCGTCGCTTGTAAAAATAATTATCTTCAAAATTGTTGCACTCATGAATGACAATAGTCCTTCAATTTTTTCTTATCGATCACAAAATGTTTCTGATTTTTTTCCATTAGAAGGATTCCTAACTGGCAAATCAGTGCAACCTCTGACCAAACAGTTATCTCCAAGAATACCTACTTAGAACCATCTCAGACAAGCGCACCGGCGTAATTTCGCGAAAACAGCCTATTTTTTTTATATAGGTATTCGTTAAGGCACGTTAAGGCACCGCTTTTATTTCAATTCACACGATTGCCGTGGCCGCTGAACACACACAAAGAAAATAAAAGACACACCGTTTGAGAATATCGCATCACCCGTGCGACGAAGGAGGGACGCGACGATCGAAGTTCGGAAATAACTCTATTTCAGGACTTGGTGGATTACATCGCCTACCTTCCGGGAAGTAACAATCGATAGTCTCTGGCACTCTTCAGACTGCCAGAATCAAGCTGCCACCGCGCGATAATCCTAGTTTTATTTTCAACAGTTTGACGAAAGTGAAGCCTCGGGACAACAAAGAGTTCAGGGTGAAAGGAGACGAAGAGAAACTAAAAACTGAGTTTCAAAAGATCTTTTGTTATGAATAACAACAACATTCTGTATGACACTACACCTTGGAGATGATTAAGTTCTGCATGGATTCTTTAGTGGCATCAGCTTCAAAAAAGGTTTCTTAAGTACAAAGCTTCCTCAAGAAAATAAAGGTACTATTTGTCTTGAGAGAGGAGGATTCCTCTGCAACTACGACCTTTTTGGAAGTTGAAAGAGAAACAAGAAACCAGTGATTAAATTTGGGCAAGACACGCTCGAATGTTTCATCCAAATGTAAAAACACAAAATTAAAAAGTGGAAAGAATGACAGGGTGTCTCCCCGACGGATGATTTTAGATTCTCAATCATTTGCTAGTTGATTCATGCAAGCAGGATGCTTCATACCAAGCATGATGGTTCATGTGCAAAAATTGCTAGATCGAAACAGCACAAACTAAATTTTTTTAATTAAAAGAACGTAGCAAAGAGTCATCCGTTTCCATGTCCTGTATTACTTCCCAAGTTTCATCAGCACAACATATTGATTATTGTAGATAAATAAATCAAGACGGGAGAGAAAAAGAAGGAAGAGGGATTAAAGGTTTCTTTCTTCTTTGATCTTTTTTATTTTGGTTTTTTAATTTGAGTGATGACGTTAAAGTTTCAACTCAGAGTTCGATTTCTAATATTTATTCTGGCTCATTTGGATTGCTCTTAGTCAAAGTAGACCTCTCTTGACCCAAATGAAATCTTTTGTAGAGAATACGTCTTCTATCTGAAGAAATTCACTTGTTCCCGGCTTATCGCATTTTAGCTCCGCCAACATCCGCTACATCAGAATCCAATAAGATGCTAAAACTACTTTGATTTCTCTTTCACAGAACTCACAGTCCACATTTCAGGAAAATAGGGGACATACAGAATTTTATTTTAAAGTAGACTTTTTTTTAATAATTGCAGGGCTCGACATCACGTCACTATTGACACTATTTGACAGTTTTTTTAGCGATACCAATATTTTGCCACTATTCTGAAAAATTCCACTAATTTCCCTATTTCTGGACTTTACCTTTGGAAATATTTTTGGGCTTTGATGATTTGCTTTCCGGTAAATATTCCTGATTTTTCGTGGTTATAAGCATCAGGAAACTTTTTTGCAAGAAATCTATTGACTTTGAATCATATAAACAATTTAAAAATCCATTATTAAATAAATTTTTGAATATTATGTTTTAAACATTTTTTAAGCAATAATTAAAATTAAAAATTGAATATCTTGAAATTCGTATTTTGGAGATTAGATCATCTAAAATTCAGAGTAACTAAAATTGTATTATTTGTAATTAAAAGCGTTCAAAAATTATATGACTGAACATTTTTGAATTCGAATCATTTTAAATTCAAAGCAATTAAAATTTGACGATTTGAAATTTAAAACTAAATCAAATCTTCCAAAGAGAAAGCTTCTAAAATTCTAGAATCTCAAATTGTTATTACATAAAAAAAATTATAATATAAAATTAAAGCTGATATGGCAAATTCTACTGAAATGAATAAATGAACCGCATTATAAAAAAACGATCAAATAAATATTAATTTTAAACGGAAAACACTAAAAGTGAAGAAATTTATGCTCTCAAACGAATTTTCATTACCAAAAATTGTGATATTCGCACTTTTTTATACTCAAGCTCTTTTAAATTTCAATTATTTTCAGTAAATTTAAATCGTTAAAAAAATTGAAAAAATTTATATTCAAGATAGTTTAGTTAATATCTTTTTTTAATTTTTAATTAATTTTTATTTGAGAGATTTCAAGAGAATAAAAAATTTCTGACAAAAGTTTTAATTATTTCTATTTTAAACAAATTTATTTTAGGGAAATATTTAAAAAAATGTCCTAAATTGTCAAAGAAGAATGTAAAAGGTTTTAAGGCAGTTTTTTTAATATTGCAGAATTTTTTCAGAAAGGTTAGAAAAATTCGAATGATTTTAAACGGAATTCAGATGCTTTTAATCAATTTTGAGAACAATTTAAAGATTTTGAAACAAAATTAAAATTTTTTAAAAAGATTTTGAAAAGTTTCAAGATAATAAAAAAAATCTAAAATTTCTAGGAATATTCGAAGTCATTCGTTATTCTGAAAAACTAATTTTAAGAAAATATTTTAAAATCTTTTTAAAACATTAAAAAAGATTTGTGAAAAATAAATTCAAAGAATTTTAGGACGATTCTAGGAATAATTTGAGACAGCTTAGAAGATATTTAGGAAATTTTCAACTTTTGGAGATTAAAAATATTTCAAAACTGCAATATTTTCGAAATTTTATGAAATATTTCAAAATTTTTTCCTAAGGTTGAAAAGTTCTAAATATATTTTGAACTGGCTTCATCTCTTCCTAAAATTTTGCGAAATCCGGTAAAGTATAAAAAATCACTTAGAAATTTATGTTTTGTATTAAAAAATATTTTTTTCTCTAAATTATAATTTGGCTACAATTTTCTTCCATTATTGAGAGAGAATAAATTCTTGGTTGAAAATTCTAAGATTTTCTAGGGAAATTCGTGTTTTTGGTTTGAAAATTCATTTTTTTATAGAAATTTCATCCTCTTTATCAACATTGCAACTGTTTGGTTTAGAATTAAAATATGTTTTACTTGAAATATCGATTATATTTTTGGTTTATAATTAACTTGGTTAACTAATAGTTGAACTTTGCTAAAAATTCACTTATTTGGTTGAATTCAACTGTTGTTAATTTAAATTAAAAATATTTTTTATTGCAATATCAACTATAACCTTGATTGTAGAGAATTCATATTTTTGTATAGATAATTCAACAAATTTGTTAAAAAGTTATTTTTGTGGTTAAAGTTCCATAATTTTCGTTGAAATTTTTTTTTTTATAATTAATCTTCTTTGTGGAAAATTTATCTATTTGTTCAAAAATTAACTTTTCACTCAAATACTTTCGGGTTAAAAAATTAAACTGATTTCTAGAAAATTCGTCTCTTTTGGAAAATATTGAATCTGTTTTGGTTAAAGATACTTCTTGAATATTAGTCTTTTTTGGATGATTTTTACCGATTTTTATTCAAAATTAAAATCTTTTTGGATTGGAACACTAACTAATACATTTTTTGTTGAGATTTCATCTTTTTAGTTTGAATCTGCAACTATTTGTTGAAATATCAACTGTTTTGTTGAAATTTTGATTCAACATATTTTAAATTTTCAGAAAAAAATATTTTGTTCCGTTTTATTAAATTTTAATACTAACTTGTTTGAATCCGACATTTTATTTCTGAAATTTCCAAAAAAGATTTAAAATCAACGAAATAAAAAAACCTACAGAAAAAATTTGATTCATTTTGAATTACTTTTTGATTTTTTTGGTCGCATATTGGATCCGCTATTTCTTCTCAGAATCTTTGAAAAATAGGTTTAGAGTCAGCGATTTAGAAGACTTATACAAAAAAATTTAATTAAAACCAAACAATTTTTTGACTTTTAATATCGCCATATTGAATCCGTAATTTTTTTCAATTTTCGAAAACAGATATGAAATCAGCGATCCAAAGAAACCGACATAAAAAAGTTTCATTCAAATCAAAGGATTCTTTCTGTGCTTTGATCGCCATATTGAAAAAAATGAACAAATAAACCTAAAAAATAAATAGTTATGAGAAAATTATTTGTACATAACTCCTATTTTCAGGAAAAACTATTTTTTTAAATAAACTTTGATAATAATTTTTTTTGAAAAAAATATATGTTTCTCATTTATTTCGTATTTTTGAAGGGAGTCCGATCCCTGTAATTGTAGACTAAATAGATTTCTGTTGACCTGAACAAAAGTGCTTCTCGCTTTTCGCTTTCTGAAAGGCGATTCTTTGTGGGCAAAGTGTGAATTAATTTTTGAAGACTAAGAAAGGTCGGTTGGTATTGGCAGCTTCTGGGGCGAAAAATGCTACCTGATGTGTCCCGCGGCGATTGGTAAAAATATCGAATGTCAGTGGGCCCTTTTGATTCGATCGGTTCGATTGGCCTTCGGGCCCCTTTCCGCGACACAATGTTCTCACGTCACAGACAAAGGTACATAATGCCAAATGAAAATTGTACATGCATATTCACACACCAACACAATATATCGCCTCTACAAACACACACATTCATCACTACTATAAACACACAAACACTTACGCACACAATTTAAGGACACATACACACACTTGCGATTTAATTTTCTGTCTCACTCTGTCTCTCAGAGTAAAGCAACTCCGCCGTGAAATCAGTTACGAAATCACGGGTTTCCATTGGCGGGCCCCTCTCGCGGGCCGATCATTAATTTGTAACGAACCGGCGCCGCCTGTTATTATCCTACGGTTACGCGATCACGCACAGACACATTTCTGCCTCCACGCGCGATTTTATGGGTGTGTTGGTATACGTGTCGTTACGATTCCTGAGAAGAAATATAGAGAATCGCGAAAAGATTGGTGGAGGAGAGGAAAAAAGGAACAGAAACATGGACGCCATTTTGTTTTTGAAACTTTCAAAATCGGATTTGAAACCAGCGATCAAAGCAATCCACTCAAAAAATGTTTCATTCAAATCGAACGATTTTTTAAGTTCCAGGGCGCCGTATTGAATCCACAATTTTTTTCTGAAATTTTCAAAACCCAAATTTAAAAGCAGCCACCCAAAAAACCTTTAGGAAACCTGCTTTCATTTTAATCGAATCATTCTTTAAGTTTTTTTGTCACCATATTGGATCCCCCATTTTGTTTTGGAAGCCTTCAAATAAATTTTTGGTCGTCATACTTAATCCAACATTTTGTTTTTTTAACTTTTGAAAGCAGATTCGAAACCAGCGATCAAACTAATCCACCCAAAAAAATGTTTCATTTAAATCGAACAGTTTTTTATGTTTTACGGCGCCATATTGAATCCGCAATTTTTTTCTGAAATTTTCAAAACTAGATTTGATATCAGCCACCCAAAAAACATTTGAGAAACCTTTTTTTCATTCCAATCGAATCATTTTTTAAGTTTTTTGTTTGCCATATTGGATCCTCCATTTTGCTTTGGAAGCCTTTAGAAACAGATTTAAAATCAAGGATCCAATAAACTCATAAAATTTTTAACAATCGAATCGAATAATATTTAAAGTTTTTTCTTTAATCTATTCAATCCACCATTTTGTTTATGAAACCTTAAGAAACAGATTCGAAATCAGCGATCCAAAAATACCTGCGTAATAAAAAAGTTTTAATTTCACATCCAACAATTTTTCAAGTTCAGTGATCGCCATATTGAATCCTCTATTTTTCTGAAAATGTCAGGAAAATTGTTTAAATTAGCGATTCAAAAAACCCAGACAAAAAAAGTTCCATTCAAATTGAAACCTTTTTTTTGCATGTTTGGTCGCCATATTGAATCCCCTATTTTGTTTTTGAAACCTTTAATCCTTTACTTTTTCGAAAATTTCATAAAAATGTTGTGAATTAGCTATTAAAAAAGCCCGTACAAAAGAAATTTCATTCGAATCGAAACATTTTTTGAGTTTTTGGTCGCCATATTGGATCCGCAATTTTTATGAAGCTCCCAAAACCAGATATGAGATCAGCATTCCAAAAACCCCGCACAAAAATAGTTCTATTCAAATCAAATCATTTTTCAAGTTTTTTGGTCGCCATATTGAATCCGGAATTTAATTTTTGAAATTTCCAAAAACAGATTCGAAATTAAGGGCTTGAAGAAACCTACACCAAAAAGTTTAATTCATGTTGAATCATTTTTTGACTCTTTTGATCGCCATATTGAATCCGTTATTGTGTTTTATAAACTTTTAAGAGCAGATTTGAAATTTGCCACCCGAAAAACATATAAGAACTTATTAATTTTGATCGAATCATTTTTTTAATTTTTTAGTCGCTGTATTAGATCCGCCATTTTGTTTTTGGACTTTCCAAATATATATTTGAAATCAGGGACCCAAGAAAACCCAAAAAAGAAAGTTTCATTCAAATTCAACCTTAGTTTAAGTTTTATGGTCGCCATATTGGATCTCCCATTTTTATTTTGAAATTTACAGAACGAACAAAAAAGTTTTATTCAAAACGAATTATTTTTTGAATTCTTAGTTGCCATAGTAAATAAACAAAAAATTTATTTTACATCGAACAATTTTTTTTTTTTTTTTTGTTTGGTCGCGATATTGAATCCTACATTCTATTTCTGAAATTTCCCAAAACATATTTAAAATCAGCGACATAAAAAAACCAACACAAAAAATTTTGTTTCATTTTAAATTACTTTTTGATTTTTTTGGTCGCATATTCAGCCCGCCGTTTTTTAAACTTTAAAAAATAGATTGGAAATTAGCGATCCAAAATATCCTCAAGAAAAATTAATAATAAACTAAATCACTTTATAACTATTATGGTCGCCATATTGGATCCGCCATTTTTTCATGAAGCTTTCAAAAATTGATATAAAATCAGCCATCCAAAGAACGAGACAAAAAAAGTACCATTCAAAACAAATTATTTTTTGAGTTTTTGTTTGCCATATTGAATCCATTATTTTTTTAAACTTTAAAAGACGGTTTTAAAATCAGCGATCTAAAAACCCTGCACAAAAAAGAAATTTATTTTACAGCGAACAATTTTGCCAGTGTTTTGGTCGCCATATTGAATTTGACATTTTCTTTCTGAAATTTCCAAAAACATATTAGAAATCAACAACATAAAAAAAAAAACTGCACAAAAAATATTAATTCATTTTGCATTACTTCTTGTCTTTTTTGGTCGCCAGATTGAATTTGCCACTTTGTTTTTGAAACTTTAAAAAACAGGTTTGAAAACAGTGATCCAGAAAACACACAAAAAAGTTTCATTGAAACCAAACCACTCTTTGACTTTCTATGTCGCCATATTGAATCCGTGATTTTTTATTTTATTTTCGAAAACATATTTAAATTCACCGATGCATAAAATCTACAAAATTTTTTGAAAACTAAAATGGAGCAATTTTTTAACTTTTTTGGTCGCCATATTGGATCCGCATTTTTGTATTTGCAATTTTATAAAACAGATTTGGAATCAGCAACCTAAAAGACCGCCAAAATAATTTTCATTCATACCAAATAACTTTTTGACTTTTTTGGTCGCCATATTGAATCCACTACTTTGTTTTCGAAATTTACTAAAACATATTCAAAATCAGCGATCCAAAAAAACCTATAAAAATTTTCTGTATTTCAATCCAACCATCTTGTGTTTTGTCCGGCTTTTTTGGATTCCTGCTTCAATACTCGGAGATGAAGTGCAGAGCTTGGCTGCAATGACGATTTTAATCCGATCCAATTGACTGCGATGTCAATGATCTCTAATGGTGCACGTAATTGTTAGCGAGGCAAATCAGTTTTCCGTTTTTTTTCGCCGTCGCATTATATCGTATTACATGAGTGGTTCGGCACGATGCGATGTTGCAGTAATCGTATCGTCCGTGAATTCTCGACGAGAACTCGTCAAGAATCATTTCAAGAGTCGAAGCCAATTTCTTCTCATTCTCAAGGAGAGGTAATTCTTCGTACCGTTTATTGTTCATCCTGAATTTACATTTTCGAAAAATCACAACAAACAAATCAGAAAGTTATAACGTGTAAATCAGTCAAAATTTGATTCATCAAATCAATCAAAGATCCGTCAACTAAATAATCAGTCATTTCTACTAACAAATCAGTCGTTATAACAGATAAATAAGTCAAAATTCAACTCATTAAATTAATCAAGGATCCTTTGACAAAATAAGCAGTCATTTCCACTAACAAACCAGTCATTTCTACTAACAAACCAGTCATTTCTACTAACAAGTCAGTCGTTATAACAGATAAATCAGTCAAAATTTAACTCATTAAATTAATCAAGGATCCTTTAACAAAATAAGCAGTCATTTTCACTAACATATCAGTCGATATGACAGATAAATCAGTCAAAATTTGACTCATAAAATTAATCAATGATTCTTTTACTAAATAATCAATCATTTCTACTAACAATCCAGTTGTTATAACATATAAGTCAGTCCAAATTTGCCTCATTAAATTGATCAAGGATCCATTAACTAAATAATCAGTCACTTCTACTAACAAATCAGTAGTTATAACATATGAATCAGGCAAAATGTGACTCATTAAATTAATCAAGGATTCTTTGATTGAATAATCAGTCACTTC
>CAKNXH010000958.1:91489-114687 GCA_932178445.1 Andricus quercusramuli
TTTGGGTTCCTTTAGAAACTATTCATCATTTTGGGTTCCTTTTCAACAAAAGAGGTTCCTTTTTGTTTCAACTAATTTGGAACCAAAAATTGATTCTAAAAGAAGCCCCAGTTTCTTCTGTGATAATATCCAGTTCGTATAAACCATTTTTCTCAGGGTAGTGTAAATGGAATTTGAAGATTTGAATTGGCTCTAAGAAGTAAGATGAGAACAGTTAGAAAAAGCCGATTAACCTTGGATCAGAGAGTTGGATCTGTATAAGTGGTGAAAGACTGAAACAATCAGGATGGCAGGTTGAAGGCATAAACGTCATGGCCGCAAGGAAATGCAGGATGCAGCAAGATGCAAGCAAGCGAGAGGAGGAATCAGCGGATCTCCTGATTCTTCTTCTTCTTCTTCTTCTTGCTCGATGGCTGTGGTTATCGAACCTCCAACTCTCCAAGTTCAGTAAAATCATCGGCATGGCCATAGCGATTCGCGATTCGCGATTCGCGCTGAATGACCCGCAGGCACGTAGGGATGGATTTAAATTGCAAATCGATTTCGCTCCTTTGTAGTCACCCACCTACTATCTATAGTACGAGTACCTACCTACCTACCTAACTATCTTCAATACGTGACGACATGACTTGAACCGTACGCGATGAGATTTGCGGGATTCCTGTAAGAATAGTCCCCAGAAACGTGTACTTGCCTGACAACCGGGTGTAAGGTGTCACGTCCAACATAGAAATAATTCACATCAACATCCTGCTGGGTCGACTTCTACTTTCTGTAATTATCAACACTTCCTTTGGGGCCATCGGTGAACTACCTTACCAGGATGGCGAAATCAAAAAACGAGGTTCAAAATAACTTGTAGCTGGCAATCCTTAACCAATTTTTGATTTTTTTTCAGAAAAATTCAGCATCAAATTTTGAAGAGATTTATATGGCCTGATTTTTGGATTTTTCTTTTTGTTGAGATTTATGTTGATGCAAATGTAAAGAAAAAGTAGTTTTTTTTGTATATCTTCGTGAACATTTTTTTTCTATGATCAGCATTGCTGAAAGAAACTTTTCTTCCCAAATTTTCCTCAAATGATGTCGCCAGTGATGTTTAATGACGGGAAACTATCATCCGATATTTTTCATTAATTTTACAAACAAATTATATGAGCAAATTTATAACTTGGTCATTTAGAGGTCGAGAAAAATCCTTTTTTTCCTAATTTTCCTCAAATAATGTCGCCAATGAGGTTTAATGATTGGAAATTATCATCAAATATTTTTTATTAATTTTTTAAACAAATTATATAACCAAATACACAAGTTATACCATCAGAATGCTTCCAGTCCATTGTGGCCACGCTGCCCATTTGTCTATATAATTTTGTTATGAAATTGATAAAAAATATCGGATGATAATTTTCCATTTCTAAACATCATTGGCGACATAATTTGAAAAAATTTAAGAGAAAAAGCGATTTCTTGCGGCCTTCAAATGTCCACACTGGCCATTTGTTTATATAACTTGTTTATAAAAATCTATAAAAAATATCGGATGATAATTTTCCATCATTAAACATATTTGTTGACATAATTTGAGGGAATTAGGAGAAAAACAATTTCTTCCTGCTCTTAAATGTCCACAGTGGGCGTTTGTTTATATAATTTGCTTGTAAAATCAATGAAAAATATTGGATGATAATAACTTTCCATCACTAAATATCACTGGCGATATAATTTGAGGAAAATTGCGAGAAAATTTTTTTTGTTGCGTTTAAATGTCGAAACTAGGCATTTGTTTATATAATTTGTTTATAAAATCGATAGAATTGAAAGAAAATTAAGAGAGAAAAAAAATTTCTTCCTACTCTCAAATGTCAACACTAAGCATTTGTTTATATAATTTGTTTATAAAATTAATAAAAAATATCGAATGTCAAATTTTTATGATCAAGCATTATTTTTTCGATGAAAGCAAGTAATTTTAACGCAATAATTTACTTTCCAAACGAAAAATCTAAACGAAGGAAATTAATAATAAATATTCAACTGGAATCTTGTATTTTTAACAAACAAAAAAAGAATTTTTAAACAAGAACATTATCTTTTAAAGAAAAAGATAAGTTTCTACAAGAAAAAATCGATTTTTCAAAAAAAAATGCATGAATCTTCAACGAGAAAGTTGATTTTTCATTTAAAAAGGGCAAATTTTTATTCAAATTGTTGAATTTTTAAATAACAAAGATAAATTTCTTTTCAACCGAAAATAAAGCAATTAAATTTTAATTGAAAAAAAATCTATTTTCAATTAAAAATGAAACAAATTTCCAGAAAACAATTAAATTTTTAACCGAAGAGGTGAATGTGCACACAACAAAATTTTTAGCAAAGCAGTCCAAATTTCAGCCGAATAATAGAATTTTCAAACAAACGAGATGAATTCTGAACCAAAAATATAATAATAGACTTTTAATTTATTTTTTTGTAAATCAGTCTTTTGGATACATTCAAAAGTTTTTGAATTACGAAAAGAAATATTTTTGAGTGAAATATTAACTATTATATTTTTCGTTGGGAATTTATCTTTTTTGGGATAGAAAATTCATCTTTTTTTGGTCGAAAAGGAACTTATTGTTGGAAATTTGTTTGAAATGTCAAATACTATATTTTTTATCGAAAGCTCAACTTTTTTGGTTAATATTTAAAATGTCTCTCAAAAATTTGACATTTTGGATTGCAAATTCAAATATTTGGTTAAAAATTCATATTTTGCGTTTGAAAATAAATTCTTTTGGTTGAAGATTCACTATTTTGATTGAAAATTCTCTTCTTCGGTTAAAAATTCTACTATTAGTTCGAAAATCAATTTTTTTTTAAATGTATATTTTCGATGTGAAAATACAATTGTTTCATAGAAAATTCTTATGTTTAGTTCAAAAATACAACAATTTAATTATTTCGTTAAAAATTGTTTCTTTTGGTTAGCAGTTAATATATTTTAACAGAATACTCAACTTTTTGCTGTTTATCTCAAAAATTCGTTTTCTTTTTTTGTATAAAATTATTCATTACTTTTGGTAGAAAGTTAATCCTTTTTGTTTCAAAATTTCACTGTTTTGTTGAAAATGAAATATAATTTATCTTAGAAATTCAACGCGTTCCCTATTGAATTTATTCATTCCCCTATTTCCGAAAAAAAACTATTTACGCTGTTTTAAGATCATTTTGAGTTGTGAAGTCTAATATGAACTTTTTTACTTGATAAAGATTTTTTAAAAGTGTGGAGCAAGCTTCCCCATAATTAATAAGTGACATTAAAAGACAGTGGGTTATGAAAAATGAACTTTTGACTCTGGATCAACGTCTTTTCATTTTCCCTAAACAAGAGCCTTTTATTCTCCGACCCTTTCGCTCTCTCCTTTGACGCGTCACTGAACTACTTTTTTTTTGACTAATTGACCGAGACCTTTTGCTGCTTGGCCTTTTGTTTTCTCCCCTTGACGATGGAGCAAACAACCCTTGCTCTTCTAGTCCGGGCCGGCCCGGAGACAGAGGAATGCTCTTCTTATCCGCGAGAGAAGTGGTGCTGTATATACTCTTATTTCTTCCTCGAAGGATGCTTTTCTTTTCCAATGTCGTGCAGAAAGTGAACTGAATTTGCTTAAAAGTATCCGCGTACAGAGTCGAGAGGACGATTCCGAAGCACTCCAGCGCTGAATAATCTATACTCTGGCTGACTGTGAATTCTAAATCCATTCTATCCAAAAATAAAATACATTTGGTTCGCACGATCCGGATTCCGTATACAGTGTTCGGGGGAACAAGCGCGATTCCGATGTCCTAGACTAACTGGCGGGCAACTTGGAGAAAGTTTCAAAGTCTTGTAGACAAGAGATGTTAGAGAAGTTTATGATTAATGATTTTTATTTGAACTGCACTAATCAGGCTCTAAATTGATGCAGGAGATGAATGTTGGAAATCCACCACCACCTCCTCTAGCATCTCCTCCACCACCTCCACCACCACCTTCTACAGCACCTCCTCTAGTATCTCCTCCGCCACTACCTTCTCCTTCTTTCCCTACTCCACCATCTCCACCACCTCCTTGTCCACTTCCTCCTTCACCTTCTCCTCCACTTCCACCTCCTCCACCACCACTTTCACCTCCTCCAGCACCTCTTCTAGCATCTCTAGCACCACCTCTTCCTCCCCCACCTCCTTCACCTCCTCCTACACCTCCTCCTCCACCTTCTTCTTCACTTCAACGTCCTCCACCACCACTTGCACCTCCTCCAGCACCTCTTCTAGCATCTCTACCACCACCTCCTCCTCCATGACCTCCTTCACCTCCTTCCTCACCTTCTCCTCCACTTCCACCTACTCCACTTTTACCTCTTCCACCACCTCCTCCACCACGACCTCCTCCTTCACCTCTTCCTCCAACTCCTTCTTCAACTTCTTCCCCACTTCTCTTTCAACCTCTCCTCCACTTTCACCTGCTCTACCACCTCCTCCAGCACCTCCTCTAGCATCTTCTCCACCACCACAACCTCCTCCACCTCCTCCAGCAGCTCTTATATCATCTGCTCCATCAACACCTTCTCCACCTCCTCCTTTACCTCCTCCATCTCCTTCGCCACCTCCTTCACCACCTGCTCCAGCACCTCCTCTAGAATGTCCTCCAAAACCTCCTACTTCACTTCTCCTCCACAAACTCCTCCAGCACCTCTTCTATCATCTGCTCCATCACCACCCCCTCCATCACCACCTCCTCCATCTCTTCCACCATCTCCTCCACCACCTCCTCCAACACCTTCTCCAGCACCTCCTCTAGTATCTCTAAACCCACCTCCTCTACCTCCTTCTCCTTCACGTCCTCCTTCAGTTTCTCCTCCACGTCCACCTCCTCCATCACTGCCTTTTCCACTTTCACCTCCTTCAGCACCTCATCAAGCATCTTCTCCACCACCACCGCGTACTCCACCTCCTCTTTCACCTCCTCCTTCACCTCTTCATCCACTTTCACCTCCTCCAGCACGTCCTCATCCACTTTCACCTCCTCCAGCACGTCCTCCTCCACTTTCACCTCCTCCAGCATCTCCTCCACCACCTCCTCCTTCTCCTATTCCGTTATATATTCTCTGCTTTATATTTTCAAAATTCCCTTAATTTCCCCTGATTCTTCCCTGAACAGATTTTCATTTTCCCGGACGAATAATATATAATGACGGGAACTTAAATCTTTGCTGGTTTTTGATAACAATTAACAATTTTTAAATTAATGAAAAATAGTGTAAATAGACACACAAATTTGAAAAAAGTGTCAAAATAGTATCATAAAATTTCTAAAGTATTACATTAATGTGAAGTCCTAAATCAAAAAGTGTATCTTTTTTTAATTAAAATTATATTGTTTGGTGGAAATTTGAATCATTTTGTTAAAAATTCAACAATTTTGTTAAAAAATCATACTTCATCGTTAAAAATTCAACTGTTTTGTTGAAATCACTTTCTGGGTTGATAATACAACAGTTTAATTCAAATTTTTTTTCTTTCCTGACTGAATTTTTTTTTAAATTATAAATTCATGTATTTTGTTGAAAATTGATCTTTTCGGGCGAAAAATAAACCATTTTGATTAAAAATTCATTCTTTTGGTGAAAAATTTCACTATTTGGTTAGAAACGCATGTATTTTGTTCAAAATTGGTCTTTTTTAATGAAAAATGTACCTTCCAGGCTGAAAATTCATGTTTTTGTTAATATATTATCTTTTTCGGTAAAAATTAATGTTTTTCGGTAGAAATTTCATATTTGTTCTTTAAAAATGCAAATTTTTTGTTGTAAATTAATCTATTTTTGATGGAAGTTCAAGTATTTTGTTAAAATTTCATTTTTGTTGATTAAATCTAACTGTTTTTTTTTCGAATTGAATTCGTTTGTTTAAATATCAACGATTAAATTTTTCGTTAAAAATTCGTTCTTTTTTTCTTCAACAACTAATTTTTTTAAACTCTAAATGTAACTATTTTGTTGCAAATTCAACTGTAAATTCAACTATCTTGTTGAAAATTCAAGTGAATAGTTGTAAATTAACTTTTGTTCCAAAAATTAATTCAAAAACAAGTCTTTTTTTAATAATTTCTTTAACTGTTCATTTAACTATATTGTTGAGAATTTAACTAACTGGTTTTGAATGGAATTTTTTGTTGAGAATTCATACTTTTTAGTTTAGAGATTCAACTATAGTTGAATATAGTTCAAAAATTCTAGAAACGAAAGAATATTAGGTACAAATAAATTACACAAAATTTGGACTTCATCACAACCATTGTTCAGTCAAAACTTTAACTATTTGGTTGATAATTTGTGTATTTTGTTAAGAAATCATCTTTTTGGCAGAAAATAAATCTCCTTATTCGAAAATTCATCGTTATGGTTGAAAATTTAACTATTTAGTTCAAAATTCAACTGTTTTGTCAAAAGCTTATCCGTTTGGCTTGAAAGTTCAACATTTTGGATAAACCTTTTTTTTATTGACTGGAAAATCTTTCTTGGTTAAAAATATTTATCTTTTGGTAGAAATTTCATCTCTGGTGAAAAAGGTGAAAAAGTAAGGAAACAGTGACATAAGTAGACGATTGTTAGAAAATAGTGTCTGCGGTGTCATTTAAAAACAAAGTAGCAAAATAGTGTGTTCGCTCGAAAAAAGTGTGTAATAGTGTCAATAGTGTGGTGAGTGCGAGGCCTACAGTAATTCATATTTCCTCTTATAGAAATTCTATTACATTTTTCATAGATAAGACTATAAATTGATGTCCAGGATGAGTGTTGAAAACCCTCCTCGTCCTCCTAAACCTCCTCCTCCTATTCTCTCTCCTCCTCATTCACCTCCTCCTCCATCACCACATCCTCTAGAATCTCTTCCTCCACCATAACCTTCTTCTCCACCTCTTCCTTCACCTCCTCCACCACTTCAACCCTCTCCACCATCTCATCCACCACCTCTTTTAGCAGCTCCTGTAGCATCTCTTCCACCACTACCACCTCCTACTCCTTCACCTTCCCCTCTATCGCCACCTCCTCCACAACCTGCCCCACTAACACATCCTCCACTATCTTCTCCAACACCTCCTCTAGCATCTCCTCGAGCACATCCCCTAGCATCTTCTCCACCACCACTTCCTCCTTCAACAACTCCTCAACTTCCACCTTCTCCACCACCTCCTCCAGCACTTGCTCTAGCACCTCCTCCATCACTACCTCCTCCTATTCCCAGGCCTCCCGTAATTTATATTCCCTCTTATAGAAATTCCCTGACTCTGGTCACAAATGAGACTATAAATTAATTTCAAAGATGAATGTTAGAAACGCTACTCGTCCTCCTTTTCCTCCTTCACCTCCTCATCCTCCTCTTCATCCTCCTCCTCATCCTCTTCCTCATCCTCTTCCTCCTCCTCTGATATATGAACTCTACTTTCACGAACAAACATATACTGAAAATAGTTTCATCGCTCAAAAAAATATCAAATTGTGTCAATAGTGTGTTGAGTCCGATGCCTGCGGTAGTGTATAGTTCCTGACTGGTCGTTTTTTTGCAAATTCCTAACTATCACTGGTTGATGATATATTTATTTAAATTCAAATGCTTCCACAAGAAAGTTATAATAAAATACAGTCTTTTTTTCATTCGAATGTTGAAGAATCTAATTATATTTTTTTGTTACCTGGTTACGAACTCAGAAAACCTGACAATGAACACTGAGCATTGATGAGGGGATGGGAGGTTGACGCGAGAATCTCCGTGGCATTTAACGACGATTTCGATCGTTTACGACTTTAATAATTTAGGCGCGTCTACGCTCGCGACGCTCGACACGTTTTCGGTCGTAAAGTGCGCTGCTAAATCCGTATTTATGGGGAAGAAGTGGCCGGCCAGCTTCTCTCTCAGCCCTTTTTACTCTTCTCTGCCTCTTTCAAGATCTACTAAAGGCTCGACACCTTTTCCAGTGTGAACTACGATTGGATCAGAAAGAAGTAAAAAAAAAGGACACCTTGTGCGTCAATACTCGATTCGGACGTGAGAAATGATTTTTAATCTCTGAGTTTACTCTTAAAATCTTCGTTTGAAATTTATTATTATTATTATTATTATCATTATACGATTAAGCCGAACTACTTTTGGGGTAACAGGCCGTCAATAAGCTATGTTACCAATTTTTGACAATTTTTGCCCCTCCTCCCATAGAAATAAATTTTTCAAAAATACTTAAACTTTTGATCAAATAGTTAAATTGCCGATCTTAAAAGACAAATTTTTTCGAAGACAGTTGAATTTTCAACAAAATAGTACATTTTCAGCCAAGAAAGATAAATTTTTCACCAAGAAAGATGACTTTTCTAAGATGAAATATAAGGTTTCAATCCAAAGCGACCAATTTTCATGAAAACAGTTTAATTATTGACCAAAAAAATATGAATACAATAAACTCATTGGATTTTAAGCAGAATAATTAATTTTTTGAAATTCAAGAATTCTGAATCAGACTAAAATCATATTCAAAATCTCATTTAACGTCCAATAATCAAGTCAATATATAGAATTCCTGAAAATAATACAAGAATTCAACGATAAAATTTGGACAATCACCAAAATGCTCCTATTAAAATTCCCAAGAAACAAAATAAAAAAATCTGCCTCTTTGGACAAAAATAAAAAAGAGGAAGGAAAAATGAGAAAGCAACCAACCAAATCTCATTTTTCTTTCCTCTTTTTTATTTTTGTCCAAAGAGGTAAATTTTTTTATTTTGTTTTTTAGGAATTTTCATTCTACAGAGACGTATTTTCCACCAAATGGTCGAATTTTCAAACAAAAAAGAATTATACTCAACCGACATGTTGAATTTTTGAGCCAAAGAGGCGAATTTTTTTAGAATACTGTAAAATTTTCAACCGAAAATATTAGACTTCCAGCAAAAAATACATTTTTAACCGGAGTGATAAATTTTCGAACAAAAAAGATGAATTTTCTACCACAAAATATAAGGTTTCAATCCAAAGCGCCAAATGTTCAAGAATACAGTTTAATTTTTGACCAAAAAATATGAATTTAACAAACTAATTGAATTTTAATCAGAATAATGGAATTTTCAATAAAATAGTCGAATTTTCAATATTCATACAAACATGCATTTTCAACCAAATGGTCAAATTTTTTAACAAAAAAGATTAAAATTCAACCAAATTCAGTCGGAGTTTCATCCAACTGGTTGAATTTTTAACCGAAAAGCAAATTTTTTTATATAACAGAAAAATTTTTAACCCGAGAAGTGAAATTTTCAACAAAAAAGTTCATTTTTGACCAAGAAACATGACTTTTCTACCAAGAAAGATGAATTTTCAATACCAAAAGATGAATTGGTAACAAAATTGTGGAATTATCGACCAAAATATTACTTCAATGAAACAGTTTCTTTTTCAACAAAATAATTGATTTAAAAAAAAAATAGCAGAATTTTTAATCTAAAAAAAATAAATTTTATAACAAATGAAGAATTTCCACTTGAAAATATAAATTTTAATCAAAAATGAAATCTTTGAAGTTTTAGTTAGAAAATTAATTTTTAACAAAAGCAAAATGAATTTTCCATCACATGAATTCAAATAAAAATACAAATTTTCGACAGAATAGTTGAATCCCTAACCAAACAAATGAATTTTTAACCTAGATACATGCATTTTCTATCAAATAGATGAATTTTCCATTTATAAAGGATACACTTGCAACTAAAAATGAAAAAGTTAAATTTTCGGATAAAAAAATTAATTTTAAATCAAAAAACGAATTTTCAACAAAATAGTTGAATTTTTAACCGATTAGTTGAATGTTCCATGAAAAATATGAATTAAAAACAAAAAAGTTAATTTATAATCAAATTTTTAGATTTTGATCTTAAATCCTGAATTTTCACCTGAAAAAATCATTTTTTACAAAATAGTTCAAATTTAGATTAACAAGTTAATGCTTCAACCAAAAAAGGTGAATTTTAAACAAAAATGTTTGCCCATTTGACTGACACGATCGTTCCGCAACACTGCTGCGACCCAAGTCGCTGATCAATCTCTTTAGCAATCACCCTGAGAGAAGAGCTTCAGAAAGTCATCATGTGTCATGGATCACATAAAATGTTGCCTTGAAATCTTATTATTTATTGGTTCGTCTAGTCGCATGGTTGATATATATTTTAATGATTTTCTTCTTTTTTTATCTGCTAGGGCCGGTGGCTGCACTGCATTTCTAAAATCTAGTGAATCATGTCCATCACTTACCGAGAACGAAGACAGCAGAACTCATCTACGCTCCTTCAAGTCCCTTATGTCCTGTAAAAACAGAAGAAAGTTTGTTAGTACACAAACAGAAGATTTGTAATAGCAAAAAGGATTTGGAATAGTATAAAAGATTTGGAATATCAAAAAAGATTTAAAATAGCAAGAAAGATTTGGAATAGCAAAACAGATTTGGAATAGCAAGAAAGATTTAGAATAGCAAGAAAATTTTGGAATACCAAAAAATATTTGGAATATCAAAAAAGATTTGGAATAGCAAGAAAGATTTGGAACAGCAAAACAGATTTGGAATAGCAAAAAAGATTTAGAATAGCAAGAAAGTTTTGGAATATCAAAAAAAATTTGGAATAGCAAAAAGGATTTGGAATATCAAAAAAGATTTAGAATATCAAGAAAGATTTGGAATAGCAAAACAGATTTGACATAGCAGAAAGGGTTTGGAATATCAAAAAAGATTTAGAATATCAAGAAAGATTTGGAATAGCAAAACAGATTTGAAATAGCAAAAAGGATTTGGAATATCAAAAAAGATTTAGAATAGCAAGAAAGATTTGAAATAGCAAAACAGATTTGGAATACCAAAAAGATTTGGAATAGCAAAGAAGATTTGGAATATCAAAAAAGATTTAGAATAGCAAGAAAGATTTGGAATAGTATAAAAGATTTGGAATATCAAAAAAGATTTAAAATAGCAAAACAGATTTGGAATAGCAAAAAAGATTTAGAATAGCAAGAAAGTTTTGGAATATCAAAAAAGATTTAGAATAGCAAGAAAGATTTGGAATAGCAAAACAGATTTGGAATAGCAAAAAAGATTTAGAACAGCAAGAAAGATTTGGAATAGCAAAACAGATTTGGAATAGCAAAAAAGATTTAGAATAGCAAGAAAGTTTTGGAATATTAAAAAAGATTTAGAATAGCAAGAAAGATTTGGAATAGCAAAACAGATTGGGAATAGCAAAAAAGATTTAGAATAGCAAGAAAGTTTTGGAATATCAAAAAAGATTTGGAATAGCAAGAAAGATTTGGAATAGCAAAACATATTTGGAATAGCAAAAAAGATTTAGAATAGCAAGAAAGTTTTGGAATATCAAAAAAAATTTAGAATAGCAAGAAAGATTTGGAATAGCAAAACAGATTTGGAATAGCAAAAAAGATTTAGAATAGCAAGAAAGTTTTGGAATAGCAAGAAAGATTTGGAATAGCAAAACATATTTGGAATAGCAAAAAAGATTTCGAATAGCAAGAAAGATTTGGAATACCAAAAAGTATTTGGAATGGCAAAAAAAATTTGTGATACCAACAAATATGTGGAATACCAAATAAGATATAGATTATTTGGAATACCAACAAAGATTCTGAATACAAAAAGAAAGATTTGGAATAGCGAGCAAAATTTGAAGTACCAAAGAAGATTTGGAATATCAAGCAAGATTTGGAATACAGAAAAATATCTGGAATACCAAATAAGATTAAAATGATTGAGAATAACAAAAAGGATTCGGAGTAGCCAAAAAGATTTGGAATAGCAAAAAAGATTTGGAATGGCAAACAAGATTTGGAATACCAAAAAAAATAATTTTACATCCAAAAAAGATGAATTTTCAATGCGAAAAGAGAAATTTTTCAAAAAGTAAGTGAATTTTCTATAAAAGAGATGAATCATTCACAAAATAGTTGAATTTTCAACAAAATTATTTAATTTTCAACAGAATCGTTGAACTATTGTTCTTGAATTTTCAATTAGAAAATATTATTTCTCAACGAAAAATATAGTACATAGTTGATATTTCACACAAAAAATTTAAATTGTAAATAAACCAAATATTTTGTAACAATATACATAATTGAATTCTCATTAAAACAGTTGCATTTTTACTTTTCAACCAAAAGAAATAAAATTTCTATAATAAAAAAAGAGGTCAATTTTTAAACCAAAAAGACGAATCTTCTACAAAACAAATGCGAGTTTTCAACAAAAAAGTGAATTTGAAACTAAGTACTTAAATTTTAAACTAAAAATAATCAACTTTTTATTACAAATTGAATATTTGAATTTGCAAATTAGTTGCACTTTCAACCAAAGAGTTTAATTTTTAATCAAGGCGATTACTTTTAACTAAAAAGATGAAATTACAACAAATTACATAAATTTTCAAGCAAATTCAAACCAATAATTGAATAGTTAAATTTGAGGTTTATAAAATTAATTTCTAACCCAAAAAGAACGACTTTTCTAGAAAATAGTTCAATCTTTGACCAATAAAATTAATTTTTAACGAAGTGGTTAAACTTTCAACCAAAAAAGATGAGTTTTTGATTAAAAATTCAATAGTTGAATTTTCAAATGAAAACGATGAATTTTCAACAAAATAGTTTAACCTTCAAGCAGATAGTAGAATTTTTAAAAAAAAAAAAAAAAAACGAATTCCGAAAGAAAAAATACGAAATAGAAAAAATTGATTCCTCAACTAAGTAGATCAATTTTCAACAAGCAAGAATAATTTTCTACCTGAATAGCAAATTTTTGGATAAAATAGTTAAGTTTTTAACCCAAAAAAACAACGTTTTAGAAAACATTTAACTGTTAAATCGAAAAATAAGAATTTCCCACAAGAAAGTTAATTTACAATCCAGAAAGATGCATTTTCAACCAAATAGTTACACTTCCAAATAAACAAGATAAATTGTCAACAAAAAATAAAATCCTAAAATTTTTAGCTCAAAAAAATCTCCGAGAAAAAAAGAAAATTTTTGATGGTGGAAAAGATGAATTTTCAAGTGAATAGTTCAAAACAAAACGAATGTCCAAATTTAAACAGAATTTTTCCAACCAGAAATTGAACTATTTCAGTTATTCTACTTATCATTTTAATTGGAAATTCATCCTTTTTGGTTGAAATTTTTATTATTTGCTTGCAAATTTAATTTTTTTGTTCGAAATTGAACGATTTTGAGAAAAATCATTTCATTCGGTTAAAAAGTAAATTATTTTGTTGAAAATTAGTTTTTTGGGTGAATTAAACTTTTTCTGATTTTCAAAAAAATATTTTTTCCAGTTGAAATACATGAACCATTACACTTTAAGTTGAAGATTTATCTTTTTCGTTGAAAATTGATTTTTTCAATTGAAGATTCATCTATGACATTTTTTATTGAAAATTGATTTTTTAGGTGAACATTCACATATTCAGTTTGAAATTCGACCTTTTTGGTAAAAAATTAATCTTTTTGGTTCAAAATTCATCTTTTTGGTTTCAAATTGCACTTTTTTGTTGAAAATTGATCTTTTGTAGTTGAAAATTCATGTATTTTGGTAGAGATTCATCTTTTTGGTTTCAAGTTAAACAATCTTCTTAAAAATTGGTCTATTTTGTTTAAAATTTAGTCTATTACATTTTTCATTCAGAATTTATATTTTTGGATACAAATTTCATTATTTGGTTAAAAATCAACTCTTTTGTTGAAAATTCGCCTTTTCGGCTTAAAACTTCAACAATCTGGTTTATTTTTATCTATCTTGACTGTAAATTCAACTATTTGGTTGAAAAATTATTTTTTGGTTGAATGTATCTGTTTTTGATTTGAAATAAAAATATTTTTTGGTATTATTTTTTCAATTGGAACAAATGCATGTATTTTGTTATAATTTCGTCTTTTTTGGTTAAAAATTATCTTCTTGCTTGAAAAATCAAACTGTTAAAAATTAAACTATTTGGTTGGATATTTCATTTTTTTATTTCTAAATTCATCTACTTCTTTGAAGATATGTTTGCTTTGGTTTAAAATTTATTCTTTTTAGTTGAAAATTCATATGCTTTTTTTTAAATTCAACGTCCACTGAAAAATTTTCTGTTGCTCTTAGAATCTAAAGAAACACATTTAGAAAGAAATAATTAATTTTCCGCCGCAAGAAGATTTATAGCCCAAAATAGGAAAGATCAAATTTTTCTCCCACAGTGAAAATCAGAATTTTCGAAAACATTCCTTGTTTCAGAAATATTATGTGGGTCATGACTAACCTACGACTTTCATTAAAAAGCGTAACAGCTATCACTCGAAAGTTATGAATAAATTGTTGTAAAAATTAATATTTCTAGAATACAAAAAAAAACTAAAAAAGTAAAGATAGTTACTTCTTTCGGAACTGGACATGAGTGACAAAGTTCGGCGAAACAAAATTTGTACGTGCCAAACTTCAGTACACTGCAACAGGGTATAACTGGTAATGTGTGGTACTGCAATAGGGTACACACAAGAGGAGCGTAACTGGCAAAGTTTGGCATTCCAAAAAGGTAAAAATAAAAAGTGGAGAAATATTTCGTCGATTGGAAGAACCTGATTCGGGACAGACGTCTTGGTGCAATTAGGCGACATTAATTAGCTGTTAGCATAACAATGCCTGGGCATCGTTGGAGTGGAGACCTACTACCTCCGTGGGTCTGGGCCTTCATAAATTTACATGTCTTTGGCCGCGAGAATCATTTTTTACAACAGTTAAGAACGACCCTGAAATGTGTGTATGTGTGTGTATTTATGTGTGTGTGTGTAGACCTACAGCATCGCCATATTACGGGTCCCCATGGTGTTGCTCATAATAACCATCGATATCCCTCCATCTTTCTCATTCTCACTATCATACTCTTAGGGACTCTTTCTTTCTCTGAGGAAAAAGAGGTTCAAGTTCGATCTCGTTAACGCGTTCCGTGCCTCCTATTCTTCCGACTTGAATTTTAACTCCAAGTACGTGCTGCTTACATATTGTTTGTGGAGTGTTTATTATCCAGAACGCAGGCCTCGGACTCATTAATGCAATTTTTTAAATATTTAATCAAGTTGAATATTTTTTCATTTGGTATATAATATCAGGGTGGCCACCAAACTTCATTTTCAAAATTACCTGAATTCTCCCTGATTTTTCCCGGATATATTTCTCATTTTCCCTCAAAATTAATAGCGCGAAACCGGAATTTCAATCGTGTACCATTTTTAACAATGAATCTTTCATAAACGGGATGAAAAAATTTCAAATTAAAATAGAAAAGATGTCTTTATTCATTGAAAAAAAAAGACTTTTCTAAAATTAAAAGTGAAATTTAAATCCAAAAGGACAAAGTTTGAACAAAATAGTCCAATTAAAAAAAAGAATAGGCTTCAAACATAAACGGTTGAATTTTCAACTCGAATATTTGAATTATCAACGAAAAGATCAATTTTCAAAGAAAAGTATAATAGCTGATATTTCAGGCAAAAAAGGAATTCTCAAGAAAATTGTTAAATTTTTTACTAAGGAGTTTAATTTCCAACCAACTTTTTTATAGAAATTTATAGAAAAATTTATTCTCAATGGAAAATATAATAGTTGATATTTCAAGCAAAAAGGATTTCAATTTTACACAAAAAAAGATTTTTTAACAAAACACGTAGTTGAATCCTCGACCAAAACCGATTAATTTCAACCAAACAGTTGGATTTTTAGCCAAAAACGTTCAAAATTCTACCAAAAAAAATTAAGTTTGAACCGAAAAAGACGAATTTTAAATCAAAAAATTAAAATTAAAATTAACCACAACAAATTTTTCAGTTTAAACAGAAAAAAACATGTAATTGAATTTTTTGAACTCTCTACTCAAATAATAGAATTTTTTACAAAAAAAAAATCACTTTTCAACTAAACAATTGAATTTTCTATCAAAATTGACGAATTTACAACAAATACATAAATTTTCAACCAAAGTGTTGAAATTTCAACGACCAAAGAGGAATTTTCCACCAATACTGAAATAGTTAAATTTTCAGTTCAAAAAATAATTTTTAACCAGAAAGAAAAGAATTTTCAACGAAACAGTTTTAATTTTCAGCCAATAACATTAATTTTCAATAAAGTTGTTCAACTTTCAACCAAAAAGATAAATTTCCAATGAAAAGTTCAGTTAAAATAATTAATTTTCAACAACAATATACGAATTTTCAACACAAAAATTTAATCTTCAACAGAATAGTAGAATTTTTCAGCAATTTAATTTTTAAGAAAATGATTACATTAATTTACAAAAAAGCAGTTAAATTTTCAAGTAGAAAAATAAATTTTGAATCAAAAATGAAAATGTTGAAATTTCAAGAAAATAATTAAATTTTCCACTCAAAAGCTGAATTTTCAATAAAATGATAAAATTTAAATAAAATAGTTGAATTTTCAACCTTAAAGAATAGAAAAGTCAAATTTTCAACAAAATACTCAAATTTTTAAGGAGAGATAAATTATCAACAAAATAGTTCAACAACCCACCAAAAAAATTTAATTTTTAACAAAATAATTAAATATTCAACAAAATAGTTGAGTTTTCAACCTAAAAAGTTGAATTCTCAACCAATAAGAAGAATTTTCAACCAAAAAGATTAATTTTCTACAAAAAAGACAGGAGCCTTCAACAAAATACATGAATTTGGAAACATAATTGAATTTTTCACTTAAAAACATTCAAAGAAAGAAAAAAAAATCACCCAAATTTTTTAACTTGCCAGTTAAAAGACAAATTTTCTGTAAAATTATTGAATTTTCATCCAAAAAATATGAAATTTCAAAAAAAAAAGATAACTTTCAACCAAACAGTTGGAAAAGTTACATTTAATTCCAAATTATATTTGTTTGCTCAAAGTTCATATTTTCGGGTTAAAAATTCAACTGATTTATAGAAAATTTATCTTTGAGCTTAAAAGTTTAATGGGAAACGCGAAGAGGTGAAAGTAAAAAGTGGAAAAGGGTAAAGGGTAAACAGTAAAGAGTAAAGACTAAAGGGTAAAGACTAGAGGGTACAGATTAAAGGGTAAAGACTAAAGGGTAAATGGTAAATTGTGCAGGGTAAAGGATAAATGGTAAATGGTAAAGTGTGAAGGGTAAAATGGAAAGGGGGAAAAAATCCTCGGTCAAGGAAACCAAGAAAAAAAATTTGAGGGGAAAAAACTTTTTTTGTACCAGAGACATTTCTTTGAATTAAAAAATCTCTCTCCTGTGTGAATATTCGAAAGGAAAAAGGGAAAATTAATAAGTGAAAAAGGATATAGTTGAGAAGGGAAAATGGGAATGCCCCGTCAAGGATTAAAAAAAAATAGTCTTTGAAGCTAATTGCTTTAAATCAAAGAATCTCCTTTCTGAGTTTAGTACAGAAAGAAAAGTAAAAAGTGGTAAAGGATAAATAGTAAAGGGAAGATGGTAAAGGGTGAAGGGTAAAGGATAAAGGGTAAATAGTGAAGGGTAAAATGTAAAGGGTAAAGTAGAAAAGAGAAGAGAGAATGCTCCATCTATCAAATTTTCAAAAATTGTCTGCTATTCATCCTAAAAAGCTTGACAATTATCCACGGTGTTCAAATTAAAGGAAAATTTTGATTGAAAAAAAAACAAAAAACATTTCTTTGAATCTAAGTAATCTTTTTGAATCAAAGAATCTTTTTTCTGAGTGAAGTACAGAAAGGAAAAGTAGAATGTGGTAAAGGGTAAATGGCAGAGGGTAAAGGGTAAATGGTGGAGGGTAAAGGGTAAATGTTAGAGGACAAATGGTAAAGGGTAAAGGGTGAAGTGTTAATGGTGAAGGCTAAAGTAGAAAAGCGAAGAGGGAATGCTCCGTCTGTCAAATTTTACAAAATTTTCTGATATTCATCCTAAGAAGCTCGACAATTAACCACGGTCTTTAAATGAAGAACAAATTTTGATTGAAAAAAAAAAATTCTTTGAACCTAAGTATTTTCTTCTAATTAAAGAATCTCTTTTCCGAGTGAATAAATGGCAGAGTTCAAAGGGTAAATGGCGAAGGGTAAGGGTAAATGATAGAGGATAAAGAGTAAATGGTGAAGGGTAAATGGCAGAGTGTAAAGGGTAAATGGCCAAGGGTAAGAGAAAATGATAGAGGAACAACGGTAAATGATAGAGGATAAAGGGTAAATGGTGAAGGGTAAAGTAGAAAAGGGAAGAGGGAATGCTCCGTCAATCAAATTTTCAAAAATTTTCTGCCTTTCATCCTAAAAAGCTGGACAATTAACCACGATGTTTAAATTAACGAAAAATTTTAATTGAAAAAAACAAACATTCCTTTGAAGTTAAGTATTTTCTTCAAATTAAAGAATCTCTTTTCCGAGTGAAGTACAGAAAGGAAAAGTAGAAAGTGGGAAAGGGTTAATGGCAGAGTGTAAAGGGTAAATGGTGAAGGGTAAAGGCTGAAGGGTAAATGGTGAAGGGTAAATTGTGAAGGGTAAAGGGTAAATGATAGAGGATAAAGGGTAAATGGTGAACAGTAAAGTAGAAAAGGAAAGAGGGAATCCTCCCTCTATCGAATTTTCAAAACTTTCCTTTTATTCATCCTAAAAAGCTCGACAATCAGCCAACAATGTTTAAGTTAAAGAAAAATTTTAATAAAAAAAAAACATTTTTTCGAACCAAAGTAAGTTTTTTTTAATGACAGAATTTTTCTTCTACATAGAGTTCGGAAATATTTGTGGAAATAAATATACAATAAAGGGTAAATAAGCGGTAAGTACATTTGCGTTATACCATCTGTGTTCAGAGGCGTCTTTATACCTCGTCGTTGAAGGTGGATTTTTTTTTGTTTTCAATGGCTCGTATTATACCATAGTGCAATGCATTCGAGGTGTGCTTGTTTGTGTTTGCCTGTGTGAGTATAATGAACGAGTGGGCGACTATGAAACGAGTAACCGAACATTCAAAATGGATGTCTCTCGCTTCGCCTCGAATTAATAAACAGCAACAAATGACTGCCTATATCTTCCTCTTTACCGACCAACTAATATACCTTGATGTGTAGTCGAACCCTCTCTCTCTCTCTTTAATACTTGCTGCTTTTATCAAATGGGAAGGCAATTCGTAACCAGTCAGTCCGATTTCAACGAGCTTGTAGTCGATTGATTTCGGATATAGCAAGTCATTCATACAAGCAAAAAATTAGACATAAATATTATAATTATATACATTATTAATACTAGCAAAATAACTTTCAATACGAAACAAGTTTCCTACATCTTTTCTTTTTCAGGGTCTTTTGACATTAAACCCTTCAGCTCACATCCCTTACCAAATCCCCGATTACCCCAACTCTCAGTATAAGCTTTCGAACAATGCCTGAAAATTTAGTGAGAGGAGTGGTAAACTGCAGAAAACCATATTTCCTGCGCACAGCTGGTTATCGAGAGACGAGTTTGAATGCAGACATTCGATAGCATCGAGTGTAATCACTCATCCTTGGCAAGAAAAACACGACTAAGCGAGAATCACGAATGGTCACCCATCCGAGCGCTAGCCATGACTGTCAGTCCTTAAAATTCGAGATTTCGAGGAGTGGTGAATCACATTCTAGCTACTGCTGCCGATTTTTTTAGAATTATTTATTTATATTTTTAATGTTATATGAATATAATTTTTCTAATTTTCTTTAAAAAAAAATCGAAAATGTTTTCTTTTCAGATATGTCAGATCAAAATTTCAACAAAAAAGTGAATAATTAACCATGCAGTTGAATTTTGAAACAAAAAAGATTAATCCTCAACGAAAAATTTAATAGTCGATATTCCAATCCTAAAATATTTTCATTTGAAATTAAAAACAGTTGAAATAATCCTAAAAATGAAAAACTCTTAACAAAATAGTTGAGTCCTCAACCAAAACTGATTATTCTTCTACCAGTTGTATTTTTAACCCAAAAAGGTTAAATATTTTTTAAATGAGACGAATTTTCTACAAAAGTTTAATTTTTTAGGCCGAAAATATGAATTTTCAACAAAAAGAGCTATTTTTCAATTAAATACATGATTAAAAAAAATTAATTCTCAGAGAACAATGTAGGAGTTAATATTTCAATCCAAAAAAATTTTAATTTTGAATCGCAAACGGTGGAATTAATAGAAAGAATTTTCAACAAATTAGTTATATTTTTTAAGGAAAGAAATTAATTTGAACTACACTGATAAATTTGCAACCAAACAAGTGAATTTTTAACACATTAGTTTAACTTTTAACCTAGTAGTTAAATTTTCAACAAAAAAGATAAATTCTTAAAGAAAAATATAATAGTTGAATGAAGAATTAAAAAATTTTTTGTATCAAACCAAACAGTCGCAATTTTTATATAAAAGATCAAATTTTTACCAAAAGAGATAAATTTTTACAGCAAAAAGGCGAATTTTCAACCAAAAATGATTTTTCAGTCAAGAAAAAAAAGTTTTAGGCAAATTATAATTTGAAGAGGAAAATAATGTGTAATATAAAATAAAAAATTCGAATAACTATTTATGTTCAAGATTCTTTGTTAATTCGCTTTAGGGTCATATAAATATAATTTCCCTTTCAGAAAGATTTTTTTAGTTTTCAATTATGTTAAAAAAGTATCTAGAAAATTACTAAGAATTTTTTCACATCATTCGAAAAATTTGGGTCCGTTTAAAAGATACTTTGAACTTTTGTACGTTTTTAAAAAAATTATTATTATTTTATAAATTTTCAGCAATCTTTCAAAGACTTAAAATATTTGTATTCTCTTCAAAGCTTCTAACTCAAATTATTCCGGATTCGTTTTTGACACTATTCAAAATCCTTTGTAATATTTTCAATTTTTTTCCAAATTCTCTTAAAATTATTGGAAAAACATAAAAAATCACTTCAAATATTATCAGAAATTCTATAAAAAATTAATTATCTTGACACCCTTAAAAATCTTGAAAAAAACGACAAAATATGAATTCGAAAATTTCAAAAACTTATATTTTGTCTTAATTTTTTAAAACTCTTTTCAGATTTTAGATGATTTCTGAAATTGTTGAAAAATTTCGAAATATTATTATTTTGTCAGATTAATTCTTGGCAAGTGGAAATCTTTAGGAATGTTTTGAAATCTTTTCAAAAATGTCCTTAAATGCAAGTTAAAAAAAATCACTAAAAATTTGTCCAGAAATTTTAGGATTTTTCAAAAGACCCTAAAATCTTAAAAATCCTTTGGAAATACCTTCAAATTACTGAAATCAGTTGAAAACTACTTGAAATATATTTTTTGAATTTCCTAAAATATTTCAATGCTTTAAAAAATTTGGAAATTCCTTAAAATCTTTTTAAATATCATACATTTCTAAATATCATCAAATTCTTGGAAATCTTTTCAAAATTTTGCAATTTCTTAAAAATGCCCTGAAATCTTTCAAAGTACCCTGAAATATTTGAAAATTCATTGGAATTTTCCAAAGACCCTAACATCTTTAAAATCCTTTCAAAATACCTTCGAAAAACTGAACTGAATTAAAAACTACTTGAAATATTTTACAGTATCCTAAAAGATTTCAAAAGAACGCAAGAAAATTCGTAAATGGGTATAGACCTAAATTCAATATAAAATTCATTATTTTGATTTAATACTAATTCCGATTAATTATTAATTAATTATTATTCGATTGATAATAATTGAATGAATTAATATTTAGTTCAATATTCAATTCATTCAAAAAAGTGACTATATTTATTTTATTTGAAAAAAGTGATATGAAAAAAAAATTGACCTTAACAGTCTGTGTAGCATCCCTAATGATTACTCTTAACAGTTACTTAAAGTCCTTTTCACAGAAATTCCCAGACTTTGAATTTTTTTCAAAATTTTTCGAATTCCATGTTTTTTTTTTTTGACCTGCGGTCACCCTACTGTAATTTAGCAGTAAATAAGGCAATTTGAAAAATTGAGGAAAGGATAAAAGCACTTTAAAAAAAATGTTACAAAGTCTCGAGTGACTAGCAGTAATTCGCTGATCAATCTTTTAATGAAGAGTAGTTGAAGTGAATTAGAATTTATAAACCGTACGAATTGAACTTTGATGTGAAGGAATGATTGACCGCGCATAAAACTTGTCTGGAGACACGATTTCCTATTCCAAGGATCTTGAGGCACGAGTGTAATTAAGTCCCCCACAATTAAGCAGATTCATCATCAGGCTTATGATCGTGACGAAAGCACATATTAAAGCTAGATTCTTTTTACTGAAAAAAAAATTTTCTAGACCAATATTATTGGAATATTAAAATAAAAAATTGTATCTCCACTGGGAATCGAACCAAAGGTCTTCCGATTGCCGGTCGGGTGCTCTTACCAATTTGAATATTTGAATTGAATTTTAGCCTGAAATGCACAAGATTATTTCCAGATTCGAGAACTAGAATTAAGAAAAGATAATTAATTCGAATTAGTTTAATACTATGAAATTATTGCTTAATTTAAATATTGAAATAAGATTAGTCTAAAAAAATATGAAATGAAAAAAAATTAGGATCTATGTTAAAATTTCACTCATTCAAATTTCTGAAATTTCAAGGCGAAAATAGTTGAACTTTGACTCAAATAGTTAAATTTGTAAGCCAAAAAGACGAATTTTTTTCAAGAGAGTTCAATTTTTAAGGAAGAAGTTAATTTAAGCCAAGAAAGATGAATTTTAAACCAAGGAAAATGACTTTTCTAATATGAAATATGAATTTTCAATCTGAAAGAAAGATTTTTCAACAAAAAGTTGAATTTCCAACCAAAAAAGATGACTCATCAAAATGGTTAAATTTTCAACAAAGTGGTCGAATTTTCAAAAAAAAAAAAAAAACGGATTCAACTAAAACCAGTTAAATTTTCAAGGAAGAAAGACTCCTTTTCTAGAAGACAGTTACTTTTTTAACGAAAATTTGAATCTTCAACCAAATAGATGAATTTTCAATAAAAAAAGATGACTCTTAAAACAAATGGTTCAATTTCCAAAATAGAAAGATATTTTCTGACACAAAAATAGAATCGTCAAATTTTCAATTCGGAAAATTACTTTTCAACAAAAAAAAAAAA
>CAKNXH010000958.1:119687-132374 GCA_932178445.1 Andricus quercusramuli
ATGAAATAAAAAAAGTACAACTTCAAGTTCAAAAAAGATTAATTCTAAATGGTAAATATAATAGTTGATATTTTCAACAAAAAAATATTTCAATTTTAAATTAAAAATTTGAATTAAACCAAAAAAGATTTTTCATTTAAGAGAGAAAAAAATTCAACAAAATTGTTGAGTTTTTAAGGAAGAAAGACAAATTTGTTTGAAAAATGTCGAATTTTCAACCAAAATAATCGAATTTAGAAAAAAAAAATTATCAACAAAATAGGTAAATTTTCCACCAATCTTTAATGGGAAATAAATTTTCAATAAGAAACTTAACAGATGAATTTTTACCAGAAAATGAACATTTTCCAACTACAAAAGGATTATATAAATTTTAACTTAACGAAATTGATTTCGAAAAAAAAAGAATTTTAAATAAAATGTTAAAATCCTCAAACAAAACAAATTTATTTTCAACCAAACATTTGCAATTAAAAAAAAAATGAATTTCTATAAAAAGAAGTGAATTTGCTACCATGGAAGATTTTGCATTGAAAAAAATTTAACAAAAATTGTTGAATTGTTAAGCCAAAAAGACAAATTATCTACAAAGTTGTTTGATTGTTTATAAATGAATTTTTCAAACTAGAATAATAGAGTTTTTGAACCAAGAAGAAGAATTTTTAATAAAGCATTTGAATTTTAAAGGAAAAAAGACAAATTTTCTACAAAATATTTGATTTTTGAATTCGAAAATATGAATTTTTGACAAAAAAAATGTATTTTCAAGCAACTAGTTTGATTTTAAACTGCAAACGAGCAGTTTTAAGCAACAAATTTAATTGCTCAATTTTCAATGAAAAATTCTATAGTTAAATTTTCAACTGGAAACTATTTTTGAGCCACAAACTGATTATTTGAATTTTAACTTCAGAAATTTAATTTTCAAAAAAAAAATGTTCAACGAAATATTTGAATGCTCAAACGAAGCAGTTTTATTTTTAACCAGTTAGAATTTTAACCACAAAATCCAATTTCTACTTCTACTTTGTATATTTGAGACAGACTCGAAGTTTTCCTAAAATTAGGAAAAATCTTTCAAAATCAAAAAAATTACTTTCAAATCTTCTGGATTTTCAAAAACATTTTCAGGAATCTTTGAAAACTTTGGAAATCTCTATAAATTGTGTGTAAAAATTAATTTTTGTGAAACAAAAAATCATTACAAAGTTTCCTAGGAATCTTAAAAAAATTTGTATTCTCTTGAAACCTTCGAAAATTCTTAAAATAGTTCTAAAGTTTTCTCGGAATCTTTAAAAATCTACATTTTGTTGTAAATTTTTGGAAAACTTTTAAAATTGTCAAGTTTTGAATTTTTTTTAAACGCTTTGAATACCTTTTCAAATAATTCTAATTGTTTCTGTAATTATTGAAAAATGTTGCAAAAATAAAAAAATTGCCGTCAAATCTGCCAGACTCATTTTCAAAAACAATGTTAAGAATCTTTTGAAATGTTTTGAAATCTTTTTAATTTTTAAGTTATATAAGTTTATGAAGTTATTTAAGTTATTTTTTGAAATTAAAAATAATTTGGAATCTTCCTATGAATCTTAGGAAAAAAATTTTATTTTTTTAAAACCTATCCAAATTCTTAGAAAGCTTCATAATTTTTTGTTCGAAATCTTCCAAAATATATATTTTGTTATAATTTTTTCTGAAATTTGGTTAGATTTTAAATTATTTTTGAATCTTCTTAAAACTTCTGAACTTGAAAAAATTTCTTTAAAAACTTTATCAGCTCTATCTTTTTAATAATAGGAAATAAAAATGCTGGGAGGTGAACGCGCTGGAAGAGCGCCTTTTAAATCTTTTGTTACTTTTTTTTCTTCCTTGACGCGAGAGATCTGAAATTTTCATTTTGATACAATTCCACATCAAGTTATTTTGATAGAAACTTGTGTTCAATCTCGGTTTTCTTATTTTTCGTCCTACACTGAAAACACCGAAGCAGGGACTCTGAATCAATGAAATACAGGGGAGGGTGAGACAGCGCCTGAGGTTGAAATGAATAAATAAAACAGACGCGACGCTACAAATTTGTTTTGAACATTTACAGGAAATAAAATCCTTCACAAAAAAAAAATATTTTAAACTTTCATGGCTGGCTAATTAAATTTTTAATTATTCTTCTTTTCAGTCACTTTTTTTCTACAATTACTTTCTTGAGATAAAATCACTTCAGTCTAATAAATTTTTCTTTGATAAATTAAAAAAAATGTGGCTTTTTAATTTTTAAAAAACCCATGGATTAATCATTACTGAAGTCAGGTCTATACCTGTTTTCGAATTTTCTTGATTTCCTATGAAATATTTTAGGATATTTTGAGAGATTCCAAAAAAAATTTGAATATGTTTTAATAATTTGAAGGTTTTTCATAGGATTTTAAAGATTTTTGGGTATTTTTCAAAATTTTGAAAAATTTCTGTAAGCTTTCGAAATTTTCAAGAGATTTTAGAGGACTTGGAATATATCAGGGTATTTGGGAAAATTCCAAGGAGTTTTTAATCGATTACAAATGATTTTAGAGTACTTAGAAAAATTCCAAAGAATTTTTAAGAGCTTTTGAATTTTTCAAGAGATTTTAATTTTTTTTAATTTCAAAAAATGAAATTGAATTGAAAGAAAAAATGTTATTTATTGGAATGAATAACATTTTCAGGGATTTCAAGAAACGTTAAAGGATTCAAGACATTTGATGATATTTCAAAAGATTCTAAGAAATAATGTACAGATTTCAATAATTTGAAGAAATTTCAAAGGATTTTAAAGATTTCTGAAATTTTTTTCGAAATTCCAAGTAATTTTCGTAAGCTTACGAAAGTTTTAAGGGATTTGAAAGAATTTGAAATATTTTGGGGTATTTGGAAAGAATACGAAGAATTTGTAATAGACTTTAAAGAATTTTAAAAAATTACAAAATATCAAAGGAATTTCTAAGAGCTTTTAAAAGTTTCAGAGGGATTTTAAAGATTTTAGGGTATTTCTACCAATTTCAAGAGATTTTAAAGTATTTGATACATTTTTGGGATATTTTCAAAGATTCCAAGAAATCTGAAACCGATTTCCATAATTTAAAGGTTTTTGTATAGTTTTCAAAATTCCACGGAAATTTCATGAGCTTTTGAAAGTTTCAAGGGATTTTTGAATATTAAAAATATTTGAGTATATTTGGAATAATTCCAATAATTTGGAATATATTTGTATAATTCGAAGTTATTTCATAGGATTTTAAAGATTTTTGGGTGTTTTTCAAAATTCTGTAAATTTTTTGGAAGCTTTCAAAATTTTTAAGGGATTTTAAAGGACTTGGAATATATCAGGGTAATTGGGAAGATTCCAAAAAATTTAATCAATTACAGAGGATTTTAGAGTTCTTCGAAAAATTCCAAAGAATTTTCAAGAGCTTTTGAATTTTTCGAATGATTTGGAATTTTTTTAATTCCAAAAAATAAAATTAAAATGAAAAAAAAATTATGATTTATGAAAAATTTTTGAATAAACATTTTCTTGTTTAAAAAATTTGGAAGATTTTAGGACATTCTTACAAAATTCCAAGGAATTTTCAAACGCTCAATAAAATTTCCTAGGATTTCAAAAGATTCCAAGAAATTATGAATTTCGTAAGCTTACAAAAGTTTCAAGGGATTTTAAAGGATTCAAAATATTTTAGGGTATTTGAAAAGATTCAAAGAAATGTGAAACCGATTTCCAAAATTTAAAGATTCCAAGAAATTTTGAATATATTTAAATAATTTGAAGGGATTGTATAGGATTCTCAAGATTTTTACGTATTTTTCCAAATTCTGGAAAATTTTCGTAACTTTTCAAAATTTTCAAGGGATTTTAAAGGACTTGAAATACTTTAGGTTATTCGGAAAGATTCCAAAGAATTTTTAATCGATTGAAAAGGATTTCAGAGTACTTCGAAAAATTCCAAGAAATTTTCGACAGCTTTTGATTTTTTCAAGAGATGACAATTTTTTTTAATTTCAAAAAATAAAATTGAATTAAAGAGAGATAATTTCTGAATTTTCAAAAAATTGGAAGATTTCAGGACATTTTTACAAAATTTCATTAAATTTTCAAACGCTTAATAAAACTTCCAGGGATTTCTAGATACGTCAAAGGATTCAGAACGTTTGATGATATTTCAAAAGATTCCAAGAAATTGTAAATAGATTTCAATAATTTGAAGGAATTTCAAAGGATTTTAAAGATTTTTTTTCAAAATTCCGAGGAATTTTCGTAAGCTTACAAAAGTTTCAAGGAATTTGAAAGAATTTAATATATTTTGGGGTATTTGGAAAGATTCCCAAGAATTTTTAATAGATTTTAAAGAATTTTAAAGTATTAAAAAAATCCAAGGAATTTCCAAGAGCTGTTAAAAGTTTCAGAGGGATTTTAAGGATTTTAACGTATTTTTACCAATTTCGAGAGATTTTGAAAGATTTTTAAGGATTTTAAACATTTTTGGGATATTTTCAAAGATTCCAAGAAATTTGAAACCGACTTCCATAATTTAAAGATTCCAAGAAAATTTGAATATATTTGAATAATTTGAAGGGATTTCAAAAGATTTTAAAGATTTTCAAATATATTTAAAAATTCCACAGAAATTAAATGAGCTTTTGGAAGTTTCGAGTGATTTTTAAATATTTGAGTATATTTGGGAAGATTCCAAGAATTTTTGAACACATTTCAATAATTTGAAGGGATTTCATAGGATTTCAAAGATTTTTAGGATTTGGAAGATATTAGCACATTTTCACAAAATTCCAAGGAATTTTCGAACTGTTGATAAAATTTCTAGGGATTTCAAGAGACGTTCAAGATTTAAAACATTCGATGATATTTCAAAAGATTCCAAGAAATTGAGAACAGATTTAAATAATTTAAAGGGATTTCAAAGTATTTTAAAGATTTTTGGGTATTTTTCTCAAAATTCCAAGGAATTTTCGTAAGCTTACAAAAGTTTCAAGGAATATTGAAGGATTTGAAATATTTTAGGGTATCTGCAAAGATTCCTAAGAATTTTTAATAGACTTCAAAGAATTTTAGAGTATTCAAACAAAATTCCAAGGAATTTCTAAGACCTTTCAAAAGTTTCAGAGGGATTATAAAGATGATAGGGTATTTTTACAAATTTCAAGGATTTTTCGAGAGCTAAAAAAAATGTCAAGGGATTTCAAGAGATTTTTAAGATTCCAAAAAAATCAATAGATTTGAAAAATAATAGGATATTTTAAAAGATTCCAAGAAATTTTTAACAGATTTCAATGATTTGAAGGGATTTTAATAAGTATTTTTAAGAATTCCGAGAAACTTTCATTAGCTTTCCAAAATTCCAATGGATTTTGAAGAATTTGAAATATTGTAGGAAATTTGGAAACATTCTAAGTAATTTTTAATCGATTTCAAAGGATTTTAGAAATGGAAATATTCCAAGGAATTTTCAACAACTTTTAAGAGTATCAAGAGATTTTGAAGCAATTTAAAAATTTTAGGGTATTTTGACAAATTCCAAGGAATTTTTAAGAGCTTATAAAAATTGTAAAAATTTCAGAGGACTTCAAGAGATGTTGAAGAATTTTAAATATCTTAGGATTTTTCAAAAAATTCCATAAAATTTTCAAGAGCTTCGAAAAGTTTCCAGGGATTTCAAAGGGCTAGAAATATTTTAGGGTATTTGAAAATATTCCAAGGAATTTTTTAATGATTTCAAAAGATTTCAGGGTATTGTTGAAAATGTCCAGGAATTTTCGAAAATTAAAATTTTATTAATGAATTCTCTAACTTTAAAGACGAATTCTCCACCAAATGATTGTTTAAAAAAAATTATTTTCAACCACAAACATGTGTGTTTTTAACCAAATAGTTCAATCTTTAAGCCAAAAGGAAGATTTTCTTAGAAGACAATTGGATTTTCGAACAAAAAGATGAATTTTCAATCCAAGAAAACGAATTTTCAACAAAGCAGAATAATTTTAAAACTAAAATGCTCTATTTTTAAATAAATGTTTTGATTTTTAACAAAATAGTTTAACTTTTTACCAGATAGTCGAATTTTAACAAAATAATTACATTTTTCAGAAAATAGTTGAATTTCCACCCACAATAATCAATCTTCAACAAAAAATATGAATTTTCAACAAAAGTTCGACTTTCAATCCAGTGGTTGAATTTTTCCTATAAAAATGATTAATTGTAAACTAAACATATAATAGTATATATGTCAATCGAAAAGGATTTTAATTTTAAACAAGAAACAGTCGAATTTATCCGGCAAAATTTCCACAGATTCCACAATATTTAAGGGATTTCGAAAATTTCAAAGAATTTTGAAGAATTTCTGCACAAATAATGAATCTTAGTAACGAATGTTTTAATTGGATAAAATTAGAATTTCTTAATTTAAGAGAAAATTAATCTCAATGGCAGTGGGCCAGAAAATGCTTTTGAAATAGGCTTCAGTTTACACTTACTGTCATAAAGTGTGAAGGAGAAATTAAATTATTACCGCGAAAATCGTGAACGACAGAGCTTAATCCACGTTGTGAGATTCAATTTTTAAGTGTGAAATATTTTGAAACTAGTAGATATGAATGTCAGAATTTGGCTTTCTTCCAAATATTCATTACTCATGTCAGATAGATATGAAGTGTTGGTCACTTTTCGTTCAAGATTGTTCTACAGTGTAAATTTAATTACAAATTTTATTATTATAAAATGAAATTTTCTTCGCGAATTTTGCATTTAAGTGATTTTCACGCTTTAAAAACAAAGTAAAAGTATTTTTTTTTCAAAATTTAATAAGGACATGTTTTTTCGATGGAAGCTAAATAAACTTGAATCTCGACATGTATAAATATTTTTGAAGAATGTCCAATTCACTGAATATTTTTAGTTTATTTTTGATATTTACAGTTGGCCACAAAAATCTATACTTACAAAAAATTCGCTATAACTTTTTGTCCCATAGAGAAAAATTGTCGAATTATCAATTCCAAACCCCGAAAAGAAGACATGAGCCAATTAAAAATTTTCGGATGAAAAATTTTAATTACAATTAAAAATCTTGATGAAATATCAAATGAGAACCCTTTAATAAAATAGTTCTATTTTAAAAACTAAAAATAGAAAAAAAGCATAGAAATGAAGACCGTAAATAAATGTAATATAATGTCAATATTGATTAGTGAAATTTTAATAACTGAAGTATATAGAGAAAGAAAATATTTATTTTCAAGTTGCTTAATTTTGTTGTTTCCAAATTCCGAACTGATAAATCTACAACTTCGAATATTAGAAAATTAATTATGTTGAATTTGAAATCGTTAAAATTGAGGAATTTTCAATGGTGAAGCTTCAAAATTAAATTATTCATAAAAAGTCCAGAACATATGCTCTTAAAATATAAATCCTAGTAAAATAAATCTTAATTTGCAATTATATATTTTCAAAATTCAAGAATTTTCAGTTATAACTCTTCAAAATTGTACAACGTTGTTATAACTTATTATTGTTAGAATTCTGAATGATGAACATTTATTTTCAAAGAGTTTATGATTTTGAAAATTAAAAATTTGGCAAACTTAAAGTTTTCCAAGTGAAAATTCTTTACTTTTTAATGATTTATATTAAAAATTTCTTCAAATTGGAAGAATTAAAATTATATGAAATATTATAAATCTTCAAAGTATACCAGTTTCCAATTGTAAATCTTTAATATTAAATTATCAAAAATACTTTAAAAATTACATGTCAATTGTAACTATTCAAAATTGTAGGACTCTAAATTGTTATTCTTCAAAATTAAGGAGTTTAAAATTTTAAAATTTTAAAATTATGCAAGCTTTAAGGTTAACTATTGAAAATTTTTTAATTTTGAGCATTTACGTATAAAATGTCTTCAATTTGGAAGAACTCAAATTAAATATTCTTGAATTTTGATATTTAAAATCAACCAAATTTGAGAATTTTGATTTATAAATCTTTAAAGTTCACCATTGTTCAATTGTAGATCCATAAAATTAAATAATAAAAAAATAATTCAAAATTACATGCCCTTGATAAATAAATCATACAAATTGCCCGATTTGAAATTTTAGATTTTCAAAATTCGAAATTTTTTATTTGGAAATCTTGGAAACTCTAAATTATACACATTAAAAAATGAAGAATTTTAAACTGAAGATCTTGAATTGAAATTGAAATTAAAAAAAAAATTAAATTGACATTAAATGAAAATTGTTCGGAAGCCATTTCTGAAGTTATGCTTTGATTTTGCAAACTGTTCAATCAATTATTAGCTGATTGATTTTGTTCACAATATTAAATTACATAAAGACTGAATTTACATTGTTTTCAAACTAACTAATATAAACTGATTATTCACATTAGAGTCGTGTAATTGAATATTGGCTATTATTTTTATAATACGAGTTCATTTTTCCTTTAAAATACCTCCATTACAATTATATACTTTTTTAAAATTAGTTGGTGATATTGTGAAATGAATATCTGAATTCAATTTTTAAAATATTATACACAGATATTTCAATTCTTTTGAAATAATTTCAGAAGCTTATTAATAAATCAAATGTATAGAAATGAAATTTCAAGTTTAAAGAAAGATATAATATAAACATTATCATATTGTTTCGATGAAAATAATTGTTTAATGCTTTCCATGTTGTGAACATATTGAGTAATTATTATCTTATATAACTGTTCTATTGTTGAATTTCAGATATCATTCGTATAATAAAAGTTTATTGTTATTTAAAATACCCCTATTCGAATAACATGATTTTTCAGATGTTTTTGATGTTGGGAAATGAGTATCTTAATTCAATTTTTAAAATTATATGAATTTTCTAATAAAAATGATAGTTCAATGCTTTTTATGTTGTAAACAGATGAATTAATACCCTACTGATTTTTTTTAACAATATTGAATTTTTTTTTCTTTCAAATTAAATAAGATGATTATTTATTTCTAGGTGATATAATTGGATATTGGCTATAATTTGTATAATAAAAGTTTATTTGTATTCAAAATACCTCTATTCCAATTATATAAGTTTTGTGATGTGAAATGAGTATCTGCATTCTGATTTGAGAATTATTTGTGTACATATCTTTTAATTTTTTATGAAATTAGTTTGAGAGGTTATTAATAATTCAAATTGGCAGAAAAATATAAGGTAAAAATTATTTGAATGTTTTCATGGAAATAATTGTTTATTGCTGTTTATGCTGTAAACTGGTTAATTGATTATTGACACTTCGTTTATTTTTCACAGAATTGAATAACATGAAAATTTAATTTTATTTGTTGTCAATTGAACAAGATGAATTTATTACTTTTTTAAATATCATGTAATTGAATTTTTATTTTTTTTGTTCAATAAAACTTCATTTTTTATTTAGAATACACCTATCACAATTATATAATTTTTTAAATGTTAGTGATGTTGAGAAATGAGTATCTGAATTCAATTTTCAAAATTATGTGTAGATATGTTTTAACTTTTTTTTAAATTAGTGTAAAAGGTTATTAATAATTCAACTTTTCAGAAATAAAATTTCAAGTTAAAACAAAATATTGGGTAAAAATGATTTCAATGCTTCAATGAAAATAATTGTTTTTTTGCTTTCCATGTTGTAAACTGGTTAATTAATTATTATCTTTTATTATTGCTTCATAATTGAAGTTCGTATATAATTCGCATCATGAGAGTTGATTTTTATATAAAATTCCCCTATTCCATTAACATGATTTTCAGTGTTGTGAAATGACTATCTGAATTTAATGTTCAAAATCATATGTAAATATGTTTTATTTTTTGAAATTTATATAAAAGGATTCAAATAGATTAAAATTTCAGAAATAAAAGTGAAAATTTGAAAAAAAAATCAAAGTAAAAATTGTGTGAATGTTTGAATAGAAATGATAGTTTAATGCTTTTCAAATTGTGGAATGATTAATCAATTATCAACTGATTTTTTTTTAAATATTCAATATAAAATAGTAAATATAAGGTAAAAATTATTTAAATGTTTTAATGAAAATAATTGTTCATTGCTCTATATGCTGTGAACTGATTAACTAATTATTGGCAATTTATATTTTTCACAAAATTGAATTATATAAAGATTGAATTTAATTTGTTGTCAATTGAATACGATGAATTCATTATTTATTTTAAGGCTATGTAATTCAATATTGGATATTATTTGTATAATGAAAGTTTATTTCTCATTTGGAATACAGCCACTTTAATTATATATATTTTTAATGTGAGTGATGTTGTGAAATGAGTATCTGAATTTTAATAGTCTAGTATCTAATAAATTATGAAAATAAGAGTAAATATAGGAAGACGCTAATCTTTGAAGTGAAAATAGATCTGATATGGAAATAACCCAACAGGTGTTGAACTTCATCAAAACCGAAAGACAAAAAATATTGCGTGTACCATAACGGTTAATTACTCTTAGTCTCTTACTATTTCAAGCACACACGACAAAGATCACCCAAAGAAGAAGGGTGCCGGCAAAAAGTACCCGTGCGTGCAACTATGTTTGAACCGTCTTACAACAGTGTTACACTCTGCCACCTTCTGGCGCATCCCATTAAATTTAATTACCTCGCGCGCTCGTACTCCCTCAACTTGAATCGGCGCACTGTGGCGCATTGCTTTAAATCCAACTCGCAAGTCGCCTTTTCCACAACACTCTGTCTCGTGCCACTTAATACCCTTTTACCAAAACACTTCACAAAAAAACCCACTCAAAACTTGAAAAAAACTTAAGATAAAACAAAAAAAGCTTGAAAAACGCGCCATAAAAAGCTTTCCATACATCTTTAGAATTTCAGTTATGCCTTATCTCTATAGTATCTTGGTGTCCACCAAAAGTACACGTCAGACCGATAGCCGCAAGTCTTGGTGCGGGGCAAAGAAGGTGGTTCGGGGTAAAGAGGGTTCGGGGTAAAGAAAGTGGTCGCGGGGTGAAGAGGGTTGCGCTCACATCGTCCTCGACGACGAAAGGCGTCGCGTGGTGGGGGCGTCTGCGGCCGCTACGGCAGAACTAAGGGGTTGTTTGCCCCATCGGGAGGCTCTGGGGTCCTCGTGCGCCCCCGTCTTGCCCCAACCCCCTCTGACGCCGTCAACGCCGTCTTACCCCACCTCCGAATGGAGAGCTCGGCTATTTTGCATAGGGCCTGCGCATCGTCGGCGGCACACGGTACACCACCCCTTTGGTGGGATGGGGTGCCCCCCTTCCGTCTGCACGGGGCACTTCGATTTGTCGAATCCGCCTTTCGCGGCTCTCTCTTTGGCCTCCCGCGAAGGAGAATGACTTCGATTCACGTCCTGCACCCCTATGCACCCCTTGCTCACAAGTACCTAAGACCCCTTCTTCATTCTCCTTCCGGACCCTCCGGCACCACGTCCAGTTTCTCTCCTGTCAACTCAACCTCCCCCCTGCAACTACCCCCTAAATTGGTCCTTGTTCATCAGATCGTATTGGTATGCCGTGACCCCGGTCATTCGCAGGAATCGAACGGCGGAAGTTAATTGAATGCCGTGGAGTATAGAGAACAGAAAATAAAAGAGGTTGACCGCTTGGGGGTGAGAAAAACTGTACTGAGGGAGAACTGGGGAAGGCGATTTTAAACTAAGGGGAGATTTTTGGGGCTGATGAGAACTGGAAAAGGCGATTTTGCACATCAAGGGAAATTTTGGGGTTAAAATAGCTGGAGAAGGGAATTTTGCAGATAGGGGCGATTTTTGAAGCTGGGGAGAGCTGGACAAGGAGATTTTGCACCCAAAAATGATTTTTGTGACTGGGTAGAACTGGACAAAGAGTTTTAGCACTTAGGGGTGATTTTGGAAGCTGGGATGAAATGGACAAGGAGATTTTGCATCTAGGGTGATTTTTTAATCTGGGGAGAGCTGTAATGGGAAATTTTGCACCTAAGGGTCATTTTTAAAGTTCGGGAGAGCTGGAAAAGGGGATTTTGTACTGAGGGTTGATTTTTAAAACTGGGGAATACTATAAAGGGGATTTTGCACCTTGATGATAATTTTAGGAGCTGGGGAGAGCTGGAAAAGTCGATTTGGCACCAAAGGGTAATTTTTAAAGCTGGGAAGAGCTGGAAAAGGGGATTTTATACTGTGGCTGATTTTTGGGACTGGAGAGAGTTGGACTATTCGATTTTGCACCTGGGGGTGATTTTTATAGCCAAGGAGAGCTGTAAAAGTCAATTTTGCACCAAAGGTTTATTTTTAAAGCTGAGAAGAGCTGGAAAAGAAGATTTTACACTATGGATGATTTTTGGGACTGGAGAGAGTTGGATCATTCGATTTCGCACCTGGGGGTGATTTTTAGAGCTGGAAAAGTCGACTTTGCACCAAAGGTTCATTTTTAAAGCAAGAAAGAGCTGGAAAAGGGAATTTTACACTTAGGGTTGATTTTTTAAATTAGGGAGAGCTGAAAGAGCGATTTTGCACCTAGGGGCGATTTGTGGAGCTGGAGTGACCTGGAAAATTCGGTTTTCAACGTAAGGGTGATTTTTAAAGCTGGCGAGAGCTCGACAAGGTGAGCACTTAGAGGCGATTTTTGAAGCTGGGTAGAGCTGG
>CAKNXH010000958.1:132384-149958 GCA_932178445.1 Andricus quercusramuli
GAAAAGTCAATTTTGCACCAAAGGGTCATTTTTAAAGCTGGGAAGAGCTGGGAAATGGGATTTTACACTATGGATGATTCTTGTGACTGGGTAGAGCTGCACAGAGAGTTTTTGCACTTAGGGGTGACTTCTGAAGCTGGTCAAAGATGAAGAAGTCGATTTTTGACTAAAGGGTGATCTTTGAGGTTGCAGAAAACTGGCCAAGGCGATTTTGCACCTTGGGGTGATTTTGAAGCTGGAAATGGGTAATTTCACTCAGGGGTGATTTTGGAAGCTGGGGAGAGCTGTAATGAGAAATTTTGCACCTAAGGGTCATTTTTAAAGTTCGGGAGTGCTGGAAAAGGCGATTTTGTAATGAGGGTTGATTTTAAGAACTGGGAAAAGATATAAAGGGGATTTTGCACCGTAAGGATAATTTTTGGGGCTGAGGAGAGCTACAGGAGTCAATTTTGCACCAAACGGTCATTTTTAAAGCTGGGAAGAGCTGGAAAAGTGGATTTTACACTAAGGATGATTTTTGGGGCTGAATAGAGTTGGAGAATTCGATTTTGCACCTGGGGGTAATTTTTATTGCTGGGGAGAGCTGGAAAAGGCGATTTTCCACCAAAGGGCCATTTTTAAATCTGGGAAGAGCTGGAAAAGGGGATTTTACACTTAGGGTTGATTTTTCAAAATAGGGAGAGCTGAAGAAGCGATTTCGCAATTAGGGGCGATTTTTGAAGCTGGAGTGACCTGGAATATTCGGTTTTCAACGTAAGGGTGATTTTTAAAGCTGGCGAGAGCTGGACAAGATGAGCACTTAGAGGTGATATTTGGGGCTGGGGAGAGTTGAACAAGGCAATTTTCCACATCAAAAAAGGCTGTTTTCAGGGAAAAGGGATTGAAAGAAGACTTTATTTATTAATGAAAACTTTTTATATAATATGGGTGTGTAGTAAATTGCACGAAAATTGCACCAAAATTGTTAAAATATTTTTGAAATATTCGTGAAATCTTTTGAAATCTTCGTGAAATACTTTACACCTTTTATAATCGTTGCAAAATCTTTAAAAAATATTTTGAAGTATTTTGAAAAATTTTGAAATCTTTGAAACCATTTTGAAATGTTTTGGTATCTTCAAAAAAAATCCTACAATAAATAATAATAATAATAATAAGAATCTTTGAAATCTTTGATTTCTTTTAAATTTTTGGGAAATCTTTGAAATCTTTAAAAATTAGCGACAAATGGTAAGAAGGGTCTGAATTCTCGATTTGAGGTATTTTAGGGGATTTTAGAAATTCAAAAAAAAAAAATACTAAAATGAATCAAAGCGTTTGAGGTGAGGGAAAAGAATGTGTGAGCCGTCATCCGCAAAAGTACAGTCAAAATTTTATAAGTCGGTGAATATCTTATGTTCTCCTTCTTTATTTGAAAATTCTAAATTTTCCTATTGTTTTGAAAAAATTTTTAGTGATTGTTCAAAAAACACGTTTTATTATATTAATTTCTTTCCACAAATTTCGAAAAAAAATTAATATGTCGAACCTGAAATTTCTTTAACTTAAATCAAATAAACAAGCTATTATTTGACTTTCATAGAAAAAATTTTCTTTTCGTGGTCTCTAAGGCGTTCAAAAATCGCAACAAAGAATAAAAAAACACGAAAAAGATTGATTCCGTGAAAATAGTAGCATGCTCCTTCGATTCAAGTCGAAGAAATTAATTTTAAAAGCGCGTTATTTTCAAATTTTTAATTTGAGCAAATATTGTTTGTTTTGTTTTTAAATTATTACCGTCTACCAACAAAAACTGTACTAGTGTTAAGGAAATTTTATGGTAGTAGATATTCAGAAAGTGATGCATCGCGAAGTGGGTTCGAAGGCTTCAAGTTTCCGTATGATGAATTTGATTAATTCTTCCAGTCACGTTTTCAAGATGAGAGACGAGAAATTTTCCCTTTTGCTTCATTTTTCTTCACTTTCTCTCATTTTACTTTCATTCTCGGGGAAGGAGATTCACATTGATAATTTTATGAAAATCAGGAAAAGGACGATATTTCATTTTAAAGTCAATCGTTTGCTATTCCATTGATCTCAAAATATACAGTCAAAAAATAAAACTAAGTTAAATTTCGGTGATTGTGTTGCCTATAACAATTGCTAATTAATTAATTAATTAGAATAAATATTCTGCAAGGGCTCCAAAGTAGTGCGTTTATTACATTTTTAGTTTTTTTAAAAATGAAAATGATTCAAAGATATTCTTTTCTCTGATTTATCATTTTTTGTTCCATGCAAAACATACTGAGCCTTGACTTAAGTAGTAAGAGTACGTTATGATCAGCCAACCGTTCTAATCATTCTTTTTCTACGCTATTCAAAATGTGGAAGGAATTTTTATAATGCTTTATGATTTTATGGTCAAACTATTAAAAATAGATTCCAAATTCGAATATGTTGAAAAATAATAAATTGGAATTTTTCGAATTATTTAACAGAATTTTTCTCATATTACTTCATGTTATTTTCACGCCTAGGACCTAATTATTGAATTGAAAATTGTTTCAATAGTAGTAAAGCTTTTCTAAATTGTTTTTGTAATAGTAGATTCTTTTTCAAATCCTATGAATCTCTGAAAGTTGAACTATTTTGTTGAAAATTAAACAATTTTGTTACAAAAAAGAGTTTGTTTGTTTTAAAATTCTTTTGCTTTGTTGAAAAATCTGTTGAAATTAATAAAAAATTCCTTGGAATCTTTTCAAATATCCTAAAATATTTCAAACCCTTTGTAATCTCTGGAAACTTTTCGAAGCACTTTAAAATTTTTTGGAATTTTTGAAAGTACCCTAAGATATTCAAAATTCTTTAAAATGCTTTTAAGTCCTTTGAAATTTTTTCAATTAATAGAAAATTTCTTGGAATCTTTCCAGATATCCTCAGATATTTTAAATATTTGACAATCCCTTGAAACTTTCAAAGGCTCATGAAATTTCCGTGGAATTATGGAAAATACCCTAAAAGCTTCAAAATATTTTGGAATCCCTTTAAATTATGAAAATCTGTTGAAAATGTCTTGGAATCTTTCAAAATATCCTCTAATGTTTCAAATCCTTTAAAATGAAATCCTTTGAAATTTTGGTAAGCTCTTGACAATTCCTTGGAATTTATAAAAATACCCCAAAATCTTCAGAATGTTTTAAAATCCCTTGATACTTTCGAAAGCTCTTGAAAATTCCTTGGAATTTTTCAATTTCTAAAATCCTTTGAATTCGATTAAAAATTACTTAGAATCTTTTCAAATATCCTAAAATATTTTGAATACTTTAAAATCCATTGGAATTTTCGAAAGCTCATGAAAGTTCCTTGGAATACTTAAAAATAATCGAAAATTATTAAAATCCTTTTGAATCGCTTCAAATCAATTAAATCTGTTAAAAATTTCTTGGAATTTTTTAAAATATCCTATCTTGTTTCAAATCCTTGAAAATTCCTTGAAACTTTTAAAAGCTCATGAAATTTCATTAGGGTTCTTCAAAATACCCTTAAATCTTTCAAATTTTTTGAAATCCCATCAAATTATGGAAATCTATTGAAAATTTCTTAGAATCTTCTAAAATAATCCCTTAATGTTTAAAATACTTTAAAATCTCTTAAAATCCCTTGAAATTTTTATGACATCTTGAAAATTTCTTGGAATTTGTAAAAAAGAAACCTTGAATCTTTAAAATCCCTCTGAAACTTTTAAAAGCTCTTAAAAATTCCTTGGAATTTTTGTAACACTCTAAAATTCTTCAATGTATATTAAAAATGCTTAGGAATCTTTCCAACCACCCTGAAGTACTTCAAATCCTTTAAAATTTCTAGAAACTTTTGTGAGCTTACGAAAATTCCGTGGAATTTAAAAAAAAAATCAAAAATCTTCCAAATCCTTTGAAATCCCTTCAAATTATTGAATCTGTTCACAATTTCTTGGAATCTTTTGAAATATCATCAAATGTTTTAAATCCTTTAACGTCTTTCGAAACCCGTGGACATTCTAATAAGCATTTGAAATTTTTTTTAATTTTGTGAAAATGTCCTAAAATCTCCCAAATCCTTTAAAATCTCTTGAAAAATTCAAAAGCTCTTAAAAATTCCTTAGAATTTTTTGAAGTACTTTAAAATCCCTTGTAATCGATTAAAAATTATTTGGAATCTTTCCAAATACCCTCAAATATTTTAAATCCATTAAAATCTTTCGAGAATTTTGAAAGCCTACGACAATTTTTCAGAATTTTGGAAAATACCCAAAAATCTTTAAAATCCTATAAAATCCCTTCAAATTATTGAAATATCTTCAAAATTTTCGGAATCTTTCAAAATATCCTCAAATATTTCATAGGGAATCAAGAAAAATCGGAAACAAGTATAGAATTGAGTTCAATAGTGGTTAATCCACCGGTTAATTTATTAAAGAAAAAGTGATTATACAGAAGTAACTTTCATCTTAAAAATGTAAATTTAGGAAAAAAAGTGACTGAAAAGGTTCGTGTCCTGATTATTCACGAAAGTTACTTAGAATGAAAATTTAAGAATTTTAAATTAGATTTAAAACAAATTTAAAGTCCTATTTAAAGTCCAATTCAAGGAACAAATTTGGATAACCACCATAAAATGCTCCTATTGTTATCATAAAAAAACTTTTTCTTGAAAAAAAAACAACTTTCTTTTTTGGACGAAAATAAAAAAAATAAAAATGAGAAGGCAACCAACCAAATCCCCTCCCTTTTTTCTTATTTCTTTCGTCTTTTTTATTTTTGTCTGAAGAAAGAAAAAAATGTTTTCCTCTAATTACAATAGGGGGATTTTATGGTGGTTGTCCAAATTTGTTTGTTCGACTCTCGTTCTTATTCTCAAGTATTCTATACCATACATTTACTTATAATAGTAATAATAGAATGCTTTTTATAGAACTTTCCTGACTTTTGCCATTTTTTCCTAAATCTCTGATTTTTTCCTGATTTCAAGACCTTTCCCTGATTTCCAGGTTTTCCCTGACCCGCGACCACCCTGCCTGTACATGTCCTCGGTTGAAAAAGCGTCTCCCAATGAGAGAAGAAATCTCCTTCCTGTAAAGAGCACCTTTATGCTCTTCTTAGTAAGATAGGATTTTTCCTCTGAAGGTGGGAAAAAAACCGAACCAATTAGATGTTTATTAAAGGAAACTCGAGTACTTGTAATCCTTGCACCTGCTATGCTAGCTAGGTTGAAGCCCCTTGAGAGTTGGAAAGATCCAACCTCCTGTCAGAGAAGGTCGTGCCTTTGCTATTCCTTTCTAAACGAGATGCTGGGAGGAGCGCGATTCTCTCACTCTCTCACTCTCTCACTCTCATACGCTTCTTCGTCATCTCCCCTTCCGCCTTGTCCTCGCTTTACTTTGCTTAATTACGCGGAGGCGTTAACCAGCTTTCACCAACCTCGTCGTCCGCTCTTCACTCCACCAACAACCCTTTGACTTGCCGGAAAGGGAAGTGGGAAACTGATTGGCCAGCCACCTCAGAGAATGCTGTCGTCTCAAAAGTGAGATAACCTCCTCACCCTCTCCCGTACGATACCTCTCCTCTTTGAAAATGAACTCTTACAAATGAGAGAGGAAGCCCTTTCCGAAAGGAGAGTTCGATCGGAAAATCGTTTGATCGATGTAACGAATAACGAGGACGATTGCGAATAATTCTATGACTTGGTTTGCACAGTTATCTTCCTCTTTTGCCTTCTTTCTTCTGGTCTTGGTTGCCACTTAGATGGAAAATTGGGCGACAGAGGATTTTATTTTAGCTCACCTTCTGAGTTTCTTTATGTCATTAGGAGAGGTCCTTTTAGAGAATTATTGGAAGGTTTTCAAATTCGGTTGATAAGTAACTTTTTTTCTCATTTTTCTCTCGACGATTTTTCATTTTACCTATTATTATTGGAAGGGTAGCATTTTTACCTTGTAACATTCTCAACATGGAATATTTTTAAACTATTTCAATCTCGAGTGTTTTCGCTTTGTTTGTATTTATAATTATATGGTGCTCATTTCATGAGCACTTTGCTTCCCTTTAGCAAATGTATTTGCTTCCTCATAGAGGAAGCATTAGTTATTTTTTCCAATGATTGACAAACCAAAGTCTTCATTTAATTAATTTAAAAATAGAAATTCAGAAAAAATACACAATTACAAAATAATACTACAAATTTTTTAAATACAAAGACAAATCAGACAAATCAAATTTTTTATTTGAAATGATTCAAAATATATGAATTAACATAAGTTCCCTATACTCTTCAATAAAACGTATTATTATCATAGGTCAATCAATTCGTCTCGAACCAAGGAATCTTTTATATTTTTTTATCAATTTTGAATTATGATAATGGAAAAAGTTTTAGTGTACAAACCCGATTTTTAAAATATTATTGAGAGCTAAAAAATGCAATAAATATTTTAGAAATCCTGTGGTCAGTTTCGAGATATTAGTGGCGAAAAGAAGCCTTTCAAATTTCATCAATTTATCTGCAACCGTTTTCAAGTTATCATGTTCACAAAAAAGTGCGACGTCCACACACACATATCCGGGCAATTGCTACAACATTTTATTAGACATTTTTAAATTAAGGAAGGTTTAATTGAATGAATTGCGAATTTTCGGAAAATGTTACTATTACAAAGCTTCCTCTATGAGGAAGCAAAAGGAATACAATTTTTAAAAAATTATTGAAAACGTTACAATTTTTTTTATTTCTACCAAAAAAGGTGACTTTTTTCCATGAAGGATGAACTTTTAATTCAAAAAATCGAATTTTCAAAGAGAAAGTTTAATTATTGACAAACTGGTTTTATTTCTTACCAAATACTTGAATATTCTACATACAAAAATGAATTTTCAACCAAATGCTCAAATTTTCAAACAAAAAATACTAAACTTCAGACAAAAACAGTTGCATTTTCAACCAAATAGTTAAATTTCCCAGCCAAACAGACGAATTTTTTCAGAAGACAGATGATTTATAAACCGCAAGTTGAATTTTTAACAAAACAACGAATCAACAAAATAGTTAAATTTCCCGGTCAAAAAGACAAATTTTTTAGGAGACAGCTGAATTTTTAACCCAAAAGTTAAATTTTCAGTCAAGAAGATTACTTTTCTACGAAAAAGATATATTTTTACTCAAAAATTAGATAATTACCTTCTACTTCAAAAAATTAATTTTCTTTACAAAAAAAAAAACAGATTTAAATTTTATATTCAAAACAGTTTAACTCAACCAAAAAAGACGAATTTTCAACAAAATAGTTAAATCATCAATGAAACTAGAAAGACTTTGTCGCAAAAAAGTTGAATCCTGAACCAAAAAGATGATTTCTCAAACAAGAAGATTAATTTTCTACCAGAAAAAGTCAAATTTTGAACAAAATATATGAATTTTAAACAAATAGTAAGGTTCTAAACTTAAAAAGGATCAATCTTATCCAAAAATGGGATAATTACATTCTAACTCAAAAAAAGTAATTTCCCGTCCAAAAATAATAGATAAAAATCTTATATTAAAAACAGTTGAACTCAACTAAATAGTTAAATCACCAGAAAACCAGATAAATTTGTAACCATAAAGTTGAATTTTAAACCAGAAAGATGAATTCTCAACCAAGAAAATTAATTTTCTACCCAAAAAAAATAAATTTCCAACAAAATACGTGAATTTTTAAATTAATAGTTGAATTTTTCACAAAAAAAATTAAAATTAATAATTTCCACCCAATGATGAAATATTCAAATTTTTAAAGGAAAATATTCATAAAAAAATATTTTAAACAGAATAGTTAAATTTGCGACCAAGAGAATGATATTTGAAGAACAAAATTCAGCTGTTTCAACCTTTAACCAAATATTTCAATTTACAAAAAAAATGAATTTTCAAGGAAAAAATTAATTTTCAACAAAACAGATACGAACTTTCCATCCCAAAAGATGAATTTTCAATTACAATGATGAATCTCCAACAAAAAATTATTTTTTTATCGAAGTTGTTCTACCTTTAAAAAGCTAGTTCAATTTTTAGGCGTAAAGGATTAATTTTCAAGAAATAATTTAGTAGTCAAATAGTAAATATTTCAACCAAAAAATATATTCATCTTAAATTAAAAACAGCCGAATTCAACCAAAAAGACAAATTCCCAACAAAATTCCAAGCTGTTAAATTTTTAATCTGAAAAGATGAACTTTCTACTAAAACAGGTGAATTTCTGAACGAAAAAGACGAAATAAAAAAATTTTTGAATTCTGAACTAAGAAAGATTTTAGTTAAGTTTTTAACACTTTAATATGAATTCTCCACAAAAAGATACTTTTCTACCAAAATGGTTGAATTTTTAACCAATAAAGACGAATTTTAAACCAAAAAGAATGACTTTTTAACCAAATTGTTGAACTTTCAACCAAATAATAAAAATGTTTGATTGAATATAATTTTCAGGAGGAATCGACTGCAAATAATAGAAATATAAATATAAATATAAGTCAAATAAAGTCCTAAGAAAAATACATCAGCATGGCCGCAAAACTTCATTTTTTAAATTCTCAAATTTTTTCTTGACCAATTTTTCATATTCCTCAGCTACTAATATTTAATCACCAGAATTCTAATCTCCATAACTTTTTCAATATAGAATCTTCGCACACGGAACAAAATAATTTTAAATTGAATTTTAAAAAATTAAAATTAATTCTTTTTTCAAAGTTATTTATTAATTCAAAAAATTCTGTTTTTACTACACTTTTTATGGGGTTGTACATACCCTGAAGAAGGTTTGTTAACTGACAAGAGGAGACAAATTTGTTTTGGTAAAAAGAGGCCGCCCTGAAATATTTATAGTTAAAAATTTGCCTGCAAATAACAAACTTCTCGCGTGCGTAGCGAGCGAATCTTAATTGCTCTTATTTCAAATAATCATGTATCCATAAAACAGCCATACATGATATGTTTACGTTTTTAATAGACAAAAATAGAAATCTCGGGGGGTGAACGCGCGCTTTAAGCGCCTGCATTAACTGCTAGTTAGGAAATAAAAATACAGGGTCGTAAAATGCGCGCTTGCATTTACTGCTGCTCGTTAGAAATAAAAATTCATACACGGAAAAAAATGTATCCACCTTACAAAAGTTTTGTTCAAATTCTGAAAACTGATCCAACGCCTAGGCATGATGAAATAAACAAAATCTACTTTACAACGAATGTGAAAAATTGACTTTCTTAAGATGTGCAAAATTAAGGTTTTATAAAACCCTTTCTTTGTGGGAGCAATCTTTGGAATCTTTGGATTCCAATCTTTGGAAAATTGATCAATCGCGATTGTCTGTAGTTTGACACCAATAATTTCTCAATTTACAGAAACGAAAATTTCATCAAGTATGCACAAAATGTATGGAAAAGGCTTTTCGGTCCAGTTCGGTTCATTTTGGTTTTTTGATGCTTCGAGCGATGATTATCAAAAGTCGTAATGAAACAATTTTACCGAAAGGCTTTTTCCCATAAATTTTGTGTAACGCCATGTCATAAAGTATGAAGCTGCCTCAAATGAAAATAAAATTCTTTATTTTGGTTGTGATTGTTCAATGAGTGCATTAATCTGCTCTATCGGTAGACTACATTTTTTTTTTTTTTTTTTTTTTTTGAAGTCGCTCTTCCCGTACGTGGATTTTACTGCTCCTTTAAAATAAATATCAACTTCAACTGGGAGGATCGATTTATAACCACAGCAATCCAAACTGCAAATGATTGCTCTTCAAGTTGGTAGACGTAGATTGTAGAATTTCAGAAGCGTAATTCAACCTCGAGCTTACATCGTGACTATTTTTAATGTCCTTAATAGAATTCGATTTCCATTCCATGCTTGAGGAAACCCTTAGAAGCGTCGCATCGCATCGCGTCGCGTCGCGTCGCGTCTTTGGAGCCCTGCGGGCGTCACTCCCCGGAAAAGCAGTGGCTGGTACCGGGCAATTACTTTACGGTCAGCACGCGGAAAGGGTGGTGGAGAATCGAGAGTGGAGAATGGGTTTTGGTTGTGGGGGTGTATAATCTAGACGAGGGGATGGGTTGGCCAGGAACTAGGATGTGGTGGGATAGCTGGATACGTTATGAATACATTATATCTCTTGGCTCCAAGGGATGCTGGCACATGCGCTGAAGGGGTGTAGTGACTCCACCCTGGCTCGCTACGTGCATAACACATACAATCACTCGCGCTAATTATACATGCGCTAACCAACCCCCTCCAGAATCCAGACAAACCTGTCCTCTCACAGAGAGGGTTGCACTCGGATTTGTCCTTTCGGGCTCAGAGAGGAGGAGCGTAATTCTCTCTCCTCTTTGCTTCATCTCGTTGTTTCTCCAACCAAGTTCCCGGCTGCCTAATTAACAGGCACTCGCTTCGCTTGATAATATACTTTGAACTTCCTCTTGTAATCCTCCCGTCGCAGCGAGTTTCGCAGCTTTGAGCGGAAATTCGGAAAGAACGGTGAAGGAATAACAAGTTTGGATCTTTAAAGGATTGCAAATTCCACTTGGGGATGAAGCAAGGGAGGTTTATGGGTGTAGTTGAGTTTTTATTGCGTAATATTATCCACTCTGGGGATCCCTTTGCATACCAATATTACTGTGTTGTGTACGCAGTGTGATACCATTACAGAAAAGTAAGCATATTCTAGATCTCATTGAATGTCATTTGTGGAAAATATTCATGTTATCCTCGTATAGTGTACAGAGTATCGAAAAAGAAGAAACAAATTGCAACCAACACTGGGAAAAACTTTCTTCATTTATTAAAATTGTTGGGTTGAACGCATTTGATAGATTTCAGAAAACACGTGGGTTACATTAACGTTTAGTTGAACAAATTCGTTTGCTTCGATCAATAGCAGTTTGTAGTTTAATTATTTTGTTGTTTTTAGAGAATATATTATTGATTGAATAAAAAAAAATGGTCAGTACGAACCACATCAATTCAATTACGATTTGGTTTTCAATAAGAACACTTGAGCCTGCTCAAGCAAATAAGGTGTAAACGTAGAGCATACACTGCTTGGTTAAGAAGAAGTCTTCTGAGTCTTCTAAGGAGAAGACTCTAATTTAAAAACGATTTGGTTTCAAAAATAATATTCAAGGCTACTCGAACAAGTATGGTGTAAACGTTAATCACCCACTGATTGACTTAATAGAAGAAGACACCAGTTCAATTACGATTTGGTTTTCAAAAAGAATATTTAAGGCTGCTCTGGTAAGTATGGTGTCAATGTGAATCAAAGGTTGACTGAACTCACAGAAGACTCCAATTCAATTTTGATTTGGTTTTCAAAAACAACATGGAAGGCTGCTCAAGCAAGTATGCTGTCCACATTGATCTGCTAATATCTAGCTGATCAAATAGAAGACTTTAATTCAATTACGATTTGGTTTTCAATAAGAACATTTAAGCCTGCTCAAGCAAGTATGGTGTAAACGTTGATCATCCACTGATTGACCTAATGGAAGAAGACACCAGTTCAATTACGATTTGGTTTTCAATAAGAATATTTAAGCAGCTCTAGTAAGTATGGTGTCAATGTGGATCAAGGGTTGACTGACCTCACAGGAGACTCCAATTCAATTAGGATTTTGTTTTCAATACGAACATTTGAGGCTGCTCAACCAAGTATGGTGTCAACCTTGACCAGTGAATTGCTGACCTAATAGAAGAAGATGACTCCAATCAAGACAACAATGCACCTGTGATAGCTCATACCGTCGAGAGAATTAAAATGAAAAAAGTGATCCGTTTGCACCTCGGTGATCCTGATCAAAATGTGTGATCCAAAAACAGAATTAAGTGGAAAATAGGCATTCAGCGCGATTAGCTAAGATTGCGTGACTAAGTTTTTGATAAATCAACAAAAAGACTTTTTAAATCAAGAAAAAAATAGTCCATTAACAATACTTAATGAATTCCAGATGATCGAGTCCAGATAATGTATTCAACTTCCAGCTTCGGAAGTGTGTCCAATATTTGATATTAGGCCTGAAAGGTCAGTTATCTATTTCCGTTCGGATTCGCCTAAGTCGCCCTTTTCCGGATGCTTGAACGCAACACATGTCCGGCCAAGCGGACTTTCCCTCTTCGATCAACAGAGGGGAAACCCTAGAGGAAGGGGGTGTTTTGTGGTTCACCCCAAGAGACAGTGTCATCAGGAACAATTAGGGACCAGTCTTGGTCATCAACACGTGTATCGGAGTCCCGCACATACGACCCCTACGTGAAACTAGTTTCTCGTATCGCATTACGTACTACGCATTATTTCTTTCCTTAATTCCGTTTCAATTCGCCCCTTCTTCATAACCTTTCTCTTTCGCATACCCTTCTATTCAGCTTCTGTACTCCCTATTTCTCGATCTCTATCTTTTCATACGATTAGACCATTATCCGCCTCTGACGCAATTATGCAGCCTTACTGGTCTCTTTAATCGCCAACCCTACTTGAGAGTCACCGCATTATTCCGGAACTGCGGAATATGGACATATGGCTACAGTGATCTATTATTCTATTGTAATGGAATTGCGTAGCTGAATAAAAGATTGAAACTTTCTTTCTTCCTTTAGGTTTATTAATACTTGTTTAAATAAGGGCCTACAAGATGATTGCATATCCAGGTTCCAGACACTGCTTCAAATTCAATATCATGATGAGTGCTTTTGACTCGTACATCATTAACCCGGAGCCGATGTTTAATCGTATTTCAGTTCCTCGCGATAATTTCAGCTTGGATGGTCCAGGCACAAAACCGTGAAATGTAATAAGCTCCACAATACTTCCCAGAAACGTAATAAGCCACGATTACACCAACACCTGAGCCCTTATGCACACGCACGAAAAACCGCAGAAACCCAACACACTCTCGATACTCGCGTGTGCAAGTAATATTTTGTTGCAGTGAACAGATGTGTTCCAGAGTGTGATTGTGTTAGAAAGTGCAAATGTGTTAGAGGGTTGGTAATAGACCCAGGTTGGCCAGGGCTCGATGTTTTTAATAAGCAGCAGACTTGTAGCACGTAGAAGATATTACCGCGACACCCCCTCCCGACCAAACCGTTTCAGCGTACCTCCCCCCTAAAAAGGCAGGGGTGGGGGAGCTTATTCAGCCTCTAATTAACTCACACCCTTCCTGGCCTTGCGCCTATACATGCAACCATGCATCGTGAAAGGAAAGGAGGATTACGTGTGTGCATGTGTTGCCTTATAATACCTTCCTCTAAGAGGTCACTCGAGAGATTCAATGCGAGAGGTAATAATCCGAGAAAATTTCATTATCCCCTGTTAATAATTCAGCCGCTGACTTTATAACGTTACCCCTACGCTACTGTTGGACTTACTGCAGATGCAATTTTTGCTGGTGGGAACTGTTGCGATTAGACAGACACGTTTTTGAAACTTAATTTTAAAATCAATCCTGAATCGAAATTTGGTACTGACCCTACACTGTAAAAACTATGGTTCCATTTTATTTGAGCATCATTTTTTTAGCGTCCTGTTATAATACCAAATCGTCTTTTTTTGAAGCCTTCGTTCCTGCTATTTTACTTTGCTAACTTCAGATTGAAAAGTGGTACGTACTAGCGAACTAAAATGATGTACAGGGCAATTGTTTTAATTTTTTGCAACTTCATGCTTAAGAGAAACAGAAAACATTTGAAACAGACAAAATTTGATTCTCACTTCGGTCCTGTTTCGATCCAAAAGAGTTGTACTAAAACGTCGTTAAGTGGCATCAAAATAAAGTGGCATTAGAATAGAGCCACTCGAGACTACATATTTGGAGGACTGTTTCAATACCGGAAACTAGCCTTGAAATTAGACTTTTTTTTACAGTGTATTTTAAATCTTTTTAGCCGACAGTCTTCGAGTTCAAAAATACTGGAAATGCTGAAAATTTGTAAAAAATATATTTATTATGAATAATCACTGAATATCATCAATTGCTAATCTTGTAACATTTTTAGAATAGACCGTGTTATGAACGGAATAAACCAATTTCAGATCAAAAATTTGAAGGTTGAAATTTATTGATTTATTTCCACTAAAAAATGTGACTTCGTTCCATAAAATAAGAATTTTTAAACCAAAGGACGAATTTTTAAGAAAAAAGTTGCATTTACAATCAAAAAGTTGAGTTTTAACGCAAAATCAATGAATTTTCCACAAAATAGTTGAAATTTTAACCAAATAGTTGGATTCTCAATCTAGAAAAATTCATTTTGAACCAAATGGTCAAATTTTTATTTTAAACAAATCAAACTTCAACTAAAAACTGTTACATTTTCATCAAATAGTTCAATTTTCAAGCCAAAAATATGAACTTTTTAGAGTGTAGTTCATTATTTAAAGAGAGAATGTAAGTTTCAACCCAAAAAAGTTCATTTTCAGCCAAATAGTTGAAATTTTAAGATGGAAAAATTAATGTTGAACCAAACAATTGCATTTATAATTAAACAGTTGAACTTTAACGCCCAAGAGATGAATTTTTCACAAAATAGTCGAAGTTTCAATCAAATATTTGAATTTTAACGAAATATTGGAATTTTCGACCATAACAGATTTATTTTCAACCTTATTTTCAGAGTGGTAATCAAAACAGATTCAACTCCGAACAAGAAAAAAAATTTATAAAAATTGTTAAAACTTTGAGCCAAAAGAGGAATTTCATGTAAAATAGTTGAATTGTATACCCGAAAATAAGAATTTAAAAAAAGTCAATTTTAATCCAAATAGTTGCTTTTAAGATGAGGAAATTGTAAACCAAAAAAATTAGTTTTATATGAAAAAATACAAATTTTTAACTCAAAAATATGAATTTGCAACAAAAAATCAGAAAGTTAGATTGTGAGTGAAAAAAAAAATCACAAAAAAAAACAAATTTTCAACAAAATAGTACAATTTTCTACCAGAGATGAACCTTCACAAACAAAAATTCATTTTCCACAAAGTAGTTCAACTTCTACCAAAGTATTTAAATTTAAAAAAAAAAATCAATTTTTAACAAAATGGTTAAACTCTCAACCATAATCTTAATCTTGTAAGATTTTCCACATAGAATCTTTTATAAACGGAATAAAAAAAATCACATTTGAATTTTAAAAATAAATCAGCAATTGACGAAATTTTTTTTTATTTCTCACAATGATTGAAAAATTACCAGAAGAATTCCCAAAAAATTATTATACGTACAAAAAGCTTTGAAAAAAGACAAAATTACGTCAGTTTCTTTAAATTCTGGAAAATCGATTTTTTCAAAGAATAACTTTAAAAAGATAAAGTAAAGGACAACATGCTGTTTGGTTGAAAATGAAAGAAAATTATTTTGCAAACAGTAAAAAGAAAAAACGCCTTTTTTCCTAAATCTGTTAACCGAACAACATTATTGTCTTTACATTTTCCATTTTGGGTAGTGATTATAAAAAAAAAAATCATGAATTTTGAATTTTTTCAAAAATCATATTCTGCAATGCGATGAATTGGTTAACTGAGAAAAAAACTCGGGGAATACATAGTACATATTAGCATCTATATTTAACAAAAAAATGAATTAGGGCTTTTGGGAGAATCCATTTTCAAGACTTTTATTCTAACTAATTTATTGTAAATCAATTTTATTTGATAAAAATTAATTTAATTTAATCTATTGAAAATATATTAATATAATTTGAGTAGAATTTTATTTCCATCCAAATATTTTGAAAAGATGAAGCCATTATATCATTTTTTGTAACATTATCATTTTTCTTGAATCAATTGAACAAATTTAATGCTAATTATTTTCACAGCAGATATGCCAATAGGCTCGACAGCGAGATTACAGAACCTGTTTTGACGCTCTAAGTCCTACATATAGAAAGTACCTGGAGCAACAAAAGAGGTTCTTATGTAGTTTCAGGGTGGCCACTTGAAAAAAAAACTTCAGGATATTTTCCGGTTTTACCGGACAAAAATTACATTTTTTTGGTTGACAGTTAAGCGTTCATAATAATTTATATTGAATAAATTATATTAAATAACATTAATTCAGGTACCACATTCCTGAGATATCAAGTCAAAATAAATTTTGTAATTTTCAGGAAAATAATGGAATTTTGAATGAAAAAATACATTTTCAACCAAAAAAAAGCATTTCCAACAAAAGGGTTCAGTTTTCTAGCTAAAAGTCGAGTGTCTTTAAAATATTTGTTTAGAACTGAGAAGTTGAATTTTCAACAAAAAATTTAATTTAAAAAAAAGATGAATTTTCAAACAGATAGATAAATTTTCAATCAACTGATAGAATTTGTAACCAAAGGAGGTCAATCCTGAACTAAAAATATATCAGGTAGGTTTTGCGAATAAAAAAAATTAGCTTCCAACCAAAAAGGACTTTTCTACCAGAAGATGAATTTTCAATCCAAAAGGACAATTTTTTTATCCAAAAAGACGAATGCACATCAAAACGATTGAGTTTTCGACCCGAAAAGATGAATTCCGAACGAAAAATGTAATAGTCAACTTCTCAGTGGAAAGAGGATAGAGTAAGACCTCGTGATTTCCAAAAAACGATTATTCCGAGAATTTTGAGCCAAAATTCGTTGATGAGCTTGGACCAGTGGTCAATGGATCCTTTCCCACAATAACGGACCTGCCAATATATCGCAGCTTATTCAGCAATTTCTGGTGAAGGGCGGCCTTACGCAACTTCGCTAGTTCCCATACAGCCGAAGCCTAGCTTTCCATGATTGGTGGCTATTTCCTTAAGTTGATCATTTTCTAGAAGGAAAAGGATTTGAAGACGTAGAGGAAATAAAACGGAAAGCGACGAAGCTGCTGTCAGCTTTTCCAAAAGGTGACTTCAAGGAGTGATTCCGAAAGTTCGAAGATCACTGGAAGAAGAAAGCGGTATGATTTGTAGAAAAATAACGGCTGGGTCCTTCGCCACGAAAACACACCTGCTCATTCATCGCAGCTTATTCAGCAATTTCTGGTAAAACACGGCCTTACACAAATTCAGCAGTTTTCATACAGTCCTGATCTACCTTCCTGTGATTTTTGGCTGTTTCCCAAATTGAATTATCCTCTAAAAGGAAAATGATTTGAAGACCTAGAGGAAATAAAACAGAATGTGACGAAGCTGCTGTTAGCTATTCTGAAAGGTGACTCAAGGAGTGCTTCTGAAAGTGGAAATATAGCTGGAAGAAGGTTGTGGCTTTCTGAGGAGAGTACTTTGAAGGGAATGTCATCGTCATTGACCCTGAATCAACTCTGACTCACACCACCAGGTCAGACACTTTCCGGAAAGAACTTGTATCAGGATCTTTAAAAAAGTTTGATGATCCGATAAAGAAAGTCATTAGGTTTGTTTGATGTTGTTTCCTGTTTGTAATACCAGGAATGAATGCTGGCATGAACCTTGTTAAACATGACTAGAATCACTCTATTCCACTCCACCTCACACCGCGGCCGCGCCGATTCGATGATATTCTTCAGTCATCTTCTTCATTCATTTTGTTGATACGTGAGT
>CAKNXH010000958.1:154958-180719 GCA_932178445.1 Andricus quercusramuli
TACGTGAGTGAGGAGTGCGATATGGCTAGTGGCTACAGCTACACGTCCCTGAACTCTAATCACGATTAGATCGTCGTAAATTGCAATGTGGTGCACGTCGGACATATCCATTGGAATTGCTGAACGGTTCCATCGTATATTCCTTTCATGAATTACATATCAACTTCTATCTTCGCGCTTCGCGCCTGCGATAACCAAAGAGGTGAAATACCTTCACTTATAGTAGCAACCTACTATCGAAATCAGATCTTTAGATAAAAGCAGTTTGTAACGGCTTTCAAAGAAAAACTTTTTTTTTATTTAAATCAAAAGTGAATTGGGGGTGCTAGAGGTCAGGGAATTTTGGAAACAAAGGGAATTTAAAACTAGTATCTGTGCTAAGTTTCCAGAATGTTCTCGAAGGATCCTGATGACGCCACAGCCAAACAAGAACAATTTTCAACCAAAAAAGTGAATTTAAAAAAAAATTTAATTTTTAACTTGAATGATAAATCTTCAACAACAAAAACTGGATTCTTAACAAATTATTTAAACTTTCAACCCAGAAGTTAAATTTTCCAACTAAAAAGACGAATTCTTCAACAAATAAACATTTTTGAGTCGAGAAAATAAAGTTCGTCCAAATTGTTGAAACTTTTCTGCAAAAAAGTTGTATTTTCAACACGGAAATATGATTTTTCATTTAAAAAGTTCATTTTACACCAAACAGACGCATTTTCAACGAAAAAAGAGGAAATTTAAACCAAGAACATTAGCTTTCTATCAAACAAGACGAATTTCCAAAACTTTCAGAAAAAAAGACCAAAAGAGTGGAATTTTTCACAAAAATTGAATTTTCAACCCAAAAACATGAATTTTCCATGAAAAAAGACGAATAATGAGAATAAACCAAATTGCTTAATGTTCATAATTTGTATTGTTTATTATAGGAATGTAAAAATTATTCTTGAAAAAACTGGGCGAATGTAATTTTAAAAAGAAGCATCAAGTAATGAGCCAAAATGTTAATTACAATTGTAATTTTTTCTTCAAAAATATATAGCTATTAGAATTTTGAAAAAGGTAATCAGTATGAATCTTCTCCTCGATAATGTGAACAGATGCGATAAGCAGTCGAACTGGGAACGTCACTGTAAGAGACGAATTTTCAACAAAAATTATGAATCTCTAACTGAAATAGTTGAATTTTCAGTTGAAAAAATTTTTTTATGCAAAGAGACGAATAGTCAACTGAAATTATGACTTTTCAACAAAAGAATGAGTTTTTAAAAAATTTGTTCTAGCTTCAACCAAGTAATTAAATTTGCAACCAAAAGAGATCAATTCTGTACCAATAATGTAATAGTAGATATTTAAACCAAAAAATATTTTTGTTCGAAAAAAAAATGGTTAAATTGGAACTTGATTGAAAAAAATTCCTAATTTATCCCCGACCAATTTTTCATTTTTCCTGCCCATAAATATTCAAATACAATAATCTTAATCTTGTAATATTTTCGATATGAAATCGGTTATAAACGGAATAAAACAATTCTGAATTTAAATTAAAAATTAAAAATGTTTAATTCCTTGATTGTTATTTAGTTTTTAATAGAAATTCTCTAACTTGTGCGAGATTTAATCCAAAATTTCTGTCTTTTTCCTGATTTCCAGGTTTTCCCTAACCTAAGGCCATCAAGGAAAAATAAATTTGGGAAATGTTTAATCGTTGAAATTGTTTAAAAAAACTAAAACATAAATTTGTTATTGCTTTATGAATACCATTAAGATTTCTTTTTATTTGGGAATAAATATTTACCGAAATTTATTGAACATTTTGAATATAGAATCTTTTATAAACAATATGAAACACGCAAATTCCAGATTAGAATTTCAATATTTCAAATTTATTTCAACCAAAAAAGATAAATTTTCTATCATAAGAGATGAATTTTTAATCCAAATTGACTAACTGTAGAGGAAACAGTTGAATTTTCAACACAATAGTTGGATCTTTAACCGAATACATTGAATTTTTAACCTGAAAATATGTATTTTTGAATAAAAGAGATAAAGCAACGGAAAACATTGGCATTTCTAACCAAATAGTTGAATTTTCAACCAAGAAAATGAATCTTAAACCAAAAAAATTAGTTTTTAACAAGGTAGTTTCAACTTTTATTCAAAAAAGGTCAATTATAAACCAAACAAATCAATTTTGAACTACAATAATGAAGTTTCAACAAGAACAAAAATTATTTCCTAACAAATTGGTTCAATCCAGTTCAAGCTTCAACCAAGTTGTTTAATTTTTAACCAAAAAGAAATAAATTTTCAATGCATTAGGTACTAGCAGATATTACAACCAAATTTTCAATTTTAAATTTAAAACACTTGAAGTCAACCAAACGTTGCAATTTTAACCAAAAAAGAATGAAATTTCTACTAGAAGTTTACACACCAAACAGATGAATTTTAAAAAAATGAGTTGAATTTTCAACCATTCAAAAATTTCAGTTCAATTTTAAACACCAAGAATATGAATTTTCAACAAAAGGTTAATTTTTATACCAAATCGTTGAATTTTTAACCCAAAGAGATGGATTTTCTACCAAAAATGATCATTTATTCAAAATTGTTGAATTTTCAAACAAATAATACAAGAAAATTATCTCAGGTTGGCCGCAATGACCAAAATCTTAATCTTGTATCTTTTTTAACTGATCATTAAAACCTGACCAAAAATTCTCTGACTTTTCCCTCATTTTCAGGTTTTCCCTGACCTAGGGCTACCTTGGTTGTTATTTAAATATTGTTTATGAAATTATCAATTTTGAGAAATTTTCTATTATTCAGATTATTGCTTTTTCGATTTGAAAAATGAAATAATCTGAATAGATTGGTTCTGAGTTAACGGCAAAATTTTTTTACGTAAAAAATCATTCCGAGTACGCCAAACCCTTGGAGGAGAAAAGTACTTCGAGTTTTCCGTGTGTAATCGCGTCCTCATCAAGAACCCTCGCTGTATTACATTAATGATATTGATTCAGAAAAATACAATCAGCGAGTTCCTTCTGTGGTTGAAATTCACCTATATGACACACAAATTACCACATGTAGACTTCAAATATATAGGGTGTCTTTCGAAATTAGAAGTATTCCTCATCAGAAACTGACAGAAATATTCCGTACAGAACAATACAAAACTAGATAACCAACAAAGTGGAAATTTTTCAAAATTGCGAAAAAACATACTGTGAAATCGAAATCTCTATTAGAAGATAAAAAAAATTTCCACTCCCGAGCTAATGTATTCTTGAATCGAAAGAAAAAAAGTTTCATGAAGGAAATGGATGCGGAAGTTAAGACGTTAACAATCTGAAAATTACATTAACCTGAAATTAAACCGGGTTTTGCTGCGGATTGCGATAAAAAATTCAATTTTAAGTTTAAAAATAAAACCATCTTTTCGCGATATTCGGTTTTTGAATACGGTAAATAAAGGGTGTCTTTCTAAATTGGAAGTATTCTTCATAAGAAATTGACCGAAATATCCAGTACAGAACAGTACAAAACTAGATAACCAACCAAATACGAATTTTTCAAAAGTGCGAAAAAACATTCTGTAAAATCGAAATCTCTATTAAAAGATTAAAAAAATGTTCACTTCCGACCTGAAGTGTTCTTGAATCGAAAGAAACAAATTTTCGCAGTTGGAAGGAAGTAGATGTGGAAGTTAACAACGTTGACAGTTTCAAAATAACACTAACCCAAAATTAGATCAGGCTTCGCTGCGGATTGGGGTAAAAAAATTCCATTTTGAGACTGAAAATAAAATAAAATCATGTTTTTGAGATATTAGGTTTCTGAATACGGGTAAATGAAGGGAGTCTTCTGAAATTCGAAGTATCTCTCATCAGAAACTGACCGAAATATCCAGTACATAAAAGTACAAAACGAGATAACTAACAAAATGGGAATTTTTCAAAAGTGCGAAAAAACATTCTGTAAAATCGAAATCTCTATTAAAAGATTTAAAAAATGTCCACTTCCGAGCTGAAGTGTTCTTGAATCGAAAAAAAATTCGCAGGTTGGAGGAAGTGGATGTGGAAGTTAAGAACGTTAACAATCTCAAAATGACATTAACTTAAAATTAAACCAGACTTTGCTGCGGATTCCGATAAAACATTCAATTTTAAGTTTAAAAATAAAAACATCTTTTCGAGATATTCGGTTTTTGAATACGGTAAATAAAGGGTGTCTTTCTAAATTGGAAGTATTTCTGATCAGAAACTGACCGAAATATCCAGTAGAGAACATTACAAAACTACATGATCAACAAAATGAGAATTTTTTTAAAATGCGAAAAAAAACATTTTGTAAAATCGATATCAATGTTAAAAGATAGAAAAAATGTCAACTTCCCAGCTTAAATGTTTTTGAATAAAGGCTTGGCTGCGGATTGGGATAAAAAATTAAATTTCAAATTTAAAAAAAATAAAATCATGCTTTCGAGATATCAGGTTTCTGGATAAGATTGAACAAAGTTTAAAGTAAATAATTAGCTTATACACAGAAAATCGACCTGAAATTTTGAAATTAAAATATCATGAGTTTTAAAAATCTGCTCTGCATTGCGATTGAAAAACAAATTTTTCAATTTTTTGGAAAAATAAGAAAATTTTCTTTTTTCATGGAATGATAATGATTTTTAAAAAATGCTGAAAGTTTCAAGAAAATTGTGACTACTTGAAAATTGTAATTAAATTGTAACTTAGATTTTTAATAACTTTTTTTGTATTATTGTACAATGAATTAATTTTTCTTTTTAATCCTTTTACGACAATGTGTATTTGATTTTCAAGACTTTATTATGCAAAAAGTATCACGAAAATGTAAAAAAAAGTTTTTAAAATTCTGTAAAATGATACTTATTTGAAAATTCTAAATTTTTTTTCTGATTTTGCATTTCATGTCACAAGTATTCAAAAAAATCTTTATTTCTGTGGCGTATGTAGAACCCACCCCAAATCAAGCCTTGGCCTTTACAAAATTCTGAATAATAAAAATAAACCATTATAATAATTAATATTTTAATAGGATTTTAATAATAATAAAATAAATAATAATAAACTAATTTGAAAATTAGAATTTTTTGCTGATAATGGTAGGAATTTGTGTGGCAAGTATAAAAAAAACTATTTTGGTAGAAAGTTCAACTATTCAGTTGAAAATGAACTTTTTTGTTAAAAGTTGATATTTTTGTGTTGAAAATTCAACTGTTTTATAAAAAATTCGTCTTTTTGGATTAAAAATTCAACAGTTTTGTCGACATTTTTTTTGCTTCCCCAAACATCTTTCTTGTTTGAAAATTCAACTCTTGTCTGGAAAATGTATCGTTTGGATTGGAAAAATGTATCATATTAAACAGGAATTTCATCCTTTTTGGATAAAAATGTACGGCTGAAAATGGTTTTTTTAACAAGAAAACTGACTTTTTTAAGTGAAAATTTAACCACCTCATTTTAGGCTGAAAATGTAGCTTTTTCATTTTGAAATCAAACTATTTGGTTGAAAATTCGTGTATTTTTGGAAAATTCGACATTTTTTTAAAAATTGATCTTCCTGGCTCAAAATTAGACTTTTCGGTTTAAAATTAAACTATATATCTGTTTTAGTAGAGGCTTCTACTATTTTGTTGAAAATTCGTTTCCTTTCGGTAGAAAATTTATGTTCTTAGTTAAATCCAGTGTGAAATGTTACTGTTTAAAGTACTTGTAATTCTAAATTGTGGAATAATGAAGAATCAATCAATTTTGAATTTTGAATTCCTACCTTACCGACTTCCAGAAAATTCTGTAGCTAAAGTGGTTCGTGTCCGTGCTAAGTTTCTAGAATGTCCTCGAAAGGTCGCGATAACATCACAAAAAGATATTGCGAAATTGTGACAGACGATTTTGCGTAAACAATTTCAAGTTTATGTATTATCTCAATGAAGCATTTCTCGTGATCTCTTCCAGTTTATATTTTGATTCGCTCTTGTTCGCAGCAGAAAATGCAAAGACAAATCAAAATATAAGCTTGAATCTGTTTACGCGAAATTCTTAATTGAGATAATAAATAACCTTGAAGTTGTTTACGCAAATTCGTCTCTCCAAATTTCGCAATCTGTGATGTTATCGCGACCTTTTAAAAGAATTCTAGAAACTTAGCACGGACACGAACCACTTCAGCTGCAGAATGTTCTCGAAGTAGGTAAGGTAGGTTTCATGGTCCAAAAACTTTCTACCTACTTTGAACTATAAGACATCAAAATCTTCAATTATTTCAATTGCTATTGTGATTGCTGATACTATTTCTTGTTATCCTCCTGAGTTAATCAATCGAAAAATCTTACTATTGAAGCATCTGCGATTTTCGAAAGTGAGAAGCGGATTGCAATGATTGATGTAAGATTGAAGAAGGAAACCTGGTATGTGCAACTAAGTCTGACATTACATATGTAATGATGAGACCTTACAAGTCAAGTTAAGTTGTACAGGTTTCTTACAAATAGCACATTCGTACTTGATGGACATGACCTGCACTTTGAAGACTGATTGGAAACGATGTAATCAATACTCAGGCTTAAATCAGAATAAACTGAGAGCAATGGCCCAGAACCTCTCAAATACCATCCTCTCCTCCCTTCGCCTCTCTTCCTTTGATCTCTTTTTCAATCAGCTCAACAACTCATGTTTTAAATATAGCTCCCACTCAAATCAACAATTGGAATGAAATAAAACCACTGATAATCAGTCTCTCCTATTCAGAATAATTTCTTCAGCAAATGAAAATTTGCTTAACCCAAACCGCAAATAAGTTCTCATTTTCTCGGAACGAATCTCAAACAATTTTCTCCGAGGTTTGTGTGAGTGAACCTTGATTAAACTTGGAATCGTAAGATTTCTTATTAATATCAAACGCGCGTTGTTTTCCTCTTTCGCAGTCCCGCCAAACTCCACCTTCAATTTCCCTTTCACCCTCCTTACCACTCCTCATTTACACACTAATGTTCCAAGATCTGCTCTCGCGATTATTTTTCGATAGATCGATTCAAACCCGAGGAGGGTTTTCCTCTCGATTATCTCTACGGCGCCCACCCAATAACGCTAATTTACAAAGGGAATATTTTCCTATATTCTTCGATTGGAAGAGATCAAAAATAGGTTCGAGACCTTAGATGAGTTTCTTTAAAGAAAATTTTTGAAAACTATTTCATCGGGTTGTTAAGCAATTTAGGACAATGTCAAAAATAAATTTTGCAATCCAGAGAAATTTACAGAAATATCCTATATCTTCCTATATTCTTCGATTGTAAGAGATCAAAAATAGACTCGAGGCCTCAAATGAGTTCCTTCAAAGAACATTTTTGGAAACGCTTTCTTCGGATAACTGAGCAATTTAGAACAATGTATTCAAAAATAAATTTTGCAATCCAGAAAAGTTGGATCTGGTTGAAAATAATTCTAATTTGTTGAAAATTCTTTTTTTTTTGTTTTTGATTCAGATTTTTGTTGAAAATCATCTCTTTGGTTTTAATTTTTTTTTTCTTTTGCTATAAATTAATTTTTCTAACTTGAAAATCAACTTTCTGCTTTGAAATTTATGTCTTCTGTAGAAAATTTGTCTTTTTGTTAGAAAATTAATTTTCTTGTTTGAAGATTCGTTTTTTAACCGAAATTTCAACTATTTGGATACAAATTCATATATTTTGTTGTCAATTTACCTTTCTTGGAACAAAATTAATCTTTTGGGTTCAAAATTCGTCTTTTAGTAGAAAATGAATCTCTTGGTTACAAAATCATTTTTTCAGATGATTCAATAACTTTAGTGGAAAATTTCTTTCTTTTTGTGAGAGATTCAAAATTTGAGTTGAAAATTCATCTCTTTGATTCCAAATTCATTTTTTTTTTTTTTTTTTTTTAAATTAATTATCCTAGCTTAAAATTCGAATATTTGCTTCCAAGCCCATGTATTCTTGAAAATTCGTCTTTCTGCAATAAAATTAATATTCTGGGTTTGAAATTCGTCTTTTGTTGGAAAATTGATCTTTTCGGTTGAAAATTCATTTTGTTTTATAAAGATTCATAGTTTGAGTTGAAATTTCATTGTTTTGGTTGATGATTAGAAGTTTTGAAAATATTAAAAAATAATTCAAAACTTCAAAAAATACGAAACTGGATGTACATAGATTTTCGAAAACATTGAAATAAAATTTTAAAAGGTTTCATGGGAATGAAAAGTTATCTTAAGATTTTTGGGAAAATTCAAACTGATTTTTTTTTAACTGGAATATTTTGAAGCAATTTTTTCTAATTTTGCAAGATTTTAGCAAAAATTTTTAATATTCATGAAGATATTCAGAATGCTTGAAAGTTTAAAAAAAACTTGAGAATAATTTGAGCTTTACAAATATTTCAGAAAATTTGTTGAAAAATGCAAAGTTTTTACATTTTTGAAAAAAATTCGGAATCTTTCTCAGATTTTAAAAAGTTTTCAAGAAAATAAAATATTGTCTCGAAGTTTCCGCGAAAATTTAAACTTATTCTTTATTTTTTTAAATGAATTCGAAGAGAAAATAGAAAAAATTTCAAATCATTAAAATTTCAAAATAGAATGTATTTAAAGCCAACTTTTTCAATTTTGCAAGAAATAATTTAAATTAAAATAAAATTCCAGAAAGTTTAAGAAATATTCAGAAGTTTTGAGAATTTGCAAGAATAATTTAAAACTTGGAAAAATTTAAACTGATTTTTTAAAACATTTCTGGCAATGTTTTTAATTTTTCTGAATTTTAGCAAAAATTGTAAACATTCACAAAAGTATCAAGAAGGCTTAAAAGTTCTTAAAAGATACAAAATTAATCTTTTTTTTTTTTTTGAAAAATCGTCTTGTTAGCTGAATCGTCAAATATTTGGTAACAAATTCATGTATTTTGTTGCAAATTTACTTTCTTTGGAATAAAATTAATTTTTTGAGTCGAAAATATGTTTTTCGTCATCAAATTGATCTTCTTGGTTAAAAGATAATTTTTGAAATAAATTCATAATTTTAGAAGAAATTTTCTTTTTTTGGTAGAAGAATCAGAATTTTAGTTAAAAGATCATTTTCCTGGTTCCAAATTATTTTTTTTGTTCAAAATTAAATTTCCTGACTCAAAATTCAACAATTTGCATAAAAACTCATGTGCTTTGTTGCAAATTTGTTCTTTTTTAAATAAAATTAAGCTTCTGGGTTGGAAATTCGTCTTTTAGTCTTTTAGTCTCTCAATCTTTTTGGTTAAAAATTCATTATTTTCATAAAGATTCATGATTTAAGTTAAAATTAAATTTTTTTATTGATGATTTAGAATCTTAGTTAAAAATTCATCTCTATAGTTCCAAATTAGTTTTTTTTCAAATTCATTTCTCTAACTTGAAAGAAAAATATTTGTTTCAAAATTCAGGTATTTTTTGAAAAATATAATATTTTTACTTGAAATATTATAAACTTAAATTCAATATTATTTCCTCCGCTAATTTTATTTGAAAGATTTTTTTTCATTGAAGATTCGAAAGTTTATTTAGAAATTCATATCTTCGGTTCAAAACTAGTTTTTTTCCTGGAAAGCTATTCTCCTTTTTCCGTTTTCTCTCGTTTTACAACTTAAATGTGGAACGTAACTAATAGAACCCAATAAGAAAATACAATTCTTTTTTAATGAAAATTTCTTCTTTTGAGGTTGAAAAGTCTACTATTATATTTAGTGTTAAGAATTCATCTGTTTTTGTTGAAAATTTAATTATTTGGTTAAAGATACAATTATTATGAAAAATCGTCTTTTTTAAAATTCGTCTCTTTTCGTAGAAATTTCATCATTTTTAGTTGAAGATTCTTCGTCTTAGTTGAAAATTCATATCTTTGGTTGAAAATTCATCTTTTTTGGTAGAAAATTAATCTTCTTAGTTAAAAAATTCTGTTTTGTTAAAAATGCTTTTTTTTTGGATAAATTTTTTTTAAGATTCATCATTTTATTTGAAAATTCATTAATTTAATTGAAAACTCGTATTTTTTGGTAGGAACTTATTCTTCTTGGTTGAAAAATCATCTTTCGGTTTGAAAATTCTGTTTTGTTGAAAATTCTTCTTATTTGGATAATTGTTTTATTTTTTTATTTATCATTTCATTTGAAAAGTCATCGATTTGGTTAAAAATTTGTCTTTTATGGTAGAAAATTAATCTTCTTGATTGAAGACTCAATTAATTGGTTAAAAATTCATCTACTTTGTTGAAAATTCAATAATTTCACTTGAAATATAAATTATTGAAATTTAAAATTACTTGATAATTTATAAACCATTAAACCGAGAACCCACTATCTTTCGCGTAATCGCAATGGAACGTTTCCGGAAGTGGAATCGTTTTTTAGCTTTCTAACGAGTCAATAGCATTTCGTCGCACGATCGCGATCATTTCCGGGTGATATTACACTCTGACAATCGCTGCCAATGGTATTTTCTGCCTAAACAGCAAGTACGGAAAAACAATTTTCGATCAACTTTTTATCAATCAGACGTGTCTGCCTCATTGTTGAATTTCTTATATTTTAAGAAAAGGCATTTTACGGCTTCTTTCACAAATAACAAGATTTATTTTAAACTTAAAAATTCCCTCAAACGCCTAAAATCGAGATTTTCACCCAATTTTCCCCTTATCCTCATTTTTTACAAAGTTTTTAATAATTTTTTTAGAATCCTAAACAGAAATTCAAGATAATAGGAAAAAAACGTTATGCAACAAGAATATTCTGAAGGACACATATAATAGTTGATATTTTAATTTACAAAATTCAATTCTAAATTAAAAACAGTTGAATTCTACCAAAAAAGAAAAATTTTTAATCGGAATATTTTAATTCTCAAACGAAATAATTAACTTTTCAACCAAAGAGATGAAAAATGAAAAAACATGAATTTTGAAAAATTTAGTTAAAATTTTTCAACCAAGTGATTCTATTTTTAACCAGAAAAATAAGTTTTCAACCTAAAATAAATTAGTTGAATTTTCTGTTGAAAAAGTATAATTTTCAAACCAAATAGCCAAATTTTTAACAAAAGAGATGAATTCTAAACCAAAAAAGATTAATTTTCAATTCAAGAGTGGCATTTTTAATACAAAAAGATGAAATTTTTATCAGAAGAGTTGAATTTTCAACACCTAGAGATGGAGGCTTTACAGAGACCAAATAGTTTACAAAAATTCTCCTGACGAAAATTTCAAATTTTTCAAGTTTTAGTTTGAAATTCGTTTTTTTCGGTTCGAATTAGTTTTTTGTGATGAAAAATTTAATTATTCCATTTTTGGTAAAAAAATCATATTTTTTAGTTGAAGATTTCTGGGTTTATTGGAAATTCGTCCTTCTTGCTAGAAAATTAATATTTTTTGGTTTAATGTTCATAATATATTTTGTTAAAAAATTCTTTTTTTAGTTGAAAATTAATATTCTTGGTTGAAAATTTCATTTTTTGAACTTTTGTGTTAAAAGACATTTTTTCTTTGTGATGATTTCTCTCGATTGCAGGATTTATTTTTGAAGACATTGGCACCTGAAGGGGAGATTTCGTAACCCCACAAAATTTTAGATGAAAATTCATTTCTTTGGTTGAAAATTAAACTATTTTTTTGGAAAATTCCTCCCTTTTTTGAAAATTAATTTTTCAACGGAAAAATTAACTATTCCGTTTTTTGAGGAGAAGATGATCTTTTTCAGTAAAAAAAATCAACTTTTTGGTTGGATAGTAATGTATTTTGTTGAAAATTAGTCTTTCTTATTAGAAAATTCAACAACTTAGTTAAAATCCGATCTAACTGGTTAAAAATCATTTTTTTATCCAAAATTCAAAACTTCAGTTGAATAATCATCTCTTTGATAAAAATTCGTTTTTCGTTAAGCCGCAAATAAATTTTTTTCTTTTAATTAATTTCTCTGCATTGCATACTTTTTTTTAAGACACTGGGAGGTTCTCACAATCCAAAGATCATTTTTTCATAATCCAAAATTTTAGTTAAAATTTCATCTCATTAGTTGCAAATTCGCGTATTGTGTTATAAATTCATCCTTTTCATAAAAAATAATTCTTCTTCGTCAAAAATGTTTTTTCAGTTGAAAATTCAATAGAATTTCCTTTTAGGCGAATGATACTTTTGTCAATGATAAATTATTTGTTAAAAGTTCCTCAGTGTATGTGATAAAATGAATATAATCATTCAATATTCGTGAGGCTCAAAAAGTTCTGAAAACTTATTTTTAAAAATTTTTTCTTTTTGTTAATTTTTCTGGACCGGAAGATTCATCTTTGAAGACATTGGCATTTAAAGGAGAAGGTTTCACAAGCCGCCTTTAATTTTTTTCGTTGAAAATGGAAATTTTTAGTTGAAAATTTATCTTATTAGTTGAAAATTGCCCATTTTGTTGTAAATTGGTCTTTATTAAAACAAAATTAATCTTTTCGGTTAAGAATTTTTTTTTAATTTGAAAATTCAACTATTTTTGGTTGAAAATTCATCTGTTAGTAGAAAGCTGGTATTCTTGGTGAAAAATTAATGGTTTTGGTTAAAGAATCATTACTTAAATTAAAAATTCATTCATTCAGTTAACAATTTAACTTTTTTTTTTGAAAAATATAGGGGAAGGTTTCACAAACTAACGTTTATTTTTATGGTTCAACATTTAAAATTTAGTTGAAAATTCACCTCATTAGTTGACAATTCCCACATTTTGTTGAAGATTCTTATTTTTTGGTTTAAAATTAATCTTCTCGTTTAAAAATTGATCTTTCGTAGTTGAACACTCATCTGTTGGTCGAAAATTATTATTCTTGGTTGAGAATTAATTTTTCAAACTAAAAAATAATGATATTAGTTGAAAATTTATCGCTCGGGTTCAAAACGGCTGTGAGAAAATGAACATTCTCATTGAAGATCAGCGAAATAATAAAAATTGGAAGGAGGCATTCGCGTTTTCGATCAAAGGGGCGTAAATCAAAAGGTTCGCGAGTTTGACCAAGCCGATAATTCGCGGAACGATTAATCATATTAATTGCTCTGAGGGCCTATAACAGCAAACGGCAATTCGGCCGATGGTAGTTGAGCTGCTTAATTATAAACTGTAATTAACGTGCAGAGTCGCTCCGCGAGGCCCGATTAATTAAGGAAGCCCCCCAGCTATTAATTATTAATTGCCGACCAAGAAGTGTGCATCCTGTCCGTGGCGACACTTAACGTTCGCCATTTATTCCCGAAAGTGACCATCAATTATTTCTTCATTACTTTTTGGCACCGTATCAATTATCTCGTCATTACTTTTTGGTTCCAATTTCTTTTACCAACTTTACACCTCTTTTTTTCCTTCTTATTTTTCTTTCTGGAATATTTTTCATTTTTTTTAAAGTTGTCAGGAGGTTTCGCATATTTGCTGTTGAAAATCTGATGGGTTGCGATTGTGATTTTGAAAATAACAATTTCCAAATGAATAATTTTTTTTTATTTGGGCGGGTAAAAAAAATTACCGGTTACAAGGATAAGATTTTGTTGGAAAATGTTTATTAATTTAGATTTTATTTTAACAGTTCAATACTATGTTTTGAAGGTTCAAAAATATGTAGAAAAAGAATCCAGAATAAGAACTTTGGAGAGATTTCAAAAAATTTAATACCAAATTCTGAAAATGTTGAAAAAAATAGAAGCTTTTTGAGAAGTTTGAAAGTTTTCAAAAAAATAAAAAAAATTCATCAGATTCCTGAGAAAATTTAAAGGGATTTTTCATCTTGCAAAAGTGATTTAAACGAATTGCGAAATATTTCACAAAATTTCAAATGATTTTGAGAAATTTTAACAATTTTAAACTTCAAAAAATTTCAAACAAAATGTAGATTTTTGGAAATTTCGAAACAAAATTTTGAAGCTTTTTAATGATTTTGAAAGGTTTGAACTTATTTCAAGAGAATATTTCAAAAATTTTGAAACACGTATAAGGATTTCGAAAATCAACAAAAAAAACTGGAATATTTCAAGGCAATTTTTTTAATTCTGAAAAATTTTAGCAAATATTTTTTATATTCTTGAAGATATTCAGGAAGCTTAAAACTTTTAAAAACGATTAAAGAATTATTTGAGTTCGAAAAATATTAAAAATTTTTGTTTAAAAAAGCCAATTCTGAAAAAAGTTCGAAATCTTTTTAAGAATTTTAAAATTTTTCGAGAGAGTAAAAAAATTTTCTAAGGTTTCCAGGAAAATTAAAACTGATTTTTTATTTCGAGAAATAAATTTGAAGAAAAAATTGGAAAAGATTTCAAACTATTTCAAACGATTTAATAAAATTTCGAAACAAAATAAGCAGCATTTTAAAGGCAACTTTTACAATTTTGCAAGATAATTAAAATTTATTTAAAAATAAAAAATATATATAAGAAAATGTAGATTTTGGGAAATTTCCAAAAAAAATTTGAAGCTTTTTAAGGATTTTGAAAGGTTTGAGGATAATACAAGGTTATCTTAAGATTTTTGGAAAAATTTTAACCGATTTTTTTGTGGAAAACTTTTTTGTGGAAGCTTTTTAATGATTTTGAAAGGTTTAAACTTATTTCAAGTGAATATTTCAAAAATTTTGAAACATGTATGAAGATTTCGAAAATTGACAAAAAAAAACTGGAATATTTCAAGGCAATTTTTTTAATTCTGAAAAATTTAAGCAAAAATTTGTATACTCTTGACGATATTCAGGAAGCTTAAAACTTTTGAAAAAGAATGAAGAATTATTTGAGCTTTAAAAATATTTAAAATTTAAAAAAAATGCAAATTCTGCAAAAAATTCGAAATCTTTTTAAGAATTTAAACATTTTTCGAGAGTGTAAAAAAATTTTCTAAGGTTTCCAGGTAAACTAAAACTGATTTATTATTTCGAGAAATAAATTTGAAGCAAAAATTGGAAAATATTTCAAACTATTTCAAACGATTTAATAAAATTCCGAAACAAAATATACAGAATTTTAAAGGCAACTTTTACATTTTGCAAGATAATTAAAATTTATTTAAAAATAAAAAAAAATATATAAGAAAATGTAGAAACAAAATTTTGGAACTTTGTAATGTTTTTGAAAGGTTTGGGGATAATACAAAATTATCTTAAGATTTTTAGAGAAATATTAACCGATTTTTTTGTGGAAAACTAATCTTAAGACAAAGTTTGAAAATACTGAAATATTTATGAAAATTTCGAAAATTGTCGAAAGACATCTGGATGATTTTGAAGCAATGTTTCTAATTTCTCTGAATTTTTATCAAAAATTCTATTCAGTCTCAAAAATACTTAGAAGGCTTCGATTTTTTTGAAAGATTGAGAAACAATTTGAAACTTCAAAAAACTTCAAAAAATTTCAAACAAAATGTAGATTTTTGGAAATTTCGAAACCAAATTTTGAAGCTTTTTAATGATTTTAAAAGGTTTGAACTTATTTCAAGAGAAAATTTCATAAAAAGATTTTAAAAAACTTAAAATTCGAAGAAATTTCTAAAATTTCAAGACAAAAAAAACAATTTTTGAAAATATAAAAAAATATTGCGGATCTTTTTAAGAATTTCGAAATGTTTCAAAAAAATGAGAAACTTTCCTTAAGATTCTTGTGAAAATCTGAAATGACTTTATTTTGAAAAATTACAAGAAAATTTCTTAAAATTTATCCGATATTTTCAAATTTCAATTCTCCCTAAAATTTTTTTAAATTCGGTGGCAAAGAATTATACTTTTCCGGTAGAACATTCCTTTTTTTCGTTGAAAATTAAACTAATTTGTCAAAAATTCATTTTCTTTGGTTGAAGATTCATCATTCTAGTAGAAAATTAATCGTCTTGGTAGAAAAATTATCTATTTAGTTTAAAATTTAACTATTTGGTTGACAAATACCTTTTTTGTTAAAAATTCATATTTTCGGTTTCAAATTTTTAACCATTTTGTACAAAATTTATCTCTTTTAGAAAAAATGTCATCTTTCTTGCTGTAAAAATGCAACCGGTTGAAAATTCATCTTTCTTGATTGAGGAATCGAATAATTTGTTGAAATTTCGTCTTTTTTGGATGAACTCGATTAAAAATTCAGATCTTTTCCGGTTAAAATAAAAAACAACCTTAAAAATATGTAAACAAGTTAACTAAAAAAAATAAACAGTTTGAAATTTTTTTTGGATAACAAAATGGGTTTTTCCTCAAAAAGGAAAACTACATCAGGATACTAGCTTGCATTACAGTAATTAAAAATTATATATATATAATTGAATATTTATAAGTGAAGTAACATGTATTGCTCTCACTTTATTTAAATTTTCTCGTAATTAGAACTTGGACGAAAATAAAATCTCTTAGCAGGAAATAATTTTAACGTCAGTGTCACAAGTCTTAATGATAGTAGAGAACGAACAGGTTAATTGCGCTCGACGACGAAAAAATCTAATCACTTCCCGCGTTACAATTAGGCGGTCAGCTACGATCAGATTAGGTCACAATATAATTATCTTCTTCCGAAAATTCATTTTTTTCAACAAAAAAATATTACAATAATCATTTCAAAGTCATTAGATGAGTAATTTATCTTTCAACCAAACCTTGAACCAAATTTTGCACAAAATACATGAATATTCAAACGAATAGTTGAATTTCCAAATAAAAAATATTTTGCAGTTAGTCAGGAAGAAAGGTCAATTGAATTATTGAATTTTCGAACTAAAGAAGCAATTTGCAAAAAAAAAATAATTTTCTGCTGAAAATACGAATTTTTAACAAAATATTTGTATTTTGAATTTAAAAACAATTTTCATTTACGGCTATCAACTTTCAATAAAGAATGGTGTAGTTCAATTTTTAATCAGGGAAATAACTTTTCAACAAAAAAAAGGGAATTTTTAACCAAGAAGATCATATTTCTGCTCAAAAAGACGAATTTCCAAAGAACTGGACGGAATTTCGAATTAAGGAATTTCCAAGTATGAAGATGAATTTTCAACGAAAAATGTAACAGTGGATACTTCAAACAAAAGATTTTTTGGTTGAAAATTGATGTTTTTACTTAAAAATTTGTCTTTTTCAGTCAAAAATTAAATGATTTGGTTGAAAATGTAAGCTTTCAGTTGAAAATTCAACTAATTTATTGAAAATTTAACTATTTTAGTGAAAATATATGTATTATTTTGAATATTTCTCTTTATGGTAGAAAATTAAGCTTTTAAAAAAGTTATAAATAAATAAATATAAGTTCATTTTTCCGATTGAAAATTGATTTCTATGAATGAAAATACAATGTTTCGCTTTTTTGTTCACGCAGATTTTGGAAAAATAAAAATTCAAAAATCAACTTTGAGGAGCCTTTTCGGAATTTAAGTAGCTTCAGTTTAAAAAAAAAACACCAAAACGGATAAATATTATCACCTGTAGACTGATTTGTCCAGAAAAATCGAGTTTTGTCCCACTGTTAGCTGGTTACAATTTTAAATTTCAACTTTATCGACATCAAGAGTGTTTAACAGCTCAATTGGTTCGTGTCCGTACTAAATTTCTAGAATATCCTTAACAACTTGACAATTTTAAGGTTATTTATCATCTTAACTAGGAATTTCGCGTCAACATTTTCAAGGTTAATTATGATTTTAATACGTCACTAATATTATATATAACCTTGAAAATGTTTACGTCATTGAGAAATTTAGCACAGAAAAGAACCACTTGAGCTGTCGAACGATCTCGATGTCGGTAAGCTCGGAATTTATAATTATAATCGGCCTAACTCATTCGCTGCAGAAATTAGGGGAAAAGGGGAAGTTAGAATTTGAGAAATAGGGGAAGTATAGAAGTGAGGGGAGGGAATGAAAAGGCAGTGAGGGGAAACAGAGAGAGCAGGGTGAATGGGAGAATGAAATTATGGGAGTGTTAGGGCTGGAAGTATCACAAAGTTAGGTATATAGTGGTAGGAAATGCGAGGGGAGTGGAAGTAGAGGGAGTAGAGAAAGTGAAGAGAAACAGGGAGAGAGAAAGTATGAAAATTAGGGGGAGTATGGAAAGTGAGGGAAAGTAACAGGTGGAGAAATAGGAAGAAAAAATATGAAGAGAAATGGAAAGAGACATAGGAAGAGAAAAAGTCAGGGAAAATAAGGGCTGGAGACATACGGGTTGTGAAAGGTGGAAAAGTAGGGGGAGTGCGGGACTGGAAGAAGATGATGTGGGAAAAAACAGGAAAAGTGGGGTAAGGAGGGGAATTATCAGAGTATGGAGGACGGGAAGTGTGGGTAAGTAAGGTGTGAAGAAGCTGGGGCAGTGAGGTGCAGTGAGGGGAGGGTGGAAAATAAGGCAGTGTGGGAAAGCAGGAAGAGTAGGTTAAATTAGTTAATAGAACTATAGAAGTGCGGGTATTAAGGTGTAAAGAAATAGAAGTTATAGGAGTGATAGTAGAGGGAGTAGAGGGAGTGGAGGGAGTAGAGGGAGTAAAGAGGAATGGCGAGTAGGGAATGTGAGGAGACGTAAGAAGTGGGAAAATAGCGCAAGCGAAGGGAGGCAAAGTAGAAGGATTAGAAGGTTAGGAAGTAGAGAGAGTGAGGAGAAATAGGGAGAGTAGTTTAAATAGTGGAGGGGAATTATCTGAGTGTGGGTGAGTGAAAGTGTGAAAAAGTAAGGTGGAGAGGTAGGAGAACTGAAGGAAGCGGAAGTAGAGGGATTAAAGAAAGTGGAGGGTAACGGGGAGAGAAGAATTATGGGATGGTGGGGGAGTAGAAAAATCAAGGGAAAAAGGGGTGGATAAACAGGTTAAGTGAAAGGAAGCGAATTAGGGACAGCAATAGGTTGAGGAATAATTGAAGTGAGAAGAAGGGCAGAAGAGGCAATGATATGAGTAGTGTTGGGAACGTAAGGTGTGAATAAGGAGTAGGAGTGGGAAGAGTGGAAATAGTAGGAGTGAGAAGAGTGGAAGTAGATGGAGTACAAGAAGTGAAGGTAAATGGGAAGGTTAAAATTAGGGCAGGGTGCGAAAGTGAGGGAATCAAGGGAAAGTAAGGAGTGGAGAAATTTTACAAGTGAAGGACAAGTTAGTAGAGAGTAAGAGGTTGTAAGTAGGGGAAGTAAGTGGAGAAGAAGTAAGCAGAGAGTAAGAAGAGGCAGGGAGGGTAGGCAATGAGAATAAGGTAAATCTGGAAGATGAATTACGGAAATGTGGGGGAGGGCAAGTGTGGGAAGTAATGTGTGAAGAAGTATGAGAAGTGAGAGGAGCGGAAGAAGAGAAAAAGAGGGGAAATGAGGAGACGGGGAACTAGGGGCAAGAGAGGAGAAGTAGTAGGGAGATAAGTAGGGATGGGAGGGTGGGGAAGCAGAGGATAGGGTAAATGGACTAACTATTTTGATGATTAGAAAAGAATTACGAAGTTTGATGCCGATAAAAAGTATAGATAGTTAGGAACAAGTGTAGTTTCGATTTAAAGAGATCAGCATTCACCACCCTCGTGTCCGGATAGGAGTTATAATTAGTGGTCCACGCATAATTTCCCGGAATTAAGGAATTTAACTCGGGCGCACTCGAAGCGGTCACTCATTAATTGGTCTGGTTGATTGCCACTTGCCGTTGCCATAAACGCTAGATTGTAAACAGTCCGTGTTAGTAATTGTCCGTTGTGTGTCTGCTTCGAGTCGAGCCGATAATTAACAGCCGCCCATTCGTCGCGCCGGGATTGGAATGCACACGTAAAAACGCTCCTCGTATCACTGCTAAAATGGTAATAAAATGTTCTCCTACACGCTTACATAATATTATAAAAAGGGGAAAGGGGAAAGAGGAAAGAGGCAAGAGGCAAGAGGCACATAAACTCTTGCAACATCTAAAAATCCCACTTTCCTTCTTCAAACTCTTCTACATCTTGATACAATCTTTACCTCTCCAAATGTACATTCATTCAGCCCTAAAACTATTTTCAATCATTTTGTATTTAAAATTCGTAATTAGGTAAGAGGAGCGCACAAAAATCATTCGATTCTACAATAGGGTGTTCCAACTTTTTTTTTTAATTTGACTGGTTTCACCCCCAAATCTGTTTCAGTTGAATTTTTTTTTTGTGTTGGGAAAAAAAGGTTTAGCCCCCCCCCCCCCCCACCACATGAAGGTTGACACGTATATTCATAAGAAAAAAATACGATTTTATAAATTTTTTACAGAAGCGACAATATCAAGCATATTGAGTTGTTCCTTAACTCTCCACAATTAGCCATAGAAAATAAACTAAAAATTACTTTCTCAATTTCATCCCTATAAACCAGTTTTATTGGGTCCCATCAAACCCCTATAAGTGAAAAATTTGTTTTTGCAATTTTTGGACGCGAATTCTTTTTTATTTTGATTTATTTTGGTACAAATCGTTATCATACACACAATAATACTTTTAACTAACAACTGAATGTTTGAAAAAATTGTTTAAATAATTTTTTATTGTTTATAGCAGGTTCTTCTTAGAATAATGTAAGAAAGTTGCGTTTTTTTCTGTAATTTTTCATATTTTTTTAACTTTTCACTCATAGTGAGAAAATAATTATTCAAAGTTAAAAAAGATGATTGTTTAAACAATTTAGTATTGTTCGTATATATATTCTTTTAAAGTAATAATGAAAAGATGCAATTTTTTTTTTAACTTGTAACTTTTGTCAACTTTTCAGTAAGAGTGAGGTATTATTTGAAGTTAACAAATTCTTTGTTTAAACAATTGAGTGTTGTTTATACATTCCTTCTTTCAAAGTGATGATAGAAAATTGCGGTTTTTCTCTGAAATTTCGAACCTTTTGTCAATTTATTAATAGGAGTGAGTATACCTTGATTGAGGTTAACAAACCATTTTTTTAAACAATTTATCATTGTTTAAAACGTTTTTCTTTTAAAGTAATGCTAGAAAGTTGCCGTTTTTTTCTAAAATTTCCAACTTTTTAGTTAGAATAAGATACTAAATATGTCAAGTTAACGAAGTATTCATTTCAACAATTTTCTATTGTTTATAACTTTCTTCGCTTAGAATAATGCACAAAAATGCAGTTTTTTTCTGAAATTTTCAACCTTTCTTAACTTTTCACTCATAGTGAGACAATAATCATTGAAAGTTAAAGAAGGTGATTGTTTAAACAATTTAGTATTGTTTATATATATATTTTTTCAGAATAATGTTAAAAAGTTTGCAATTTTCTTTGCATTTTGAACTTTTTGTCAACTTTTCAGTTAGGGTAAGGTAATGATTAGTTGAATTTAACAAATATTTTATTTAAACAATTTATTAATGTTTATACCTCTCTTCGTTAAGATTGATGCTAGAAAAATTCGGTTTTTTTTTTCTGAATTTTCTAACCATTTGTCAATTTATCAGTTGTAGTGAGTATATAATCAATTAAAGTTAATAAATCATTTGTTTAATTAAATTTATTATTGTTTAAAACGTTTTTCTCTTAGAGTAATGCTAGAAAGTTGCGGTTTTTTCTGAAATTTCCAAGTTTCTTTGACTTTTTAATTAGGATGAGGTGATAAATAATTGTAGTTAACAAATAATTTATATCAACAATTCACTATTGTTTATAACTTTCTTCTCTTGAAGTAATGCTGAGAAGTTTCGGTTTTTCCTAAAAAATCTCAATTTTGTCATCTTCTAATTCAGAGTGAGATAAAAATAAATAAAATTCAACAAAAATAATTGTTTAAACAAATGATGATTGTTTTTAACTATCTTCACCTAGTTGCGTTTTTTTAAATTTTCCACTTTTTGTCAACTTCGCAATTAGAGCGAGGTAACAATAATTAAATTTAACAAAAGTAATTGTTTAAACAATATATTATTTTTTGTATCTATCTTCTCTTAGAGTATTGCTAGAAAGTTACGTTTATTTTTGAAACAGTATTAAATTTCTTTCGGTTTTTTTACTTTTTTGTTGACGTTTCAAAAATATATACTACTACACAACAACATTTGTCATGGCTATTAACAATTTGTATAAACAAATTCAATTATTTAGCAGTTGAATGCATAGAAAATTTTTCGTTTCTGCGGACTCATTTCTTCTTATCTGAAAAATTAAATCTGTACATAATAGACTGACATCCCACAACATTTTGCATTGTTATAAACAACGCACATAAATAAATTCATTAATCTGGCATTTCTATGCCTAGAAAATTTTTCTTCTTTGTCGAATCATTTTTCTTCATCTCAAGAATAAAATTTTTACACAATAGAGATCCATGTAACAACATTTGTCATTGTTATGAAAAACTTTTATAAATAAATTCAATTATTTGGCAGTGGAATGCTAAGAAAATTTTTTTCGGCTGAATAAGATAGGCTTTTTGAATAATTTCTTTTCATTTGTATTGTGTAAAACTGTCAAATCTTCATCTGAAATTTAAATTTCTATTCAGAGAAAGCAAATTTACTAATCTCACATATTTTTGAGAGAATACGAATAAATGGTTGGACGTTAAGGAAGAATTTAAATTTTTATAAATTCTGAATTTAGTTTCTTCAATTTTAATAAATGATCAGTCAATGGCTCATTCTTGTTCCAAAAAATCTCTTTTTTCCCCACTATAGGGCGTTTCAAATTCCGAGAGAATAATTTTGAAACTGTAAAGTATTTAGTGTTTTATAGAGCGAATAATTTATTTAAAACAAAAAACTTTACCTGTCTCACTGTATGAAGCAAAAAGTTAATATCAAATTAACGCACTATAAATTTTTTTAATAAAACTTACGCAAATGTAGAGACAGGTGGTTGATTTTGCACGCAAAGGAAGTATTTGAATAAGTATTAACTGGCATCTAAAGTTACAATAATTACTGAGCAAAGCAGCCAATTACTGTGAAAGTACTGAAACTCTGTCAGTCCAGAAAACAGTGAAGCTTGACACTTGTTATCGCGCCTGTATCGAATGAATCGTTATTTGCGCTATTTTTGGAATCGCTAATTTATTGAAATTGTCATTAAAAATTCATCTATTTTTAATCCATATTCCAGAAAAGCAGTACCTACCCTAAGGTGCAGTTGAAGAATACATAAATGTGATTTACAAATTTATAAATATTTGCAATCTCAAATTTTGTGATGCTAAACATTTCAGATTATAAACTACTGTGTTTTTTGAGACTTTTTTAAATAATGGAATTTTATAAATGCTTTAATTTGGAAGTCAACAAATGTAAATATGTTTACATGAAAAAGTATAATTTTTTATTCAGTTTTAATTTATAATATTAGAATTTTTAAAGCAAATTTAAGCATGTTAAAAAAATACCTTTACTTTTCCTGAATGGATTTGAAGCAAGAAAAAATTAATTTTGAAATAATTTAGAACGACATCTGGGTGAAGCTCATTTCGCTCTTTCTGCACCCCACCCTTTTTATTTTTATTTTTTTAGTATTTGCAATACTGAAAAAATGCTTATGAGGACCACTTTTCTTTTAATTTTTTCTATAATTCTTCTATAATTTTCTCAGAAATTTCTGGTTCAAATCTTATCTCAACAGAACAGTTTTTTTCATACAAAATTTCATTTTTGGGCTTTATCTTCATTCGGAAAAAAACGTATGCGAAATTAAACTACTTGGTTGAAAGATGAACTACTTAGTTGAAAAAATCATTTTTTGGGTTGAAGATTCATCATTTTAGTTAATGCTTCACCTTTTTGATTTGTTTGAGGATTCAGCAAATTTGCTGAGAATTCGTTTTTTTTTTAAATTAAATTTCACTGTTTTTGATTTAAAATTGAAGTGCTTTTCTTGAAAATATCAAATGCCACACTTTTCGTTTAGAATTCAAAATTCTTGAATAAAAATTCAACTTCTTGGATAGAAATGTTTCTTTTTATTATTGAAGATTCATCAATTTAGTGGAAAATCCATTTGTATGGTTAAAAATTCATTTTTTGTTGTCAGAAATTCATTTTTATAACTCAAAATTTGACATTTTTATTTCTGGTTGATAATTTATATTTTTTAATTCGTCTTTATTAGTCGGAAACAAATCTTCTTTATTGACAATTCATCGTTTTGGTTAAATTGAACTATTTTTTATTTCAAATTGAAATTATTTTTGGTTGAAGATTGAACTATTTTGTTGAAAAATTGTCCTATTTTATTTGAATTTTTTTTTTCAATTTAAAATTTAGTTTTTCCATTTTTAGCTAAAAATTGATCGTTCTTTTTTTTTAAATGAAGTATTACATTTTTCGTTGTGAATACCTATGTTTTGGTGGAAAACTAAACTACTTTGTTGAAAATGAACTTTTATTTGTTCAAGATTGACCTATTTTGCTGGAAATTCATTTTTTTTTCGAAAATGAATGTTTTCCCAAAATCTTTAGTCAAAAATTCATTTGTTTAATTAAAAATTGATTTATTTATTTACTTATTAGATGCCAAGGGATTTCAAATTCAGCTTTTTGGTTGAAAATTCTAGTATTTTGTTGAGAATTTGCCTTTTTTAATGAAACAAAATTTTCTTGGAGAAAAATTCATTTTGTTCTTTGTTTGTAAATCAAACTAATTTCTTGAAATTAAAACTGCTTTGTCAAAAATTCATTTTTTTGGTGAATAATTTAGCATTTTAGTTGAAAATTCATCTGTTTTATTGAAAATCAATTGTTTTTCTTTTTTTTTTTTTGTTACAGAAGTAATCTTTTTGGATTACAAATTTATTTATTGATTTATTAGATCTCTCGGACTTTCCAGTTCTATTTTCTCGTAGGAAATTCTTGTATTTCTTTAGAAATGTGTCTTTTTTATAGTAAAATAATTTTCGTGTGGATGAATTATTTCTTTTCTTTTTGGAAATTAAACTATTCCGTTGAAAGTGAAACGGCTCTAATAAAATTTATTCTTTTGATAAATAGTTTCGCATTTTAGTTGAATATTCATCTGTTTGGTTGAAAATTTAATTCTACTTTTGAAAATTCATTTTTTTTTTTGATAAAATTAATTAATTTTTTACAAGGTCTCTAGGGCTTTCGAATTCAACTTTTTGTTTGGAAATTTATATTTTTTAATTCGTCTTTACTAGTAGAAAACAAATCTCGTTTTTTGACATTTCATATTTTTCTTTAAATTGAACTGTATCTTATTTCAAACTATAATCTTTTTTAATCAACATTTCAAACATTTTTTATAAAAAATTTCTTCTATTTTAGTTGAAAAATAATTTTCTTCATTTAAAATTTAACTGTTCTATTTTCAGCTAGAAATTAATTTTAATTGGTACAGATTAACCTATTTTGTTGAAAGTACATTTTTTGTTTTAGAAAATAAATCTTTTTTCGTGGAAAACTCAACTGCTTGGTTGAAAATTTTATTCTTTTGTTAAAAATTGATCAAATGTTGATGGAAACTAAACTATTTTTCTTTGAAAGTAAGAAATTCTCCGTTAAAAATTCATTCTTTTGGTAAATTATTCAGCACTTTAGTTGAAAATTTATCTGTTTAGTAAAAATTAAACTATTTGTTAGAAATTCTTTTTTTTCTGTAAAATAATTTCTTTTTAGTTGAAAATTCTAGTATTTTTTTTTGAATTTGCATTGCTTTTGTATAAAATTAATCCATTTTTTACTAGGTCTTTAGGGCTTCCGAATTCAACTTTTTGGTTGCAAATTTTCTTATTATGTGGAAAAGTCGTCTTTTCTGGTAGAAAATTATTCTTTTTCACGAAAAATTCATT